>OW028600.1:1230000-1700000 GCA_932294275.1 Chloroclysta siterata | reverse complement strand
TACGGTACGGTACGGTACGGTACGGTACGGTACGGTACGGTACGGTACGGTACGGTACGGTACGGTACGGTACGGTACGGTACGGTACGGTACGGTACGGTACGGTACGGTACGGTACGGTACGGTACGGTACGGTACGGTACGGTACGGTACGGTACGGTACGGTACGGTACGGTACGGTACGGTACGGTACGGTACGGTACGGTACGGTACGGTACGGTACGGTACGGTACGGTACGGTACGGTACGGTACGGTACGGTACGGTACGGTACGGTACGGTACGGTACGGTACGGTACGGTACGGTACGGTACGGTACGGTACGGTACGGTACGGTACGGTACGGTACGGTACGGTACGGTACGGTACGGTACGGTACGGTACGGTACGGTACGGTACGGTACGGTACGGTACGGTACGGTACGGTACGGTACGGTACGGTACGGTACGGTACGGTACGGTACGGTACGGTACGGTACGGTACGGTACGGTACGGTACGGTACGGTACGGTACGGTACGGTACGGTACGGTACGGTACGGTACGGTACGGTACGGTACGGTACGGTACGGTACGGTACGGTACGGTACGGTACGGTACGGTACGGTACGGTACGGTACGGTACGGTACGGTACGGTACGGTACGGTACGGTACGGTACGGTACGGTACGGTACGGTACGGTACGGTACGGTACGGTACGGTACGGTACGGTACGGTACGGTACGGTACGGTACGGTACGGTACGGTACGGTACGGTACGGTACGGTACGGTACGGTACGGTACGGTACGGTACGGTACGGTACAGTACAATACAATACAACTTCTAATTCTTCTAACTTCTAATAGAGGAAGCACACACTCGTAACCTACACCACTGAGTTTTTAAAGTAATGAAGGAATAAGGTAATCACATACCTACCTACCTACGACAAACGTGTATTTAGATGCTATCACGCAAGTAGGTACCTCGCAATCCATTATAAGTAGGTAAGTAAGCAGAATAAATAGAATCGATGTGTAAAGAAATAATAGGTAAGTATATTAGTCCGCTCAGCGGCTCGTCTCAGCTATCACTGCCAGCTTTAGTAGGTAGGTAGGTACCTACCTAGATGTACGTACACACATTGAAAAGCCTCAAAACATAGAAAATTTAAAACATTGTAGCACAGTAATTGAAGAAATTCTAAAAAACTGACTGAATTGAAGAAATGAAAAAAAAAAATTGGTGCAAAAAGCATTTACCGATCACTAGGAATCGAAAACGGGATATAGAAATCACAGCCCATCTCGGTACACAATACGCTATAGTAGCGATAATACTGTACTACGAATTCATCAATTAGAGGTACAATGGCACTGGTATAAGGCACCACGAAATAACTAGCATAATGTAGGTGCATAATAATAATAGTATAGAGCGGACGTTTTAGGAGTAGGAAAGGAGAAGAAAGGAAAGTATATCCTCACAAAAAAAAAAGATTTTTTCAAATCGGTTTATAAATAACGGACTTATGCGGTAACAAACATAAGCAATAGAAAAAAAATACAGTCGAATTAAGATCCTCCTTTTTTTGTCGGTAAAAAAATAGCTTTAAATTTACTTATAAGATTCCTTTACATACAAATAAAGGCAAGTTATTATCCGAGTGGGATTTGAACCCACGACCTTCCCCTTGATACGGGGCCGCACTAACCAACTGCGCCATCGGATAATAACTTTTGGGACTATATAAAAACCTTTTCCTTAAGTGTAGGTAAACACTATAAAACAAATACAAATCAAATAAAGGTATTATAAGCGTGATAATAAAAAAAACATAACAACAAAAAACAACTTGGTGCAAAAAGTATTCTTATCCCGCTGGGGTTCGTAAAACAAGACCCATGAACGACAGTCCACACCGGGCTCAACTACGCTACTAAAGCGATGACGACTTAGACGAATTTATCGATACATTTCTATCGCGCACCACGAATAGCTAGCTATAAAATGTAGGTGCATATATACAGGGACGAGCGGGCGACATAGGTCCATCCGGCAACACGTCTCAGCTATCACTGCCGGCTTACCTACGCGTAAACGAGAAGAAGCGATCAACAGTTTGCGCGCGTCTCTGGACGCCTGAAAAAAACCACGTAATAAGGTTTATTTTAAAAACTAGTTGAATAATCAAAAAATTCAAACGACCAAGTTTGTTATTATTAAATTATACCCTAATAGTAGGGGAGGCCATGATGCTAAATGGGGATTTCCTCGAGCGTCATAGAGACCTATTGGGTTGCAAAGCTTAGATGATAAGAAGAAAAAAATGTTATATAAGTATACCTTTTCATCGGTGGGGGGAGCGGCTATAGATTATAAAAAATGTAAAAAAAAACTGTTGCATGGACATACTCGAGCGCGTCAGATATTGATAGCACCAATGTCCTACGTATTTTTAATAATGTACGTATGTTAATCTGATCTTTTGCATGATGGGGGTGGTCGTACTTAAGGGTTGAAAATGAAAAAAAAAAAAGTTTAATCGAGCGCGTCAGATTTTTTAAGGGGGTGTTATGTGAACCTAAAAAAAAAATCTCATTCAATAATCTGACGATTTCGATGTGACGCAAACGCGCAGCCATTATTTTAATATGCAAAAAAAAATCGCCATTTTGAAATACTCAAGCGCGTCAGATTAAGATATATATGGTTCATCTTTATGTCCTAGACGTGCTGTCTCATAATCTGACGATTATCTAGAGGGATTCGCCTAATATGACAAAAAAAAATATTTTTATTTTGATTTTTTTAAACCATTCAACTTAATTAATTGAAAAGCTCAGGAAATAGCATGCAAATAAAAAGTATAAGTTTGTTATGTAGAATACTTGTATTTATAAGAAAATAATTAAAAAAAATATGCAAAAAAATTTTTTTTTATTGACAATTAATTGATTAATTAGTCATCATCTTCATAAGTAGAATCGTCTTCTTCTTCTGGCTCGATTTCATGGCACGAAATAGAAGCGCGCAGAGGGGAATATAGGCACCACGCAGCTAAACTTTAACGACGAATATTTGTTACTTCGGCTTGTGGAAATCGTCAGATTATATATTTTTCGTTATCCTTGAATTATTTACTTCAAAATAAAAAAAAAATTAGCCACGCTCGAGAATGTCGAGATGACGTTTTTTTTTTACAACTTTGTAGCCCTCCCGTTTCTTTACGTCACTCTCAAATTGTCAGATTAGTGGAATATACACTTTTTAGCATGTAATTAACTCACCCTACCTTAATCTGACGCGCTCGAGATTTTCTGATGATCAATTTTTTTTTACTAATCTGATCCTTTATCCTAGACGGGCGGCTTTATATATGGGGCTCATATTTGGTGGAGGTTCTTAACCCGGTACAAGGTATCCCCCTGTATATTAATCTGACGCGCTCGAGGAAATCCCGAAATCCCCTCTTGGGCTCCCCTACTATAATCTTCAAAATTTTATAAACATTGCTTGGTGTATTACAAAGATAAATGATGTTATTTAATAAAAGTTCTTGAATTATTTTTATATAGAAAAACTTTAAAATTCGTGTTTTTAAATCGACCGAAAATTTTTATTTTTTTTAATTAATTTTATAGATTTTTTTTCATGACCACATTCTTCACTGATCTTGCTAAAAACCGATCGATCTTGCTAAAAATCGTCAGTACTCAGCCTCTTAAGTGTGGCCCATTTCTGCTAACAAGCCGCGTTACTGTGTTTCGATTTGGGATGTTGTTGCCGGTGAAAAGGAGTATTTGATCAGATAGAGATTATATAGCTAGGTAAATACCTACAGACGATATTGTGAAAATAGGTACAGGTACTATTCATTTCATTATCGCCTTTTCTTGCAGATAGCATTTACAGAATTAAATAATACCTTACACCATGACATCGACACTATTATCCGTTTGCCCTTTTCGGCATTGGCTAATGCCGAAAAGGGCAAACGGAAACTAAATTCAGGGAAGAGTGGAAGAGCTTGGAGGAGGCTTCCTCCAAGCTCTTCCACTCTTCCCTGAATTTAGTCACTTTCAATCCAGGTGATACCTTGGACTGCACCACATACAGAGCGTGGGCTCCCGGCCACCCCCGGAAAAACTTCACCAAGTTCGACTGCATGCTCATCACAAAGGCAAAGTATTGGCTATCGACTGCTTGCAATAAGACTTTTCCGGTGTTATGCGAGCTGAACCCTGGAGGTCCGTATAGGAGAGGGAAGATATTCGCATCCCGAAAACGAAAAGCTAATGGTTTGTATTTTAACCATATTAAACACATCTCTAAGAGAAACTCGTGAGTTGAATATTAACTGCTTTAATAGCTCTCTTTAGCAGAACAAAAACTGAGTTTACAGAGTTTACATAGTTTACATTTGTAAAGAGTAGTAGAGCTCTTTGTGACGGTCTCGTCCGGGGAAGTACTACCACCACGCCTTTTTCTGCCAAGCAGCGTTGCTGTATTTCGGTTTGAAGAGTGTGGTTACCGGTGTATTTTTTTTTTTTTTTTACACAGCACTATCTAGCCCCAAACTAAGCCAAAGCTTGTGATATGGGAACCAGATAGTTGATATACTACTTAAATACTTTTTTTTTGTAAATACATACTTATACATAATAATACTTTTTTTTTGTAATAATTACAGGCACATGAGGCTTAACATCTGTATGCCTCAAGTTGATGGACGCAGGGCAGTGCATAGTAGGGCACGTTCCAATTGTGCGTGACTTACGAGGCAATGCTTTGTTATAGGTGATGGTTACCACTAAATATCAGGTGGGCCTCTGCTTGTTGCATCAGATAGTAGTATAAAAAAAACATCGGCCCCTAAAACCCACTGTAATATGCTATAGCTCTTTAAACCAACTATGAAGAAAACTATACGAAACTTTTAAAGTTTTCCTGCTCAAAAGTTTTCATGTAAAGTAAACTTTTGAGTAGGAAAACTTGTATCGATTGATTGGGATTCGTTTCTCTATTCGCGCGAGTTATACGTAGGTACCTATCTAAGTATGTAGGTAGGGTTTATAAGGAACATATTTTTTACTTGCTACAGATACAATCACCCGGAATGCTGACGAGTCAACACAAAACACAATGTCAGGGTTTTAGTCCAAATGATTATTTTTCCAAGTTCTAATAAGTATTGCAGACATTATGTTTTACAAATCTAATTTGTTCATATTATAGATTTTCCGCATTATTGTATTTACACATAACTAATTTTACAAATTCCTGATATTCCTTATTATGAATTTGGCATTACAAAGTTCCTAGGAACATTTGTGAAAAAAACATTTAATTTTCGTTTAAATAAAAAAGTAGGGAAGAACAATTTTGACTTAAACTATTAGGTAAGTACCTAGTTAGTTCATAATATAAATAATCAGATAAGATCGCATCGTAGTAGGTACTTATTGGGTGCTAAATAGGTACAATATTATTAGGTCCTTACGTATGAAATTGGCGTTTTGTCGAACTGGCCACTTTGATCTCAAATAATTGGCTTTTGGTTAGGAATTCCAAATTCAAATTTAGTTCAAAAGGCTTGTGTATTTGTGTTTCTAATTTAGCGATTCGTTTGTTTTCGCAGCATTTGATTTTTCTTTGACATCGTTCTGTTCACAATATGGAAAACTTAAAATATCGGGTTATTTAGAATGAGTGTATGTATGAGTGAGTATGAGTTCCACCGTGGCACCAGCGCCGCTAAAACAGCTCGAAGGATGTCGTCTATCGGGAAGCTACCGTAAAAGAAAACACGGTACGTTTTTGGTCCCAACGTGTTCGTTCTGAAAATTTTGACCTACAGTACCTACCCCAAGTATGAGTTTTGCTTATACCATATTTGGTTTTTCGTTTTACGTTTTTGTACAGTGTTCATTGCGGGTTTTGTATGAAGACGCGATAGGGATACCAATATGGAACTTTACAAAACCCGCAACGAGCACGGAGCAAAAACGATCCGTTTTTGTTCCGTGTTCATTGCGGGTTTTGTATGAAGACGCGGTAGGGATACCGATACGGAACTTTACAAAACCCGCAATGAACACAGTACAAAAACGTAAAACGAAAAACCAAATATGGTAAGCAAAACTCATACATGGGGTACTGACCCCGTGTACGGCCGGTGACCCTAGTCATAGATAGAGAATACTAGTAGGTACCTACCCTACCTAATTGACAATGAAGAATTAAAAGTGATCGTGGAAACGGATCCATCGCAAACCATGTCAGAGTTAGCGGCAGGCTGCGGCGTGACTGATAAAACAATTATAATTCGCAAATTGGAAGTGAAAAGTTCGAAAAATGACTTCCACATGAATTGAATGAAGCAAACCAACAAACACGAGTCGAGTGGCGCGTTACATTAGGCCTACCTACTCAACACAATAACGAGAGGATTTTGAATCGTATCGTTACTTGTGATTAAAAATGGACGATAATCGGAAACGCTCATCACAATGGTTAAACCCAAGAGAACTGGCCAAATCCTGTCCCAAACTCAGAAAAAGGTAGGTACTGGTAAGCGTCTGGTGGACCAATGCTGGTGACATCCGCTACAGCTTCCTTAGATCAATCCACACGATTACGGTAGATCTGTATTGTCAACAGCAAACTAAGATGGAAAAGCTAGCGGTTAAACAACCGAGACTGGTCAATTGCTCTAGCCCACTGCTGCTTCAAACACTACACAACGATAGACCACACACTGAACAACAGACGATTGCTAAATTAGAGGAATGTCTCCGACATTCTGTGCCGACACCCACCGTACTCACCTTGCTTCAATAGATTACCACTTTTCCATTTGGACAACTTCTTGCAAAGAAAAAATTAAATTCCGATGGCTGCCAAAACCGCCTTCAAAGGTTTTATTAATTCTCACTCCTACAATTTTTTTAGCAAAGGAATCAATAAATTACCGATAAAATGGCTAAAGTGCATTGATAAAAACGTACCTACCTACTTACCATTGTTATCAATGCACTTTAGCTTTGATCGATTAATTAAAATAATTATTTTGGAAAAACACGTTTTGCTTTTTCCATACTAAACGCCAATTTCGTATGTAAGGACCTAATCTAATAATCATTTAAATAGGTACATACATATATAACCAATCTCCATTTTTGTTTTAAAAGGTGGGACTTCACATCGCTTTTCGGTAATATTCGGTAATTGCCTTTTTATTCGCTCTATTTTTTTATGTGTTGTCGTCATCGTCGTATTTGTCAAAACGTATCACCTTCGATCAACAATCAACTAGATTCCGTGTCACATACAAAATCAAAGCTAAAAACTGTCCGCTTGAACATCTACTTACACATAAACAGCTACATCGAACTGATTCAAAGGTTTTTAAACAGTTTCAAGTTCAACCTAATTACAACCATAAACCCTTGTAATAAAGTCACAAATTTTCAAAATACTATCTTACACTTATGATCATTCGTCAATTACAGCCGTCACCTTGAAATTAAAAGACATAGGTTAAATAACATTTATTGTGTAATCAACCTTATATTGCAACAAATAAAGTACTTTTCTCCATTATTACTTTGTGAGTTACATTATTACTTTCGTTTCGTTTTGTTTCTGTTTGCTTCTTTGTATTTTACTACTCCTCACACACACTACAGGTGCCTCGATGGCGGACTTTGAATAAACGACAAAATATTTGTTTTTAATTGTTAACAATGATTTAAGCATCGCAAAACGGAAACTGACATGTAATTACCGAAAAAAAGACATTCCTTCTGAAACCTTACTGTTTAGGGGTTATTTTCGCAGTTTTAAAGCACACTGAGGCATTTTAGCACGTCCGCACGTTGGCTGTGAGTGGAGCATACTAAACTCAAATAAGAACACAAATTTATTTGTGCTCTTATTTCTCGGGCCGTTTTTGAGCCCGCCACACGTAATCTAGGTTGATTGTTGATCGAAGCGTATCACGAATAGCCATGTGAAGTTCCACTATTATTATTATTTTTGTACATTTTCTACTATACACTGCTCGCCTTTGCATTTGTTGTAAGGGTCATTTTTCTTTAGCTTCCGTCTTTTCAGCGACGGAAAAAAAAACCATGGTACTGTCACTATCATAATATGTCAAGTCATCAATCTGTCATGCATCCGTGCATGTTGATTTGACACGTGCAGTAATTTTTTTTCACTTGCTTTGCTTGTTCAGTGTTACCAGATGGGGGGGATTCCCTGCAAATTCGGGGGTTTTTTTCGACGTTGGGGGGAGATTTGGGGGGAAAGGTTTGTTGGGGGGATTTTCGGGGGTAAAAAAAACTTTGGCTAAATTCGCATCACATCAAAAAAGTATCTATCATAGATAGGTTATATATCATCTATCGCTATCTCATATCTATCATATCTATCGCTATCTGATTGCATGATAGTATTTGAAGCTGTAAATGAGGTTGAATAAAATTTTTAATATATTTGCTGTTTTTTTTCTCCTATAAAAAGTGTTTTGGGGGTTTTTTTCACAAAAAGCTAATTTTCGGGGGCATTTGGAATAAAGTTGGGGGGGAAACTCATATAGTGATCTGGTAACACTGTGCTTGTTTCACTTGTTTGTGGGCTTTGCTTGGCTGCGTAGCAAGCAGGTGCAGGCATAGGCACAGGCAGGCTGTGTGCTTTGTTTATTTACTTTAGGTAGGTAATTTTGCCTGAACTTTTCTCTAAATTCAGCGAAATGGGTCAAGGGAAAAGCCAATTTACTGAAGAGGAACTACAAGATTATGAGGTAAGTTTTTATGCTCGTCAAGCGTAGATACCGCATGATTATGAAGAGCTCGATCATATGTAATTTCATCCTAATTCATTGTTTTTTCCAGGATCTCACTTATTTCACGAAGAAGGAAGTTTTGTAGTAAGTATTCACGTCATCTCACTAGTTATTTGTTCGTTATTTCCTCAAAAATGTGGCTATTGCGCTTACTCAGTCTTCAGTACTTATCAGGATGTAATGAATAGTGTTTTTCTTTGTTAGGTACTTAAATAGAATAACAGATCCAGTAAAAACCTGTTTCAATTTCCCCCACTCTCTCTATTTCCAGCGCTCATTCGAAATTCAAAGCACTGGCCCCAGAGAAAGTAGGTCACAACAAGAATGCCAAACTACCAATGGCCAAAATCCTTCAGTACCCAGAACTTCGAGTCAATCCGTTCCGAGACAGGATCTGTAAAGTCTTCAGCTCCAGCAATGATGGAGACTGCACTTTTGAAGACTTTCTTGACATGATGTCGGTGTTCAGTGAAATGGCTCCAAAGGCAGTCAAAGCGGAACATGCATTTAGGATATTTGGTAAGTAGCCACTGAGTCACTCTATTAACACATTATTATAAATTAATTCGGCTAAATATGCTGGCTAGTACCAAAAAGCAGCGAAGGTAACAATGATTCAATGATCCCTGAGTCATAGAATTTCACAGTATGATCATGAAAACATCATGCAACAACATCATGGTTGCAACTATGAAAATTCTGCCCGAAAATGATAAGTACATCCAATAAAGGAATTACTCCTTAAAGGAATAATTGGATGACTTGTATATCCATTTCTTCATTATGAAATAATTGGATGTACAAATTACATGTATGTACATCCATACCATTTTACTTTCTTGATAAAACAATTAGTTATAAATACCATCTCTTGCATTACATAGGGGTATCCAAGAAACATGGGCAGGAAATTATGTTGATTATGTAACTGACTACCTACTTTGGGTCTCATATTTATATTCTATTCTATAATATTTCAGATTTTGATGGTGATGACATGATTGGAGTATCAGACCTTCGTGAGGTGATAGAACGCCTATGCGGATCTGAGCTGAAACTGTCAGACTCGGAGTTACAGATACTTGTACAGAATGTTCTGGAAGAAGCTGACCTGGATGATGATGGAGCATTGTCTTTTGCAGAGTTTGAGCACATTATTGATAAGAGCTCTGACTTCTGCCAGTAAGTAATTTCTGCTATTTCAATAATATAAGTTATTGCCCTTTATAAGTAGGGTAAGTGTAGATCATATTTAGGGCAGTATTTGTACAACAATGGGCATTTCCAGGTAAATATTGAAGTGATAAGCTATTACAGAATGAAATAAATCAAAACATTGCATGTGCATAGTGCAGTGATATTTATGTATTAGTGTTTGAACCGCTTCTGCTAATTCATCTCATTCTGATGACTACCTACCATATTTTTAAATCACTGTACTTCTGAATCTGCCCTTAACTGAACAAAGTGTTGCCGGTGATTGTTGGTGTTCTCAAATCTTAGATTGCTTGGCATTTACTTGTGAATGCTCTTTGAAGGTGCATCAGCTTTCTGGATATGAGCCTGACAGCTCTGTGTGTCTTCTAAACATGGACCAATAGGTCGAAAATGACTAGATCACATTTTAGTCTATGTGAAAATAAGCCCTCCTATTGTGCTACTGCTAACTGTATGTTTTTTTGCAATCCTACTAATATTATAAACGCGAATGTTTGTAAGTATGGATGGATGTTTGTTACTCTTTCATGTAAAAAGTACTGAATGGATTTTAATGAATCTTTACAATAATATAGCTTATACATCAGAATAACACATAGGCTACAATTTATAAAGATATTGTGTGACTAATCCTGCGCAAACGAAGTTGTGGGCACCAGCTTGTAAAGAATAAATAAATAAAATTACCTGCATGCATAAGACTGAAAACTAGTTCACACTACCTTAACTACGTACCACTTAAAAATTGATACATGTTTTTTTTGCAGTGCATTCAGAATACGACTATGAAGAATAGAGAGTTAGAAAATAATATAAGCATTTACTATCTCACAAGGAAACTAGAATAAATATACTCTCTCAATATCTCTCAAATAGAAACAGAAGCCAATCACTGTTTAGAACAAAATGAAATATAAACATAGCTATTAAGATTGGTTATTTTATAAGATTGCATAATGTTCTTTGTCCTAATATTTAATTCATAAAACAAGTTTAATAGTTTGCGAGTTAAATTTTTGTGTGTATGTGTATTTTGACTGAATATAAAATGTCTTCCTTTTATGTCTAGTTATATTTAATTTCAAATGATTTGTGAATCTCTTGTTTACATTTTTATATTGCATTTATGTGACTACCATTTACTACCTGATTTTGATATTGTGTTGTGATATTTTACATAATTTAGATTTTGTTATTATTCTACATACTAATTATATTTTAGGAAATTAATTCTTTGCCAAATTCAATAAAAATAGTGTAATTAAACTGGCTTTTATTACTTCTTGTCTTCAGTGACACTTTTGTTTAAAAACCTACTTACAGATTACCTATAAATAATTTATTGAATGTCATGAATACATAAATTATATCTTCAATGTTCATAAACCACAGGTCCAATTTCAAAAAATCTTTCACCATTAAAATGCTAACACAGGGTATATTTAAATGCCTAAAAAAATTATGTTCGCCAGGATGAGCCGCAAGTATTATTACAAAAAACAACAGCTGTTCATTTTTTTCTATGATAGTGTGAACTTGAAATGCTTTATATCTTTCAGTAATGTCTAGAGCTTATAGCAGCTTCCTGGAGGACAGGTGGAGGACTATGCCCAACAGTGAACTTTTTTTATCAAGTATACTGGACAAAATGAATCCTAAATATAATTTTAAAACTGCTCACTGTAATAAAGATGATGATGACAATAAGAATTACTTTTATATTAAAATATAAGTATTTTATTGTAAACCTACAATAGGTAAGTCTTAAAGCAGACTCATATACTATAATAATTAAACAGGCTTACACATTCTAATTTATAAAAAAAATATTAGTTCTGCAAATATCCGGGCAATTTCATCCTCATGAAAATCCATGTAGTAAAGAATGAAACAAGAATGCATAAGAAGGCGACAGAAATCAGTAGGATCCTGTTCAGTTTCGGAGTTGATGGGTTGTGTGTTCGGTCCAGAATGATAAAGCCCAGTCCACCGAGGGAGAATAGGAAGCTAGCAGCCAGCCCTTCCATGATATACTGGCCGTTCACACGGTTCGGCATAAACGCTACTGGCCGGCTGTGGCCATGCTCATCCGTCGTTGAGCCCACGCTCGGAGGCTCTACTATCACATCATAGATTATGCCTGCAAGCAACGAAAGCACTTTTTAGTAATCACAATACAATCTAATAGGAACATCATCAGAAAATCACAAAAACATGACGCGTACCTCCGGTAACCAAAAAGTATGAGAGTAGCACCAATGCAAACGTTGTCATAGCGGAAGGTGCCTGTAGCCATGACGGCTTTTTTATTTTAATGTTAGGGATTTCGAGAACTGTGAAAGGTAAGGCGAATAATCCTTCCATTTTTATGATTTTACCCAACACAAAACGGCTGAACACCTACTAGACAGACACCAGGTCCAACCAAATTCAATCCAACCAATCCACGACACGATGACGTTTTGATTGATTGACTTGCTTTGTTTACAGTTGCCTGATTGCTTAGCTTGACGTTGACGGACGACGCGAGATGTCAGTTATTTTGCTAATTTGTTTCGCTATGTTTTCATCATATATTGTTGTAAATTAGGCGGCATCTTAATATTATTGCAAAAAAACCATGTTTATTACTGTAATAAATCTACATTTCGTAGTGTTAGCATAAAATATAGGGTACATTATTATATTGATTTTATGCCATAAATGATCTCAAAAGAAATGAAAAGAAAACCAACAAACATAAAAAAAACCAAGCATACTGTTACGGAACACCACTAGAAAATAAAATTTATGTTTCATTCTACGCATCTCGTTAAATCGTGAAAATTATTAATTATTTTATTAAAATAACTTATTTTTAATAAATACCGTGTATTCTTTCATTATTCATAATAAGTAAAACAGATATTTCCTCTACGATTTAATTTCTTGTGCAGAATGGCTCTCACTAAGCACATCAATAAATAATAATCTGTTTAAACACACGATAGAAAATCAGCTGTTCTAAGGAATATTAGTTATGTCATGAATGGAACGTAATTTTGTATTGGCCAATAGAATTCGTGCTTCTTTCTTAAATGTTCGACTTCCATTGGACCAAAATATATTTTCTGTATGGCCTATGAAACGTGAGCAAATCGGCTCTTTCAGGCAATTTGTATTTGACATCTTGTCAAGTCAAATTTCATTCATGTGAACTTTCGATTTTTCTCGGATTTTAGTATAAAATTAAAAATCAAATGTTCGCCCATTTTTTATAGTTTCGTTTAAATTAATATTTATTCGTGGAAATTGTGAATGAGCTCGCGTTACGCGCATGATAATAGAATTTAATCTTTGTTATTCAACCGTTAAACATCGTGAATGTGTAAAGAATAGTTGCCGTTCGCGCAAAATGTTATGGACTGCGGATATTTCGCTCGTATTACTATGAAGGGTGGTCTTTGTGTTATTTATACGTCGCTGTTGACTATATCCGTACTTTCCAGGTATGTATATAATTTAGTATTCCCATTCCACCATGCTTCTTAAATATTCCCAAGGTACCAAATCTAACTGACACTGAAATGTTTCAGCTGTGCCTTCCTTATTCTGGTTGTGTCAGAAGTCGTGCAACCTGATAGTAGTGCCAACTCGAAGGTTGACCTGTCTGGACTTCATAATGTCAGCCAGAAACTTGACACTATCAGTGAAAATGTACCTCGAGATCCTGATGATGAGGCACCCCCCGGAGACAAAGTGTTTGAGGAGAAGAAGGCTCCTTTTGAAGATCAAGAGATGATATTTGCTGAAACATTATCGTTGAACTCTGTTACAACTGATGGGTAAGTCTAAATTTCACTTTTATACAAGCACATATTGCATGAAAAAATAGCAAATTACATCAGTTTTTTGGAAAAAACATTAGAATACAAAGTTGTTCTATCCCATTCCAAATCTTTTGCATTCAGGATTTGTAGGAACTCTTGAATTATTTTTTTCATTACTTGCGCGGCTCAAGTGAAAGTAATTCCATTAGTAGTCAGAGAAGACTATACTTAAAAGACACTAACACACCCAACAACCAAAAACAAATTGCTAGTAGGTACAAATGACAGTGCAAGTTCGACATACCTACCAAGATTTAGTATCTATACTGACTCTTGCTACAGGATTAGCATATAACTCAAAATGAATGTAAGAATTTTATATTTAATGACCTACCTACCCAACCGGCTAAGTTATATGATCTCATAACTTCACAGAAATTCTATACCTCATTGTTTATCAAAGAAAGAATAAATGAGGAAATGGCTACAGCAAATTTTTTTGTAAAAAAATATTTTTATTTGAAATTTGTATAAAGTTTCATAATACTTAATCACATTGCTATAATTTCTTATCTTTCAACGTGTCGAAATAGACGCGAGATCGGACATCCCGCCAGAATTAGACCAGCATAAACTATGCAGTATTCTGTGTTGGCCCTATCTGACGTGTCTACCGTAATACAAAGTAACGACCTACCTACACGAGATATCAAAACTGTGGGCGTGTCAGCCACGCTTGACCTTACGTCATAATAAGTATAGTATCCCAAATTATGCAGTCTCCCTAAACTAGTTACTTAGGTACTACATAGCTTACTCTAAGGTGCTATGTGCTGTAAATTTTGACGTGGTTTACTGCACTAGCTGTTCAGCATTGGGGCTGCAGCAGCCTGGGTATAAACAGTAGAGAAAAAGGATGGACTGCTTCTTGAGCTGAGACCTGGCGGAAGACTCGGCCAATAAACGAATAGGGTCGGAACTGACTGCAGGGTTGAAAACCTCTCAGATTTAATAGGTATAACTGCATTCGAGAGTCTTAACTCTCAAGACTCAAACAACGTGAAATGTGCGAGAGAGAAGTTGTTTGACGATTGTCAATCATGGCTATCAAGCGTCGCCCATACAAAAAGAGTGGCGTAAAATTTAACTTTTTACGTTTCGTCTCTAAAGAGGTGGCTTTTGAACTACGCACCGCGCGAGTGTTTACTGAGTGTGTATAGATATATATATTATTAACTAGTTATATATTATGACTCTATTCATGCAGGTGAAGAGGTCTGGGTGCTGTATTATCACTGGGCGTACGTCTTTTTTCAAAAGACTGTTAGCCATTCCCTCACAGCTCAGTTGGTACCTACCTAGTACTTCGTACCTTAGCCTTCTGCGCTGTACGCCGTTCCCATCCCCACCGAGAGAAAATATAGGTATATGGGGACCAGACAGCTGCTGATATATAATTTTTATGGGGCCCATATTACAAGCTTTGTTGAGTTTGGTGCTAGATAGTGTTGTGTGGAGAACCCACCAATATTTAAAAATAATTCAATTCAATGGTCCAATTTACGCGCGTAAATCCAGGTGCATTTGCTTCGGGCCTGCCTTTTTTGTAATTCAATGTTATTCAAATTGTATCTATTCATGCAGCTGCAGATGTGACCTTGTGATTCGCTTTGTGTTTGATGCTACGTATAACAAAGACCACAAATAATTCAACAAAACATACGAATATTGCTATATAGTGTAGCCATCTATACCCGATCAATCTATATAGGTACCAATTTAAAAATGCGAAAGAGCGTCTGTTTGCTACACGGCTAAACCGGTGAACCAAACGAGAAGAATTGAAGCACAGAGATCGAATTCTGGACATACTTTTTGATCTGTAACGGATCTAAAGTTCATCCATTAAGAGCCTGACTTTTAGTAGTTTTCGTACTTATACAATTTTTTTTTGGTAGGACAACTTGATTGCACCAAAAGGATTTTTTTCTGAAAATGTTAATGTCATTCTCCGAAACTATGTTGTTTACGATACTTTTTAACAACATTCATATTTTGTCTTCTAAAATGTTAAAATGTGATAGTGAGTAGTTGTCTTAATGTCTATGTTCTACCCAACCTTCAAAAACTACATCGTCTTTCGCTAATTTGCTGAAATATTTTTTGTTTCATTTTGTCAGAGGTGTTTAACCCGGGCGTAACTGGGGTGGGTTTACTTGTAATGTGTATAATCTAGCTAGATATTTGTTCAAGTGTGCAATAATAACAATCATATACCTACAAAGTCATCAAAACATTTGTACAGCCATGTTAAAGCCGTCCGGCAGAAAACAAGCCCCTCTGCAGAGGTGACTGCTCTGGTACCGCGAAGAAGTTGGATATGTGCCAGAGATTAACAGAACTGACAACCTGGAACCTTTTCTATCCATCGACCTCCCTCAGACAGAAGACATAGTTTACTGCCCGAGGGAGGCATGGTAGTCCCCGTTTGAAAACCTTTATCCCTCACCGGTTACCGTCTCGTATGGCTGCCCATTATTGAAGTTACCTTCAAAAATGCATGGAAAAAACGTACTTAAAGGATGTCCTATGTCCAGCAGTAGACTTTATTAACTGGTATCAAAAAATCATAATCATGATTTTTTGATACCAGTTTCACTCAGCCATTAAAAGGCTGACAACGGTGTAACAAACAAGTTTTCTTACCTGGAAGTTTGATTGAGTGCGAAAACTAAATACACATTTTTTGATAAGAAAAGACATGTGCGAGCGAGAGGTAAATTAGCGTTGGTCTGCGTCCTAATCGTCAGTTCGTTATTTTTTGGCTAAGGCTTCCGCCAAACTTACCAATGAAATATTGAAGGTATTTCTTTTTGATGGATGATTGATCTCCTATTCCGCCCTATTAGGGTTCCGTTTGTGGAATTGTTTTGAGTAAGCAGTGCATTTTATTGATAACCTCTAATTATGTCATCCAAAAGAACAAAATATGAGTTATTTGAACCTAACAAGAAAAGAAAACCCCGAACCCGTACGCGAATTCGACTTACGCGGTTATGTATTACTGTATTGGTTTTCCCTTACCGCGTTAACGTAGATTGGTATCACAACACGAGGCTGATTACGTCGCAGATGTGGGCAGCTGCGCCGTTAGAATTCAAGTCTGTCACATTTTTTACATATTTATAAGGAGATGAACGTGTTCCGTTATGTGTCATGTAAACCCTTCCTCACGTAGGACTGTCAAGAATAGCGAACACCGGTAACGCTGTCAGCAATAGTCTTACGATTATACTAGCATTGTGTCTATTCCAAAAATCCTGGCAAGGATTACCTACAATAGTAGTAGTGAAGTGCTGTGTGGAAAGTCCACCAATAAAAAAAAACTGGTCTTTGATCCCCAGGCACGTACTAATTCCAGATTCTTTGAGGACTTCTAAGGGTAGTCAGAGGTACGTCAAACATTACGAAAAACATTACGACATTTGGCACCTCCACATTTAGCATGGATTGGTATTCCATACGTGACAGGTTGCAAGCCCATCATTCAAGCCCATATATTCAACTTAATTTTAAAGGAGATTTATCTATGTACGCGCTAATAAATACGTGCAAATAAATACACTGGTCGCTTTTATATCCTTGTAGTAAGCGTCATTTTTGTTTGGCTTTTTTATCTTGATCTACAGGGTGTAAACGCTTGTACGACATTAAATTAATACACGTGTAGTGCTACTATCTAGTATTGATTTAAAAAAATATTTATTGAAATTCATTCATAATTAGTTTTTTTTTATTTTCAAACAAACTAATCATCAGTTAAAGCATAAAATTATACAGCACTCTGTATACGTACACAAACAACGAAACGTAAGTTCATTCATTACTCGTCGGTGCCTATAAGTGCGAATATGCCGCGCACTCACGGCGCGGCGCTCAAAGGCGCCGCCGCGCCGGCCGGTAAAGCCGAAAGTCGAGCGCGCGGCAGAACACACACAAAATGTACCGCACACTAAAAATAAATAATAAATGTACCTAGGTTACCTCAAATCCGTAGGTTTTCAATATCCCCCCCGCACGTTGCACACACTAATTTAATTGACGGGGAACGTTCGCCCGTACTTTCACCAACACAGCTGTTCGACACTTGCCTTCAGTTTGTCGAAAGCACCTAGGTACAATCCGTCTGCGCAGTTCTTGCACTGTATCGACTTCTTGTGCGTACCTACCTCTTCTTTGATGAAGCCCCACAAAAAGAAATCTAGTGGAGTGAGGTCTGGCGATCGTGCTGGCCACTACACTTAGTTTAATAACAAAAAAACACATTCACAAGCGACAATTTCGCGGTAACTAGATAGGTAGGTTAGGTACGTATTTAGTTTATTATGAAAAAAAACACACACACAAAAAGCGTCTATTTCGCGGTACCTAAATCTAGCAATGCAACAAATATGCAATTTTCAAAATTAGATGGGTCAAGGTTGCTACCGAAACAATTACTAAATCATACGCGCTTCCTCAGTCAGTCGCTCTGTGGCTAGGCGGGCGACGCGGGACGGGGCGCGCTTCTCTTCTCTTTCCGACACGCACGTGAAATGTATCTGTCCTGGTCACGTCGTTCTAGATCGCACTTTTTGATTGTTTATTCTGCTCAAACGCGTGTAAATTTGGTATTTCTATCTTTTTTTTTCTTTTGATTCATAGACATATGATTTCGTGACCCCGGAAAGTTGACCTGAACACGACTGATAATAGGTACAGGTTGTTTAGAAATGATTTATTGGAAAAGTATCGATATCTCGTTACATATTCAGGCTTTTTTTAAAAAACCAACTCCTAAAATCTAAAAATGCCATTCCGAGTACGTGTTTCAATTTAATGTCGTACAAGCATTTACACGTTGTATATCCCTGTGTACTAGCTAGTAGCTACCTATGCCTAAACAAAGCAGTAAAGTAAAAAATACCTTGAATACCTACCTTGAGGTATTTTAATGTTTTGTTACATATTTGTTACACAAATCCGTCTTTACCTTGAAGAATACATAATGTGGTTTTAAATGTTGGTCAGCATTAGTAGTTTATTTTTAAGTAAGTAAATATTGTATCGAAGGTCGTTGGGTGGGCGTGAAGCATGATTTGTATGATGTAAAGTATCGAGCTGTTGCGTGACAAGTTACACTCAATCGAAATCAGACGATGGATGAGTCATCGAAGTCAATACTGGCGTGGATAAATTGTTCTGTAATAAATAGAATGCTTCAATTAAGAGGCTTAATTATCAGATCAACAAAGAGCCATTTTGCCATTCCACCATTTTGGTGTGGAGGGTATCTCAGGAAGATCCAGAATATCCACTCCAATAGCGTCTTGCTGTTTTCTGCTTCATTGAAAAATCACAAGTTAAGTCAGTCATAAAGAATTTATTCAGTTGAATCAATATAATTACTTTAAAACGTCTTGAAGCTTGATGAATCTAGATGCCAGTTCTACGCGAATAATCCTAGGTGTCTTGAATTTCTTCAAAAGATCAAAGGCCTATTTCATAACTATTTGTGGGATTAAAATATTTCTTTATTAGTATTTTAATATTATGAACTGACAAAGCATTACTTCGCGATGGTAAAACCGATCCTTTTTTGTCCGGGATATCCGCTGGTCTATCTGGGAATCTCCTGGTTGAGTAACTAACCTATCCACTAATATTGATCTCACTGAAAAAGATAACCCATGAAACAACACGTTTTCAGAGCGACCACATGTTAAACACGACAGACAGCACGTAGTGGTAATTATAGAATAACTGCCAGCTATGACTGATACTCGGCCACAGACGCGAGACCGACAGAAATCGAAAGGCGTCTAAAAATATCTTAACTAATACAGGAACTAATCCGTGCGTGAAATTAATCTTGGCTAGGTCTAGTCAACGTATAAATTAAATATTATTTTATTTATTCTTCTTCTTCTTGTCGTGTCACTAGTTCTTTCAAAACAGTGTAGTGCAGGGGTGGCGAACCTTTTTCAATAAAAGTGCCATTAATATTATGAGGCCGTAGACGTGCCCTCAAATAATTCATCAGAATATAATAATTTTAATGATTATTATAATAATTTCAACTTAAATTCCAACAGTGCTCCACTATTTAGCCAAGTAGTCACTGACCGGATCGGTGAAGTAGCGGATAGTTTGAAAGGAAAATGCAAAAATTTTTGATCAGTGGCGTGTCCAAAATATTATGTCGCGTGCCACTGGTTCGCAATACCTGGTGTAGTGAAACGATTTTAAGTGCGCCTCAAGGAGGCCCCTTTCGAATAAAAACCTATTGACTTTGAGATGAACAGCAGGAGATCTAGTTATCCCACAGATCAGAAAAGTGTTCTGTGCGTCGTCCCATTTTGCTAAGGACCCTGCTCCACTTTAGTTTTGCGACGCTTTTCATATTTTTTATGAAATAATAATAATAATAATCTCTTTATTTCAGACTACACGGGTCCATATAGTAGGTACATTACATAAAATCCAACTTAAATACTTAACTACAATAACAATTCATTAAAATAACACACAAATCAAAATAAAATTGAAATTAAATCTATAGGTACATTACAAATTACATTATTACATAAATATGTACAATTATTTAGAAATGTCATACTTGATATTGAAATGGTATGCTATTGGACAATTAATGCTCTAACAACTCAAATGAACTAAGAGTAGGTAGATAGTTTCATAACAAGTGATATAATCATTGTCACTTTGCAAATTATTTATCTGATTGAGTATGAATAAAATACTCTTCTTTCTGTGTCTATTTATAACATTCGTTCTAAATCTGGGATCATGATCTGTGCAAATAACATTCTTATCTTTCTGCCAATATTTGGCAAAAGATTACGGAACTGCGTTGTTCAAATTCGGCCTCTATCTGGTTTCTTAGCAATAATACTTTTAAAACTGTTTTTAATATTTCAATGTGCTTCTGAATACTATACCATTTAGACGGTCTCAGAATAGAAGGGTAGATATACATATCTACCGTTTTTGCACTGATTTGAAATAAAATTAATATTATTATTTGACATTAATAGACATTTCTCACTCAGCGCCATCTATCTCCATACTAAGCTAGGCTTGTACGATGAGAACCGAACAACTAATAGTATGCATACCTAATAATAATGCAGAATTGTTCGTAAGTTTTTACAAGAAAACCTTTCCTCTGATGCGCAGACATCAATTTCCAGCGCCCCAGAACAACCAACTGGACCTAATTATGTGCACTTGGCTTAGGCCCGTGCTCGTCATTCAGAGAAGGCAGGCATCTGGGACCACAAGAAACTGGGACCGCGGTCCCAGTCGCCTGATTGCATTTTTAGTTCTGCCATTTGGGACCACAACCTGTGCGATTTTTTTTACTTAGCATGATTTTTAAATTACTTAACTATAAAAAATATGTCAAAAACTATTGATAGTTTAGAGCAACAAAGAATTACGTTATGTTAAACTTATTATTAAGTTTATAAACATATCTATGCACAATAAGACAAATATTATAAACTAGCGGCCTGTCCCAGCTTCGCATGGGTGGTCATAAATTTTTTGAACATTTTAGGATAAACTTAGACCGTGGGTTCGAGCCTCGCGGCTACTTATTTCATACATTTGCACGCGCTTCTCCTTGAGTGAGTGAAATCGCACCCCGCGCGTGACCGGTGGACCCGTAAACATTTTTAATTTCGTCATATCTTTTGAATGGAATGTCCGATTTGAAAAATTGAAGAAGTAATCTATAGGTATTGAAACCGTCTTAATTATGAAATGATTTATTTGGATAAGGATTAATACCAAGGTACAAATAAAGACCCTTTTCTAGCGGAGGCATTTCAATTATTTTTTTATAATAAAAGAACACTTATTGTGACATAACTATAATAGTTAGACATATGCTGTCGCGACATTTTTTGTAGATGATGACGTGTTCTACAAAATCGTAGTACATTATCTTCAATAGTTTTCGCAGCGCACGCGATGTAAGGTTTTTTGTTTTCCACCTTGGGTTACATTATTGAAGTTTTAGTAAGGATCCCTGATTTTTTTGAAAATATAATATAGCCTATGTTACTCAGGGATAATGTAGCATTCTAATGGTGAAAGAATTTTTGAAATCGGACCAGTAGTTTTTGAGCCTATTCGTTACATACAAAAATACAAAAATACAAAAATACAAAAATACAAAAATACAAAAATACAAAGTTTACCTCTTTATAATATTAGTGTAGATTATCGTACACAGGTATGTTTATAAATCAATTTACTTTATAGTATACCGATGTAAGACTGATTTTTAAAACTCGTTATTTTATTTTTAATTAATATACATATTTATAATTGTTAGAATACTGTTTTATTGACAAATAAATATTTTACGGCAGATTCGTTTATTTATTTCATATACTTTTCGTTCTAACTGTACTTAAATTCAGATTAAACAATAGATTTAGTGGTAATATTGCGAGTGGTCCCAGTTGCCTGAGGAAAAGTAATTAAATTAATGAATCGGGCGACTGGGACCGCGGTTCCAGTTTCTTGTGGTCCCAGATGCCTGCCTTCTCGTCATTCATTCCTTCGACTCTAGTAAGTCGAGTAGATAAGAATCTTTACACAATAAAAATAATACCATACTGCTCGAAAGGAGCATCTTTGGGGCGCACTTAAAATCCTTTCACCACGCTGTCTCGAAAGAACTAGAGATACAAGAAGAACACTCATTCTAATTCATGGTGGGGAATAAGATCTGACGTCCCGCGGTGGGGTGTATTGTGCATTATCCCCCTGCTAACCTCACCCCAATCAGCCCAGCTCCTTAAAGAAGCGGAGCAGGGCTTTGGGTTGGTGGCAGCAATGTTCTAGCATCCCTGGTGGTGATTTGGATGCAGGGGAGCAAGACTCGATCAGCTCCTGCGGCCCCGTTTAGATCTGGCTTCGTTTGTTGCAGAGCAGTGCAGTATTACATGCTCTACAGTTTTTTTTAAGAAGACAAATATTATACCCTTTTCTGCACAAACATACCTGGGTGTTATTTATGATGTATTACATAAACATCTGTATTTATCGCATAAATGTGTGTCCTTAGTAGGAATCGAACTCGGCGTAAAAGTCAGAGATTGCTGACTGTAATGTGTCAACTGTCACATGTCGTCGGTTTAACGGTAAGCAGAAACAACGACCCTTCGCACTGCCGGACGTCGGCATTCTTCCTGATTTATAATGAATAATACAAGAGAGAGAGCACTAAGATCTATAGAATACATGAATAGGCGATGAAAATAGCCAGATGAAACCATATGATAATTCCAAATGATGTTTCACCTGGCTCGCCAAACAAGGTACAGTAGATTACTTCAGCCAAATTCCATATATATATTACTTTAAAATACACATGCTGGATATAATTTGCAATGGGCTATAACTTTGATTTAAATACCGTTAAAGCATCTGTAAAATCGGTTGAACGAATCGATTATTTTATGAAATGATAATTGATTTTGATACATTTTTACTATGATGGTTCAATGATATTGCTGATTAGTTCGAATAGGATCAAAGTTCTAGAACAAGTTTGAAAAAATACGGAATTAAGCTTAGCCAGAACCATCCCAAAATGAATATCTATCTAAGTCTGAAATTTTATATGAAGTACAGAGCACTCGGCACCTATCACTCCTTTTAATACTACTACATAATGTAAAGCCTTCTGTATGATTTTTTCTAAATAGAAATATACCTATTATTATTTAAAAAAAAGGAACATCCAAAATTTACGCGTGTTTCCACCGCGGCACCGTTCTCGTTGACCGGCGTAGTCACGATCATCACAATCTCATTAAAAAAAAATATCCCTTGTTCTATGTCTGCATAATTTGGGCCACAACGTCAATGTACCACTCTGTCTAGCCATGCTCCAGTTTTCAATTGCCAATGTCATCGCACAGTTATGACAGCGGACGTATATTTCAGTAGCACATTTGTATAACAACACCTGTTTATAAGTTTTTAGCATTGACGCCAGTTATTTCGGGATCGGCTGTTTGTCATCGTCGTTCATTTTGTTTGGTTCTTAAAGTTTATGTTTTTTTATACTCCTTGCTGATAAAAGCTTATGGCACTCCCGATGCCAAGCGGCAACAATCCCACAACAAAGCATTGCCTCACAAGAACCTGCCCTATAATGCACAGCCCTGCGTCCACCAACTCGAGGTATACAGATGTAAAACCTTATGTGCCTGCAAATTCACCGGCAATCTCCCTTCAAACCGAACATAGCTACGCAGCTTGACGACAGAAATAGGCATACGTTGCGAGTAGGGAATGTAATCCCGCAAGATAATTTCAATTCAGGTATTTGCGGGACCGCAGTGTGAACTTTAACCTCTTAAATCAATCATAATAAATACTTAATGGACCTCGTTGTCATGGTTTTAATTTTGAATCAAATTAAACAAGCTTATTGGTACATTTTAAATGGTTAAGTAATATTTTTAGACATACATATTAAGACAGAAATTGACATACAACCCATTTAACACGTATGATCGACGCTTCTGTGTAATCCCGCCAGTCCAGCGGGATCCCACAAAATTATCGAAATTTTCAAGATTAATCCATTATATCCAGGATTTTTTAGCACATTAGATCTAGGTATTTCGGGGTTCCGGTATACCGGGATTGCATTTCATAGTTGCGAGTGGTTAGACTTAACTAGCCACTTGTGGCAATGAGACCATTATTACATGACACTATCGATGTAGCGAGTGGCCACCACAGTCTACTGTCTGTCTACCACTGTCTACAATTATACATATGTGAAAAAAATGACTAAATGAGGGTAAGAACTTTTCCGCAAACACCTGTAGTGTCGACTTGCGGCTAAATGACAGTCCCCACACTGAAATATAGTTTTATACGGTGAAGGAACGTTAAATTGTGATTTATAAGCATCATTATGTCTGGTATTCAACATCATCAAAAGATTATCTATTGCCTACATAATAAATTCGATCAGTTAGTGCCTGTAATAGCTAGTTTTGAAAGTATTCATCCATTAACATTGTCGCTTGCCATGAGCAAAAGGCTTCAGCCTCATTGCAATCGGTCGTTCAACCTGCTTATTGAAGGTGGCTCTACTATCGTACTAACTCACTTTTGTTTTATTTGTTCGAGTTTGAATTTGCTTCGAGAATTTGTGTTTGTCAAATTGTTGAGTAAGATCACGCTTCACGCTATGTAAATCATCACTTAGGTTTTGTATTATAATGACGTCTAATTTCAATGTTTTCTCTCTGTTGGGAGGAAGGAATATTGACCTTTATAAATAAACTTTACATGGTATTAAATAAATATTGGTGGACTTTCCACACAGAACTATCTAACCCCAACTAAGCCAAAGCATGTAATATTGGAACCAATTAGCTGATATAATACATAATATATACTTTTTTTGGTAAATATAAACATACTTATCTACACTATCTACACTTCTACACTAATATTATAAAGAGGAAAGATTTGTATTTTTGTATGTTTGTATTTTTGTATGTAACGAATAGGCTCAAAAACTACTGGTCCGATTTCAAAAATTCTTTCACCATTAGAATGCTACATTATCCCTGAGAAACATAGGCTATATTATATTTTCAAAAAAAACAGGGATCCTTACTAAAACTTCAATAATGTAACCCAAGGTGGAAAACCAAAACCTTACATCGCGTGCGCTGCGAAAACTATTGATGATAGAACAAAATAATGTACTACGACTTTGCAGAACACGTCATCATCTACAAAAAATGTCGCGACAGCATATGTCTATCTATTATAGTTATGTCACAATAAGTGTTCTTTTATTATAAAAAAATAATTGAAATGCCGCCGCTAGAAAAGGCTCTTTATTTGTACCTTGGTATTAATCCTTATCCAAATAAATCATTTCGTATTCAAGACTGTTTCAATACCTATAGATTACTTTTTGAATTTTACAAATCGGACATTCCATTCAAAAGATATGAAATTAAATTAAATTAAAAATTTTAGCTCGCTTTAAAATATTATTAGTGAACGCGCGCTTCCAAGGGGCGCGTTTTTACTCACTCAGGGAGAAGGGCGTGCGAAATAAGTACACGCGAGACTCTAACCTACGTTCTAAGTTTATCCTAAAATGTTCAAAAAATTTATATTGCGAAGCTGGGACAGGCCGCTAGTAATATTATATAGTTAGACATAGACATAGACATAGAACAAACATCTGCGTTCATCACACAAATGTTTGTTCTTGATGGGGATTGAACCCACAACGCAGAAGGCAGAGCTACTTACAACTGAGCTTATCGTTTAACCATATCCTTTAATTTGAAATAAAGTTTTGTATGGTTTATCTGTAGTCAGAAGTGATTTACTCGCATATCAATTATATATTATTTTTCACGGAAGTGCAAACATTATCAATGACACATATCGACCAAACTATGAACTAAGCTTCAAAAAAATCACGACGACTTTAATGCGCTCCTCCACATAGTTTGTCTTTCGGAATCGAGTAGCAATCGAGAATAAATAGTATCGCCTGTTAGATAAACGATCAGAAGCCTCCAGGTCCAGCTGAGCTTACTTATACTTGGCGAAAGTGATTCAATATAAACATACTACTTTTTGTTCATCATTAGCTCACGACCACGCCTTTATCTGGCCATTTTATTTTATATCTTATATTATAGGTTTAAGGTACAGTTTGAAACGAAAGCTTCTGCATTAATGGTGTATTTTTTATAGTTTATGTAATAAGGTTCTATTAGATAATGACGGGAAGTGAATTCTAAATGGGAAGTGTATGATTTGATGTGATTGAATGGTTTTAGATAAAGATGATTTATTTGTTATGAAGGATTATTGCTTTGTAAGTAGGTTATGGTGTGAAGCAGATATTACTTGCAGCTTTATTTATGATCGCTTTATGATTTTATGTTAGCTATCGAATGATTATAGCATATTATTATTAGTACATATATATCATAATATATTTATTATAGCATATTATTATTATTTAGGTATGTAAATATCTTAACTATTTAGAGTGTAATTTGATTTTTATAATAACTATCTTGTTATCTTTCGCGTGCACCTGAGACCAATCTTCCTTACTCTTACAATCCTATCCATCCAAAGGTTGTCTGAAAGAGATCGCTTTCAGCGATAATACCGCCCATTGTACATTTATTATTTAATTTTAATTTTTTTATTGTACTGTTGTTTTGTTTGGTGTACAATAAAGCTTTTTCATTCATTCATTTTCGTGTTCTTCTCAGACAAGGGAGAATAATCAAAATAATGGTTGCCTAGATTTATCTAGTTTATAATATTGATTGTACCTATTAGGTAATTATTATTATGAACCCTCTGGGTCCCACTGCTGGGCCAAAGGCATCCCCCATTCCTTACACACGCCGCGATCCTTGCCCAGTCCATCAGGAAAATATCCAGCTCGTCCCGCCACCTCCGCTTTGGTCGGCCGCGTCGCCTTCTCGCTGCCTATGCCTATCAGTGGCTATCTTTGTCCACAGCTCACCTGGCATACGGCAGACATGACCAGCCCAATTCCACTTCAGCTTGACGGCTTTCGAAGCTATGTCTGTTTTTTGCCTGTAAGCGTAGTTCTGCGTTATTAGGTAATAAGTTTAATTAAAATAAAAAAACGTAGTCTTTGTGGCTAGGCAAGGTGAAGTGAAACAAGTATACGGTCCATACAAACTCCGGCCCAAAGAAAAGCACACGTCAAAAATTATACAAAATGGTCCACAATGTCAGTAGGCCATACAATTTGAGCCACAAACCAATACCAATCGAATAAAGCTCTAGTCTAATCATTCAGTTATAGAGTTACCTTCCATGTTTACCCACTATCTTAATTACCAGCGATAAAACAAGTCTACGAACTTCAAAAAGTGAAATACTAGTTGAACGCGGTGCTAGCCAACCGTAAACAAATCAAAATGTAAGTGCGCTGGATAACTTTAAATTTACCGTTTTATCACTGGCAGTGCCGTAAACGACCACCGCTTTCAGTGTCTCTGCTGGTCGCTGCTATCGGTACTTATTGGTGCTGTCAGGACTAGAATCCGACTGTGAAAGTAAAAAAAAACCTACTGTATAAGTCAAAAGTTGAATCGCAATTCTGAAACTTCTCTAAAAGCTAGGTGAATTTAGGCGTTAGTTCCACGCGACGACTCTAGGTTTGGCCTGTCAAAATACGTACCTGCCTGGGTGCTCTGCTTAGGTTGGCTCTGTGGACAGTGTATATAACTATCGCTTAGCAATATAGATAGCTGTTTTGATTGCTTATTTTCTTCATTTTTACTTCGTTTTCTTTCGAGAGCAACACAATTTACTAAAAAATATTGAGGACGCATGTCACGTGAAATGTCATTTTGACAACTGTTGTATACGTCAAGCTTGAGAGTGAAACTCATTACCGTCATAAAAAGCAACAACACTGTCAAAAAATGAAAAAATGCAATTGAATTCAAAACGTCAATAGTTCAAACGTTCACATAGTAAAAAAATCGACCTGAAAAGCATTTAGTTATTACAACTTTATTTGCCTACAAGTAAATTAAATTGCATTTGTATGATAATCTTCTATTATTTTCAAATGTTTCTACGTAGTGAACCCAACCCAGAATGAAATATGTACTTTAATTCAATATATTTCATGCAGATAGTTTTGCAATAATAATTAGTATTTCTTACCCTTAAATATTTTCTTTATTAAGTGTACTCTTTAGTGCACTCAAGTTTTTTTTAAATATTTTTTTTGATAATTACATTATTCGGTCATTACCTACAACATAACACCCGGACACAAAACAAACATCTATGATCATAACACAATGTCTTTTTACCGACCTAAAAAGGAGGCTTCAAGTCAATTTTTTTTGTGGGAACTGAATCCTTAGCATTCAGCCCCGTAGGCATGCCTCCTTCTATACATTACGTATTTACTGTGCGATTGAAGTTATTGGCAATGAATAGTTATCCATTTGCGCAGTAAACCATAGGTACGGTTATGTTATACGAAATCAATTAATTGTTTACGACCACTCCACTATTGCTGAGAAAGCGGACGAGTCCTAGAGGCACGGTAGACATCGCCTCGGAGTTTTGCATTCGCCCGTAAGTTTGTTGCCTGTTCTTCTGGCTTTGGTCGCGTGGAACTGGCGCCTAGAGTCACCTAGTTTTAAGACGTTTCAAAGTGATCCTTGTGATTTTATTGAATAAATATACTTTGACTTTGCACTGCTCTGCGTCATTCAACTTGAGGCATACAGATGTAATATGTATGTGTGTGATGGTAATCATTTCAAAAGTTGTAACACCATAAAACCTCATGAATTGTTTATAATAGCGATATCCTTCTTTACATCGCGAATGATGGCAACCACCCTAGCATAGGTACCATTACTATTCTCGTCACTAAATCTTTTTAATGTACAGCAAAATTGCACCAAAAGCCATACTAATTTTCTAAAATAGCTGCAGGCCACATCAGCGCGCCTTCAAATATGCAATAAAGGTCGGTGTCCACTAACGATCGTTTTATAGCTTAACAGCTTCGCCAATCGAGTTAATGAGCGGTTAATTACTAATAGGGTTGTCACAGCCCCAGGTAAACAGGGAGCGACAAAATCGTATGATTAGTAATGTAGGGGATTAATTGTATGAAGCGTATTCCCTACTTTATTTCACGTTACTTTCATTTTACTTCAGAGGAGTATGTAAAATGATAAACGTCCGTTTCCACATAAGTACTGATTTATATTTGCACTTTAAGTAGTATTAGGTACATGTATGAACCTAATGAGCGGGGAGAGACGACTGTCGACGCTACATACAAAACCATCGCGTCAGCCCGATTGCAAGTACCTGTGTGTTGCTGGCCGCCACAGTAATATAATTATTCAAAAATGCACAAGTAACAAAATACAACGATGAAACTACGTAAATATTAGCTTCTTATCCAAATAAAAAAAGGTACTAAAAGATGGCCAGCTACATTTCGCAGATCATCGCCCCACCTTCTTAACACTTCGCGGTCTCCACTCAAGTATTCCTTTGCTTCAACTATTGTCGGTTATATGCTGCTGTTTCAAGGAATTTCTGGATCCTTGGGGGCTGTCAAGAATGTTGTTTGTTTGAAAAAAAATGTGCTACACCAATAACCCAATACTGTACCTATTACTGTACTATGCCTTATTCCATTCCAGTCTTGATTTTTTATTGAATAGTTTAGATACTTTGTTAAAATGCGTTCCTATCGTGCGTGATTTACGAGGCGTTGCTTTGTTATAGGTGATGGTTACCACTTAAAACCATCTGATAGTTCCACCAGCCTCACTAAGCTTCAATAATATATTATACTAGCGGCCTGTCCCAGCTTCGCATGGGTGGATATACATTTTCTGAACATTTTAGGATAAACTTAGAGCGTAGGTTCGAGTCTCGCGTCTACTTATTTCATACATTTACACGCCCGTGTGAAATCGTGGACCCGTTAACATTTTTAATTTCATCATATCTTTTGAATGGAATGTCCGATTTGAAAAATTTAAGAAGTAATCTATAGGTATTGAAACCGTCTTAATTATGAAAATATTTATTTGGATAAGGATTAATACCAAGGTAAAAATAAAGACACTTTTCTAGCGGCGGCATTTCAATTAAATTTTTATAATAAAAGAACACTTATTGTGACATAACTATAATAGATAGACATATGCTGTCGCGACATTTTTTGTAGATGATGACGTGTTCTACAAAATCGTAGTACATTATTTTGTTCTATCATCAATAGTTTTCGCAGCGCACGCGATGTAAGGTTTTCTTTTTCGACCTTGGGTTACATTATTAGAGTTTTAGTAAGGATCCCTGATTTTTTTGAAAATATATTATAGCCTATGTTACTCAGGGATAATGTAGCATTCTAATGGTGAAAGAATTTTTGAAATCGGACCAGTAGTTTTTGAGCCTATTCGTTACATACAAAACAACAAAACAACAAAACAACAAAAATACAAAGTCTTTCTCTTTATAATATTAGTGTAGATTACATTGTAAAAGGATCATACAAAAGAACGGTAGGAACCAAGCCGTAAGTTTGTTGCCTGTTCTTCTAGGCTTTGGTCGCGTGGAACTGGTACCTAGACTCACCTAGCTTTAAGACGTTTCAAAGTGATCCTTGTGATTTTATTGAATAAATACCTTTTGACTTTGACTTTAGTTGTATAAAAACACAAGTCTAAAATCTCAGGGGAAAGGTCGCATCGCTGACTCGCTGTGCAACCGCCCTAACACCAAAGGGCCGGGCTGTCCATTTCCAGTTTGTAGATAGAACACGGCTGAGAGAGTGAAAACGTACACCATTCCCTAGATCTAGATAATAAATCTAGCGGCTGGTTACTGTGTAATTGCGACTTTGTTTAATATTACGCTGGGCGGATATTGGTGTGGCACATCGCGGGGTTGTACATCTGTACGCCTCAAGTTGATGACGCAGGGCAGTGTATCGTAGAACACGTTCCTATCGTGCGTGACTTCCGAGGCAATGCTTTGTTATAGGTGATGGTTACAATTAAACACCAGGTGGGCCATTCGCTTGTTTCATCAACTAGTTATATTATAAAAAAAGTGCTACACCAATAAAATAACCCAATAATTTTCCTAAAGCCTTATTCCAGTCTTGATTTTTTATTGAATAGTTTCGTTACTTTGTTAAAACGCGTAAAATAAAACGTTTGTACTGTACCGGCTTCAAATATTATTATGAGATCTGTTAAAAACTGTACAGTTGCCTCTAGACAATTCGGTTAGCGTTATTTTTTGTCGTTAGCTAAAGTATGAAGATAACTTCGACAAACAATCAACTATCGGTTACGTCAGCGCAAATATGCTAACACTTATCGAATGTGTATTAGAACATTTTTTGCAGAGTGAAATCAGAATGTTCTCGTAGATATTTATATGTCCCATAAGTTATCGCCTTATTTTACATTTCATTTACTAATTTATGATAGCATCGATTAAGGCGATGGCAAGAGCAAATGTACCCCTCGCTCGCACTTTGACATGTTGAACGATATAAAATCACTAATACCCATTTTCGAAAATTCCCAATCAACCATTTTGTGTGTGTAATCACATTGCACACAGTTTAGTAATAAAATCATTTTAATCGATACGATAAGTTTTCCTACTCAAAGTTTGCTTTACTAGTTTTTGTACATAAGCAAACTTTGGAGTAGGAAAACTTGTATCGATTAAAATGATTTTATATCTTTCAACATGTCGAAACGTGCGAGCGAGAGGTACATTAGCTCTTGTCTTCGCCTTAATTAGATATCACCATAAAGGAATCCATTCATACAAATTTAAAGGATGTGAATGTGTCTCTCTGTTTGCTTGTTTTCTTTTTGCGACTACCACTGAACCGATCTTGATGAACTTGGCCTAAAGATAGCTCTCATTGTGGATAAAGACATAGTAAACGTTTATTAGTATTTTTACCATAAACCTTGAACTATTTTACAATGATATTTTATAATGTCTCAAAATAATTTTTCACTATTCTCAATTAATTTTGACAGCGATAGTGCTTAATAATTTGTAATACTTTTATTATTTTTTTTAGGCACTATAAAGGCACTATTTAGGCACTGTATGAGGTCTCTGTCGGAAAATTTCTTTAAACAACGACTCATTCCACTGCCATATCGCTACTGCTTAATATTAGGCCCTGTCTGTCTACTATTATAGATATGCGACCAATGGTCTCTTTCATTTTGCATTATAAATGAATTCCATACATTGTTTTGTTCCCATGAACAGCTTAGCGTGACTTATAATGATTTATAACTTCCCTTATAGAGAACGATGAATGATACTAATACGCGCCTTATATTCTAACTGCTACATTATCTGTGGTCATGATATAAAATGGATTTAACAGCCACATAGAGGTGAAACTTCTTCAGTCGTAAAAAATAATTTAAAAATGAGCCTCAGGCTTTAAGCATTAAAGCTTTTACTCTAGTTTGCCTAGTAGGAGTTTGCTTTCAAGTTCCCGTGATAACGAACATGTTTAGAAACGGGATTGTTCTAGGCGCCAGTTCCTCGCTACCAACAACGCCTAGAGAAACGGCGAAAAACCAACGGCAACGGGTTGATTCCTAGCAGTTTTTTGTAATTATTGACCGCAATAGCTGTTCTAATTCTAATTCTAATTTGTGGTGGGGGAATGATATCTGCACGGACGTCCCGCAATGGGGTGTATTGTGCATTGTCCCCCTGCTAACCTCACCCCAGCCAGCCCAACTCCTTAAAATAGCGGAGAAGAACCTTGGGTTGGTGGCAGCAATGTTCAAGCATCCCCGGTGGTGATTTGGATGCAGATGAGAGGAAGGATCAGCTTCTGCAGTCCAGTTTTGGAAATGGCTTCGTTAGTTGCGGAGCTGTGCAGTACCACATGCTCCACCGTTTCTTTTTCCTGAAGACATCCACGACATAGGTCGCTCTCTGTCGCTCCGATCTTGAAAAGATGGCGATAGCGGTTGTTGTTTGATCATCAATCAAGACTCAACTTACTGCGCTGTTTATTGATTTTGGATATGATTTGATGACGTAAGCTTGCCCAGCGCTGTTGGCTGGACAAGCCTGCAGCGCTTCTATACGCTAGCCTAGCATTAATCAATTTTACTATGAATGTAAAGCGCACGGAGAAATGGTGCTTTCTCCATTTGTCGCCTACGCAACTCGTGACAAACGCACCTAAATATCGCGGGCACACCGCGCCGTCTAGTTAACATCCAACCTTGGCTGCGAGCGATGCGTTCGAAAGTGCGGCATAGCAGCGTATGGCTTCGCTTGATAGACCTGACTCGCTGTAGGTGGATTGTTAACTTTATAACACGCCTTACTTGTTGTGCCGACCCCACTTAGCGTGGGATAAGTGCAGGAAGATGATGATGATGATAGCCTTACTGACTTTTTCAGTTAATATGACGTTCTCTGTCATATTTGTCATTTTTTGTCATATTTGACGTTATAATTGGAATTACGAGCTTGTCGAAAGAAAATAAGTCATTTGTTTATGTTTAAGCCAGGTGATTTAAGTCTACCGGATTGGTGCTTCAATTTTATTGAAAGCTGTGTTAGTTCTCCCAGGTCCACTAAGTCTTTATTTCACCTAATTCAATCACCTGGGTGTATTAATTGCTACGCACGGTAGACACCAGGTGAATTAAGTCTGCCAGGTCGTTGGATACAGGTGTCCAACACTTTTTTTATTTGTTGGTAGAACAAGCAAATAATCCAACTAATAGAATCCTAGTGGTGACCATCGCCGATAAAAAATTATTACCCCGCAAGTCACGCACCATAACGTACCCAACGATGCACTGCCCTGCGTCTATTAACTTGATGCAGATATTAAGCCTCATGTGCCTGTAGTTTCACCAAAAGGAAAAAAACAATGAAATCATATGTAGATATTTCAGCGCTGTCAAATAAGGTTTGCAGAATCGCCACCAATGTCACCGTGTGTTGTATGGTGAGCGATATATGAAAATAAGCCCTAAGATAATTACATTTCGTCGTGTGCGACACCCTTAAGGGTGTATTATGTTTCAATGTTGTTTTGACAGACGTGACGCGCTGTAGGTGGACTGCAAACTTAATAACATGTTTGACATGTTCGTCAGACTCCTGTGGAGCAAGAGTAGACAAATTGCCGCACGCTGTCGTCACGTAGGCTATGTCAAATTCTCGTCAGTAATGTTCCATTGTCTAATGAATTTTTTACTAAATAGCACAGTAAAAAAAAACTATTTTTAAAACATATTTACATACATTGCAAGTTAAATAAATGCTTGTAAAATGTGGATTAGTCGGTTTGATATATGGGTCTCGGTTTTGGTTAATTTTGCCTCGGCTTACCCTTATAATGCCAGTGCTCTTAAACGGTGAAGGAAAACATCGTGAGGAAACCAGTTAGTATTCTAATAGCGGCGATGAGCTTGCAACCTGGCACAAATGGAATACCAACTACTGCAAAATGTGGGTATGTGCCAAATGTAATGTTTGGACAATATCATTTTTACAATGTCTGCAATATTCTAGAATTGTCTAGAATGTTTCATGCAATTTCTAATTCATTGTTTGGATTCAAGGATACTGCTAAGATTGTGAAAATTATGACCAAACTTTACTTTATTGGTAGTTTCTCTAAACGTCAATCAATCCGAAAAAAAGTTTACCTAAAACGCCAGCTAAAATGTATGATTACCCAGGCTACCGAAATATCGTGGCCAAGAAAGAAGCACTATCACGACAAACGAACTTGTAGCTCATTTCTCAAAAGCGAACTATCTCATGAGACACAAATAAATCGTCATGAAATGTGGCTTACCCGACACTTGCCTTTAGAAAGCAGAGTGTTTTGATTTGATATGCATTGTATATTTTACCGTATCATTTATTTTATTGTTGTTGTTCTATCATAGGTTTGATATTCCTAATATTTGTAGGCTTTGGAATAGATCGCGTGAGCGAAGTGAACAAATATCTGAGGCAACTTAGGCAATATTAAAAATTTTGATAAAGTACGAATACTAAAAAACTAACTTAAGTGGTAGGAGAAATTGTTCGGATCAAAAGGGAATTCTTGTCGAGATGTTGTTTGACGGTTGTCTGGTTCTTAAGTAGGCAAATTATCGGTGCTTAGGAAACATTGGAAAACGAGTGAGTAAGTGTTGCTAATACCATTTTCCGGTTGACCTTTAGCTAGAGTACTGAATGAATGAATTATTTTTTATTAAACACACACACATAAAGAGAAGAGAGAACGAATGACACAGATAAAAACTCACATGGAAAAAAGAACGTAACTAACGATAAAATATGCTGCTATCTGATGAGAGGAAGTCTACCGTGCCTGGAGATCAGAGTCGAGTGAGGTTATATTTCAACGGTTCAGTATTCCATTCTATAGTTGCAATTGAAAGAACCGTCTTGAAAGCCATATACCTAAGAGTAGTAGAGCTCTTTGTGAAGGGCTCGTCCGGGGAAGTACTACCACCACGCCTTTTTCTGCCGCAAAGCAGCAACGCTGTGTTTCGGTTTGATGAGTGTGGTTGCCGGTGTAATTACAGGCACATGAGGCTTAACATCTGTATGCCTCAAGTTGATGGACGCAGAGCAGTGCATCGTAGGGCACGTTCCTATCGTGCGTGACTTACGAGGCAATGCTTTGTTATAGGTGATGGTTACCACTTAACATCAGGTGGGCCATCTGCTTGTTCCATCAGCTAGTTGTATAAAAAAAAATATACCTAAAGTGAAAATGTTAAAGTCCTTATATACAGGTACACAAAGGCATAATCGCGTGACGAAGCGCCGTGTGTGGTCGCTTTCCTGCACAGTTAAAACTAGGGTGGGGTTTGTAAGGCAATTGTCAATTTATCGTTGCATCTACTTACACAAAAAACACAATGTTAGATATAAATTGTATAATAAGCAATCAAATAACGATCACGTTGATGGACGCAGGGCAGTGCGTCGTAGGGCACGTTCATAACGTGCGTGACTTAAGGCGAATACAAGAGCTAAAGCACCTCTCGCTCGCAAGTTTCGACACGTTGAAAGATATAAAATCACTAAACCCATTTTCGAAAAATCGCACATTTACACATTAGTTGTTGTATTCGCTTTAAGCGGCAATGCTTTGTTATAGTTCATGGTTACCACCTAACATTAGGTGGACCATCTGCTTGTTCTATGAGCAAGTAGTATAAAAAAAATACAATTGAAAACAAAACATGACTCAACCTAATGTTAACCGGTTACCTCTACTTATGACAATGACGTTATCTCGCAGAGCACGTGCCCTATTTTGCATTGCATCCTCTGAGGTGTGAAGTTCACGCTAAATCTCTCGGACAAGATTTTGGATTGTTTCATAAACTAGGTAATATTTAGCTATGTCCTCGACATCTGACAAAGGAAGAAAATCATTTTATCGACTAACACAGAAAATTTAAACAAACAGATGATACCTAGTACCTAGGTACCTACATAATCCATATATCTTACCTACCTACCTTAATCGGCCTAGAAGAACACCTTGCACATCTAGTACTTGCTTCTCCCACCCTGAATATTCCTAACTTTCTAGCTCTTCCACAATTCACACATGCAGGTGAAATGACTTTGGCACTTGATTATTAACTCTTGGAAAGTGTATATTGATTCTAAGCCATAAACAACAGTATACGCCAATTTAACCCTCCCTTTTAATTAGGTGCGTGGGCACTTGTGGGTTTCAAGACATGCCGAAAGCAAGCGAAGGTTAGAAACTGGCTTAGATTCGTATAGAAGTTTAGTTTGTTTCAAAAATGAATCAATGTGATCCTTGTGGTTTGAACTCTTGACTTTGACTTTGACGCAACCTTCCACAGATTATACTGTGCAAGAGAAAAGTTTTCACCGATAACTGTGCATTACTGCGCTAAGCGACGCGACGACGCCACGATAAGTACCTTATCGCCATTCGAGAACCTTTATTCCCCAACGGTTATCAGTCCTTCGAGCTATATGACCTGCCCATTACGACTTCAACTTGCTGATTCTGTGAGCTTATGTCGGTTACCTTGGTTCTCCTACGGATTTCCTCATTTCTGATTCTATCCCGTAGTGAAACTCCCGTCATAGCTCTCTCCATAGCTCGTTGTGCGACTTTGAGCTAGTTGATGTGGCCACACACACGGGTTGAAGACTTTCGTCTTGAGACTCTGCGGTATCTGGCATAGTCTCTTTCATTCAACAGAAAGTGACTGACGGACAAACACTAGAGAGAGACGCTGTAGACCTTAAGTTTTCCTTTGCTCTGGACCCTACAGAGGAAGGCCTCATTTTATGGATCCTCGTTCATTAAACTAGCAATTTCTATAATCGTTTGTATGCTGAAGCTGTGTAGATGATAATTGGGTTGGGTTTTATAGATCCTGTTGTATTGTAATTAATTTGTATATCTCATTAGCACCGGACGACCGGACGGTCCAATACAGAGTTATAGCTCAAAAAGCATTCTATTCAATCACCATTATTATCTACCAAATGAGAAGCAATCAGTGTTAGTCTGACAATAGTCTTGTTAGATCAGTGGTTCTAAATCTTTCAACTTTCATGCCTTAAAAGTATCGACTGGAATTCTAGTCGAAAATGTAAAAACATACACAATGATTCGAAATATTACATCATGGTGACACAACAGCATAGGTGACATTGCTTGACATTGATTGTCAGGGACTCTAGCAACCCTGATTGATTTTAGGAATTATCAAATTTTAGAGATTACCCAACCCCGAAGACACTGGTCACCATAAGACAAAAAGCGACTTACTATATGTCCCCATAAGGCAGTGAATTGGGTTACAAAATTGTCACATACCACCTTGACTTGAGCATAGAGCTCCAAGTTTAGAAACGACCACCCAGCCCAGATACCGCAATCTAGGTATCAGATTGGCACTCCTTAGCCACATGTGCGGGCATTATGTAACTGGCTGCGAACATTTCGTTATTGGTTTAACGCGCCTGAGGTTAGACATGATTGCCTGCCCGTGTCTGCCCGCGATACGAACAGTGCATGTAATTAGTTTTGGTTAGGAAGTTAATGTTTGATAATACACCGATGATAAATGGCGCCATTCCCTCGCAGACTGTGTTCGTTCAACGATTGCTTGCATTTATATTTTATTCCATATCATGGAAATAGCTCAAACATGCTCTTCATGGAAATTTATGGCCAGACTGAAAATCATCAATCTAGTCATTTATGATGCTGTTATTTTATTGCTTCCGGTAACTATGGCAACGATATCTCTTTGCTGGAACAGATTTGTTCCAAATTATTTGTATTATACGGAGCAGTTATTGAAATTAAATGTATTTATTTGCCTGAAGTATGAACTGAGGTTTATTTTTAAATAACTTGCTGATGGAACAAGCAAATGGCCCAACTGATGTTAAATGATAAACATCACCTATAACGAAGCATTGCCTCGTAAGTCACCCACGTTGTGAACGTGTCTTACGATGCACTGCCCTGCATCCATCAACTTGAGGCATACTGTATGCCGCATACAGATATTTAGGATTTGCACTAATAATGTCCATAAAGAAAAATGTCCAAAGCCAATGTACATAAGTAAATATGCCCAATAATAAAAATGTCCTTAAGTAAAAATGACCGATAATAAAAATGTCCAAAATTAAAAATGACCAATAATAAAAAGGTCCAGAAGTAAAAATTTCCAGGCAGTCTTCAATCGTTATGTGTAGAATCATGTCGTATGCCGGCTTTCTGCCGATATGTACTTAATCATTTCAATTTTGAAATAATATAAATACCTGTTTAATATAATTGAGTGTATTTTTTTAAATTTTATTTTTAATTATTTACTCCTATTTCTAGAACTTAAGAAATTATAAAATTAGAAATGTACTTTATGTATATTCTAAATACCTTATAGAACTAACAACTACTATCGCATGAACTTAAGCCATCGCTAACATTTTGCGATAGACGCAAAAAAACGACTTTTTGAATCAACTGCAAAGCAGAAATTTCGTTTCGAGTTGGGTATTAATATTCCTGGTCAGTTTTCTAGCCCCCGTGTCATAGTTCTACTAAGAAGTACAACTGGTAGTACAAAAGACACACCTTTGTATCTCTAGTACTGCCAGTAGTACTAGTGACCTGATTCTAGAGGGCCTTTTCTGTATTTGGTAATTTTTCTAGTTGGGCGTTTTTATACTTGGACGTTTTTATACTTGGACGTTTTTATACTTGGACGTTTATATACTTGGACGTTTTTATAGTTGGATATTATTTTGCTCTTGGACATTTTTCTTTTTGGACATTATTCGTGCAAATCATATTTGCTAATTGTTTTATCACTGTTTTTTTTTATTCTAGTGGCTAGTGTTGTTTTTTTAATGATTTCTCTTTTAAATACCACAATTTCTTTTAATAAGATTGTTAAGTTGTCATCAATTTCAATTATCCATAAAATTTAATTCGTTTTCTCCCTCAGTACCTTTGCTCTCGAGTTGTAATCAACAACATAACTAGTTCTGATATCATTTATGTTGCCATAAACATCTTCAATCACTTCGCTTCCGAATCATTAATCTTCATTAAAACATGGATGGTTACCATCTTGATGGGCTTTCACTTTTCTATGTACTTCAACTGGCCGGTCCAAATTAAAGTATATATCTGTGAGCTTTTATATATTTTCCGGATATCCGTTTTATACGTTATAATAAATATAAAGTTTATATTATATGACTACATAGACCTTGATGATGTTTGATTAATTATGCTTAGAAAAAAAACTGCATCACGATTTTAATGCCCAGGCACGGTACATATCCTCTCAGATCTCTTAGCACCAAGTATCCACTCGGGATTTTCTGACGATGTCTAAGGGGGGAGTTATAGGCACGTCTTAACTTGCATTTGGCACATATACCCACATTTTACAGTATTTGGCAGGTTGCAACCCCATCGCCTCTGTAAGTATATATTTTATTAAAGATATTCATACTTTAGCATATTGATTATTTATATGCAAGAACACTAAGGTATCTAACGTAATTAAGCATCTCTTTGTAGTAAAAAGGAAGTGGAGCTCGATCAAAAGGTAGACCTTTTACAAGACAAATTAACTTGAAATGAAGAAGACGTGCGAAGTCAGGCTTAATATTATGTGTGCGTCCATATACAGGGTGTTAAAATACTAGTACCGAAAACTTCAGGGGGCTAAAGTACCCATCAATATGAATAACTTTTTCTAAGGAACCAACACTGTGAACCTACTTGGCTGAAATGTATGAAACCGCCTGAAGTTTTTGGTACTAGTATTTTAACAACCTGTATATGTGCATCCATATATATTGCATCAGCTTAGGGAGACACATCATACAAAAGAATATATTTTTAAGATTAGAACAGGCTGAATAGTTTCGTAATACCACAGCGTAATAAGAATTGTCTATTTCAATGAAAAACTGGAAAGCACTGCTGGTCTAGTGGTAGCGGCGGCCGCGTCTTTCGACCTAAATTTGATTATGTTTACCTTTTTCTGTATGCCTACGCCTCACTAAACTTCAATAATATATTATATTATTACATTGTAAAAGGATCATACAAAAGAACGGTAGGAACCAAGCCGTAAGTTTGTTGCCTGTTCTTCTAGGCTTTGGTCGCGTGGAACTGGCACCTAGAGTCACCTAGCTTTAAGACGTTTCAAAGTGATCCTTGAGATTTTATTGAATAAATACATTTTGACTTTGACTTTGACTTAAGGTCGTGGGTTCAAAACCGGTCGTGCACCAATGAGTTTTTTGTGCTCGAAAATGTTTGTGCACAGTGCCAGTTCTCTAGGAAAACGTGAGGAAACCGGCATGTCGTTGAACTTAAAAGTTCAAAAACAATGCTCGAGCCTCTTTGAGGCGCACTGGAAATCCTTTCACCACACTGTTACGAAAGAAATGGTGCCACGACAAGAAGAAGAATGAAATACTACGATAGGTATTCACAGTCTTGAAAGCTATAATTATGAGCGAAAGGTACGTCCATCTCTGGCGTTTGAAAGTTACTAGGGAAACCAGAGCACAAAATATGATCATGCCTAGTTTGATTGCTTTGTGAAATGAAGTAATTAAGTCACTTATCTGTGGGAGTAAAACACGAATTGCTTCGTAAATAGAGTTGAATAATCTAGCACCTTAACGAGAGCTTTAAAACAAGGAGTGGAGTACATTAAGCTTGATGAAACTGGCCGCTTATTCTAAAGAGCTAGGCTCACTGCGCCATTGAAAGTGAAAAGATCTCTGCAGTCGACCGTGACAACTGCCATATTGTCTGCAGAGTTTATTATATTGCCGAACAAAGAGCGCCTACAGAATAAGTATAGGTAGGTTTAAGAGTAGTAGAGCTCTTTGTGAAGGGCTCGTCCGGGGAAGTACTACCACCACGCCTTTTTCTGCCGCCAAGCAGCAACGCTGTGTTTCGGTTTGAAGAGTGTGGTTGCCGGTGTAATTACAGGCACATGAGGCTTAATATCTGTATGCCTCAAGTTGATGGACGCAGGGCAGTGCATCGTAGGGCACGTTCCTATCGTGCGTGACTTACGAGGCAATGCTTTGTTATAGGTGATGGTTACCACTTAACATCAGGTGGGCCATCTGCTTATTCCATTAATTAGTTGTATAAAAATAAAAGGTATTGGATTCAGAAGCGTGCAATATACTGTTTATCAGCGAAGTCAATGAGAAAGACTATAGACCCTTCAGCAAGAAGACGCGACGATCTGTAGTAGACGAAATGTAGCTGGAAAACACTAGATGAGAACTATAGCCGAAGACTGGGGTCAGTGGCGTGCGTCGCGTAATTAGTGCGTCAATCATATAATAACACTAGCTGCCGCCCGCGGCTTTGCCCGTGCATTAGTAGTGGTTGCTAAAATTAATGTTCAAAAAGTTATCCCATTATAAAGTTCGTTAAAGTATATAAAAGAAAAAAATATATAAGGCGAATACAAGAGCTAATGTGACTCGAGAAAGTTTGCTTTACTAGTTTTGTGCATAAGCAGACTTTTAAGTAGGAAAACATGTATCGATCAAAATGTTTTTTTATACTAAACTGTGTGCATTGTGATTGCACACAAAATGGTTGATTGCGATTTTTCGAAAATGAGTTTAGTGATTTTATATCTTTCAACATGTCGAAACGTGCGGGCGAGAGTCACATTAGCTCTTGTATTCGCCTTATTTTTTTACCACGTTCCCGAATGTAGCCCATTTTTTTCTTTCAAAGTCAAAGTCAAAAGGTATTTATTCAATAAAATCACAAGGATCACTTTGAAACGTCTTAAAGCTAGGTGACTCTAGGTGCCAGTTCCGCGCGACCAAAGCCTAGAAGAACAGGCAACAAACTTACGGCTTGGTTCCTACCGTTCTTTTGTATGATCCTTTTACAATGTAATATAATACTACTAATTTACAATTTAATGTATAATGTTTTACAATGTAATGTAATACTACTATAATAAACTCGGTGAATAACCACTGAAGATTATACAAAATGGAATGTAAAATCACAATAAACATACAATACATAGCCAAAAATTACAAACAATTAGTTTGTAACCTGAATTAGCATAAAATAATTTATGTTAGTCACAAACTTTTTTTAAACTATTGAGGCTGGCTTTAGAGTCACGCTGACGCTCGGCGCTGGCAGATCAACGCGTAGCTATCAGCGCGTAGCTGTCAGCGCCACCTCGTTTCAGTGTTATTCTGACCGCTGCGAAGTACAGACATGGTCAATCTGTCATGTCTGTACTCGTCAGCGCGTGCGTTTTACCTGAAACAGTAACGATAACTGAGCTCGGTAGCGCGTCGCTCGGCGCCGCGCAGTCAGCGGCGCCGACGCGCGGCGCGTACGGTCGCGTATGCCTCAGCGCTGACAGTTGTAAGCGCTGAGCGGTCGGTGTCACTCTGAAACGCTTCTATAGTGACCATACATATTGGTCTCTCAGCGCCGATGGTCAGCGTGACTCTAAAACCAGCCTTATAGGTAAAACGCTTGACCGCAATCTCACCTGATGTTAAGTGACGATGCGGTCTACTGTGTGCATTTACCTAGAAGATACCTATTCACTCGTTTCTTGAAAACATCCAAATTATAGGCATTCGGAAAAACGGACGCCGGTAAGGAAAACTTTCGCATTTAAGGTATTATATTAGTAGGATAGGATATGATAGGATTAATTGAAAAGACTTAGTTCAGGGGTGGCGAACCAATGGCACGCGTGCCATTGATGTCATGTGACACAATATTTTGGGCACGCCACGGATAAAAGATTGCACTTTTAGTTCAAACTGTCCGCTTCTTTGCCCGCCCGCCTGATCCGTGGGGCACCGGTTGGAATTTTCGTTGAAATGTTTATTATAGATATTAATATTATTATAATATTATTCTACTTTAGTTTAAATTATTTGAGGGCACGTCTAGGGCCTCATATTTTTTTCTTAGAAAAAATGGCACGTTGATTTTAAATGGTTCGCCGCCCCTGCTATAGTTCAATAGTAATATTTATAGCGAGCTTGTGCGACCGTTAATGTTGATCGACCTAGCTTTCTCATGCAGACACGAGATAACAATGCCAGACTGGACGCAGACGGCTCGATGCGGTCTATCTGAATCAAGTTACGTAGCCTATTGTACTATTACATTGATATAGCTGTTAATGTTGGCGGTGGTCTTTCTTTGCGAAGATTTAGATACTTTATAACATCTTTAGAATTCGATTTCAATGCACTTAGAAAAAATAAAAAGATAGCTTTATTTACTTACAGAGTAGGAGTGACAAATATATATAATTTAAATTTAAAGACAGTCAAGCCAGGCAATAAAGTAGATTTATTATATAAATAATAAAAAAAACTACTTAGACTGTGTTTAAATTTAAATTATATATATTTTATTTAATATTTTTGAATTTGCTAATAAAAAAAAATAAAAAAATACTTATATAATTTTTTTTTACCAATCTTTTTATTATTTTTATAGCAGTTCATTACAATTGCTGGTATTACATTGCCGAATAAATTCTTAAGTTTATATCACAGCTGTAATAACTAGTGTAACCAGATGCTTCATTGGAATGTTCGCGTAACGATCAATCAAAGCAATAAATAAAAAAATATTGATGGACTTTCCACACAGCACTATCTAGCCCCAAACTAAGCCGAAGCTTGTAATTTGTGAACTAGATAGCTGATATAACCCATAAATAGGTTTTTTTTGTAAGTACATACTTATAATATATAATAACACCCGGACAGAGAACAAACATCTCAGTCCATCACACAAATGTTTGTTCTCGGTGGGCATCGAACCCACGGCCTATGGTATTATTAGTTTGAGGCGTAGCGTGTGCTGTCTTATAAATTTGATTATGTTTACCTTTTTCTGTATGCCTACGCCTCACTAAACTTCAATAATATATTATATTATTACATTGTAAAAGGATCATACAAAAGAACGGTAGGAACCAAGCCGTAAGTTTGTTGCCTGTTCTTCTAGGCTTTGGTCGCGTGGAACTGGCACCTAGACTCACCTAGCTTTAAGACGTTTCAAAGTGATCCTTGTGATTTTATTGAATAAATACATTTTGACTTTGACTTTGACTTTGACTTATGGCGCAGAAGGCAGAGCTACTACCAACTGAGCTGTGATGGCTATCAGTCTATCGGTAGATATTATCCCTCGTACTACAAAATGGTGTTTATATTTAAATATTGCTTAAAATTAGCACTGTCTCCATTTGCCATTACGCATTGGTAAGAGATGGCAATAGTTTAAGCATAGTTTATCGTTTGACAGATTTTTTGTACCAAGGCCGTTAAAGTCTAAAATTCTCTGAAACTAAGCATTTTACTGAAGCAAGAGCTCTTTGAATGATCAACTACGAATGGTGGCATTGCTATTGAAAGTGCAAGTGAGGCATTAATTCAAAGCACGTAGGCAATCTCATAGAAAGGCCATTGTTGTGGCAGGCAGAGCGTCGGCCACCTGCCAAGTGCATTCAGAATGCAAGCTCAGTTGGTAGTCTTCCTTCTACGCTGTAGGTTCGATCCCCACCACACAGCCCGCGACCTAAGGGCCGGTTTCACCATGCTCTGTTAGTTACTAATCAAGGATTAAAAGACCGTTAAATCTAACCTTAGATGTCAAACGCGTACATTTTGACATATTTAACGGCCCTTTAATCCTTTGTTAAATCTAACAGAGCATGGTGAAACCGGCCCTTAGAATCAGAAGGCGGTGCTACTACCACTGGACCATGAACATGGAGTAACAGAATATTGTTGTGTCTGAATGCAATGTTATATTATTATGACGTGTGACTATCTTAATGCAAGTGACTGTACATCATATCAAGCGTTTATTAGTGTTTTAACTGTACTTTTATGTTCCTTATAAACAGGAAGGAACTGACCTTACTCTTATGACCGATAAACCATGCAATAAATAATTTAATCGCACGGACGATAAGAGATTTAATATTTCAGGCTACTAGCTAGTTTACTACTTAAGTGGCCATTCATTAAGTAATCACAGTATTTTAAACTGCGTATAAAAGATAACATTTTTAGAATATTTAGCTAATGCCAAAACAGAAACACAGGATAATAATGCCAGTACTCTCAAACGGTGAAGGAAAACATCGTGCGGAAACCGGCGGTTCCGTACCCAAAGGGTATAACTGGACCCTATTACTAAGACTCCGCAGTCCGTCTGTCACCAGGCTGTATCTCATGAACCGTGATAGTTACACAGTTGAAATTTTCACAGATGATGTATTTCTGTTGCCGCTATAACAACAAATACTAAAAAATAGAATAAAATTTATATTTAAGGAGGCTCCCATACAACAAACGTGATTTTTTTGCCGCTTTTATAGATAATGGTACGGAACCCTTCGTGCGCGAGTCCGACTCGCACTTGACCGGTTTTTTTATATAATTTATGCATATTCAACACATAAATGTTTGTCTTAAGATGGAACCGAAGCTACAGATAGGGCTATTAACATACCAACACCTATGAGTCCGTAAAGTAACAATCAAAATGATGATTTATGATTTATTATGATTTAAAATCAATAGGTATTCGTTCAATAAAATCACAAATATCACTTTGAAACGTCTTAAAGCTAGGGAGCTAATGGGACCCAAGGTTTCATACTCGTATATCAAAACACGGAGTAAAACATTGTTCAAACAGTAATTACATAAACCATAAATCTCTTTAAATGTTCAAATTTGAACGATAATGTTAAACTAAGAAACACGCAAATACTCTTCAGTACCTAACAATACCTAACCAATTAAAATAACATTGAAAGCACGTTTTTGAAGTACTTTATTGAGAGCTCTAGTGCTATTCAGCACAGCTGTAGTACAGCAAAATCACGGGGAGTATCACCTAGTGAATCCGCGCTCACTTGAATCTTGAGCTTCGCCCTCACTCATGTAGGCATTTTCACCGGAAAACCCTCACGCGGGTCGCGCTAGTGATCAGTGAATGTATTACAGAATACCAAATTGAAAATTCACCGAGGATCTCGTGGTCACTTGGTCGAGTGTTATTGTCGGAATAGCACTTCTCTAAAGGTTTTATTGAGGCTAATACAAGAGCTAATGTGACTCGCTCGCAGGTTTTTTCAGTCACATCAGCTCTTGTATTCGCCTTAACATTATTACTGAATACTTAAAATGAATCACGGTATCGGAATTGTTTTGTCATTGCCAATTCATGGTTGTATTCCCGATCGCGTGTTTTTTGATGCGTTTATCATCTGTCTTTTGCTTAGTTGTTACACAGATTGTGGTGTACATAACTGTTATCTAAGCGCTACACAGAAAATATAACATTTTGGGAAATAACTTTCATCACTGCATCACACGCCACAAAACTAAATTCCATTCTCACCATCTGGATGGGTGGTTCGCCTCAACAACTCGTTTTTCTCGGTCGTTTTTACCACGCACAACTAAGTTGTGGAACGATTTTCCTCTTGCGGTTTCCCTCGGAGTTACGACATGGGGTCAAAAGGCGGGTTTATCTTTTCTTGAAAGGCCGGCAGCGCATCAGTAACGCCTCTGGTGTTGCAGGTGTCTATGGGCGACGCTTCCCATCAGGTGGCCCACACGCTCGTCTGCCAGCTTTGGCATAAAAGGTTCTCGAATGGCGTTCCCAAAATCTTGAATTCTTCTAGACTTTGGCCGCGAGTAACTAGCGCTAGATTCAACTAGATCATAAGACTTTCAAAAGTGATCCTTGTGACAGAACTGAATAAAGACCTTTTTGATTTGATATAACTTGTTTTCCTGACGATTGTTTCAAGCTTCATTGCTCTTTCAACCTATTGATCTATTCAATATTCATATCCATTCTTGTCAATATTCTTCATTGTTCTTACTAGTTACACTAGTTGTTTACTTCAGACTTCACGGCTTGTGAGTTACCTAAAGTGATGCCCTAACTCGGCCTTAGGTCGATATTTGGCTTTCGGCCAATTTTAGCAGCCTCCACTCTGCCGACCTCAATGCTTATTGATCTGTGGTCTGGTGGCTGAGGTGTCCAAGCTGTCACGACACGACACGAATGCCACCTAAAATACACAGGCAGTTCCGCGACTCTAAGACCGAAAATAAAACACATTTACAGGAAAGCTTAGTGCTATTGAAATACATTCTGCTGAATCATTCGTGATTTTAGATAATTCAAACTATAGAGATAGAGTTTTTTTAAACTACTTGTTAATGGAACAAGCCAATGGCATACCTGATGTTAAACCAAACCATCACCTATAACAAAGCATTGCCTCGTAAGTACCGCACGATAGGAACGCGCCCTTCGATGTACTGCCCTGCGTCCATCAACTTGAGGCATACAGATATTAAGCCTCATGTGCCTGTAATTTCATCGATGATAAAATTGATTATTTATTTGCATAAACATGTGTTAAATGAGGATGGTAATAATAAATAACAGGTATGTGACACAACATGCTTTACCGATGTCGATGCAAATAACAGTGAGTGATAGCATTTGAATGACGAAAATGCATGAAAAATAATTAAAATAGGTACTTATTACAAACTACAGTTAAAATTATTTTACCCAGAAAATAAAGTTTACACTGTAAACTATTTGAAGAGGTACATAAATTGTAATGTAATTGCCATAGTTATTAAGATTCTTAAAGAGCAAGTCATATCAAATCATACTATCGCTACTATTTACCCAGATTTGTCTGCAAACGGTGTCATGTTCACGAGCATTGATAAGGAAATGCAAATAAGGCGAGATTCTCACACGTGCTATCAGTACATGCTTGTTTACTTTAACGCTTGAATGAATTCTTCCGTAGCATTTATGAGTCAAACATAACTAGAGATCAACTGCTCTGGCATTTTTAATAACGTGTTTTATTATGCAAAGTGCCTTGAGTTTTGTGCTAATTGTTTCGATGGCAATTCTAGTTCTTCTCGTACCAGTTTTTTCGAAACAGTTGACAGGATTTTAAGTGCACCTCAATGAGGCTCTTTTCAATGGCATTAAAAATACGCAATCGTATTTTTGTAATACGTCACGTACCAAAAATCATACGTTTTATAATAACATTCCAATAATCTAGGATTTCCCAGTGCCAAATTTTTGTTAATTAGTCTTATCACTACCTTATCAGCATCATTATGTGATTCGCGATTTGAAACGCTCTGACATTCTTTCGAGTATTATTTGATTAAACTTTGGCAGTGTGTTGAAAACAGATTGTATTGTTGCTGTCAATGTTTACACTCGAAAGTATTGTAGCTGTTCATGTTTTCGTTGGTGTTATCAGTGGATAAGGTCAGGTGATATATCATGTCTTTTCTCTCCTGTTATTTTTGTCTACGTGACTTGCAAGGCAATGCATTGGTGATGGTTATCACTTAACATCAGGTGGCCCAACTGCTTGTTCCATCAGTAAGTAGTATTAAACCATAAATCATATCTTTAGCTTAGCTTTTTAGACTTCCGTACCCAAAGGGTAAAACGGGACCCTATTACTAAGACTCCGCTGTCTGTCTGTGTCTGTCCGTATATCACCAGGCTGTATCTCATGAACCGTGATAGTTATACAGTTGAAATTTTCACAGATGATGCATTTCTGTTGCCGCTATAGCAACATATACTAAAAAACAGAATAAAATAAATATTTAAGGGGGCTCTCATACAACAAACGTGATTTTTTTGTTCGTTTTTGCTCGATATTGATAACGGCAACAGGTAGACGCTTAAAATATTCCCAGAATATCTAAAAATTCACTTTAAAAATAAATAATACTTCGTGCGCGAGTCTGACTCGCAATTGGCCGGTTTTATTTTATCTACGTCTCAGCATATTTTGATTGAACCTGCACTATTAGGTACTCGCTCTATTTTGTTAGTCTTGCATATATCTACCTAATTATGAAGTACCTGAGCTACTTCGTATTTTGGCACATACTTACCTGTGCTAAATACTGCGGCGACCCGCCAAAATATTGCAATTTCGCTTGCAGACCATGAATGAAATTATTTTAATTAATATGCTTTCGACGTGTTTTTAAACGCGCACGCGCTTTGTATCTGTGCCAAAACAATGTTTACTGATTAAACATGCTGTTTTTCTAAGTACTGAGTAAAAATACTGACTTCATTTTAAAATAACTCCGGAATAAAACCCAACAAAATTAAGCGGTAGAAAAGAAGTCTCATCCAATTGCGCATCAGCATTGCAATTAAGCGTGGCAATGCAGGCAATGTCTTGGGGACGTTTCCGATTGCCACTGATTTGGATTAGCTGAGCTATCTCTAGATCGTTTGCAACCGTCTGCAGATAGCTCAACTGATTAATATGTATTTTGTTCATTTTGTAAATATGTGATTTTCTTTGTAAATAACAGTAAACTGAAATTGAAACAGCTTCACGACTTCGATCCCCAGGCACGGTAGATATCTTCTCAGATCTCTTATTACCAAGAACTAACACCAGATTATTTGAGGACGTCTAAGGGGGTAGTCGAGAGGTACGTCCAAACATTGTTTGGCACATACCCACATTTTGCAATAGTTGGTATTCCATACGTGACAGGTTGCAAGCCCATCGCCGCTGTTAGGATACTAACTGGTTTCATCACGATGTTTTCCTTCACCGCACTTGGATTTCGCACATATTTTTATGTAAATAACAGTAACTTCAATTAAAGAAACAAAGGTAAAAATACTGCTGCCTCTGGACTTAAATCGCCATTTTCCCATCAGCTCTACGCCTATAGTCCAGGTTGCAGATTCAAAACCGTACAAAAATATTCAATTAACAAATTATTCTAACTGCGTTGGTCCAATTGAATATAACTGAAATTTCACAATATTTATGTAATTTCAACATTCTTTGATCGTGCCTATACAACATTCTCAGTGTAATTAGGCTTTATCTTATCAATAATATCTCAATCGATCATCGTAATCGCCGATGCTGCTGCAATTGTTTTTTGCACGACATAGTTTGTTAACGTATCGATTCTAGAATATTCTTTTAGCTTTTAGATAATATTTGTCAAGGACTTCGCCAACTTATTATATCTTCAATTTTTAAAGTAAAAGATATGACTATTGAGGTGTTTGGGTGGTATTGTTTTTTTTGTTTTAATAATTGCTGATGGCCCAGATGTCTAGTGGTAAACATCACCTATAAATAAAGCATTGCCTTGTAAGCCACGCACGATATGAACGTGCCCTGCGATGCACTGCGCCGCGTCCATCAACTTGAGGCATACAGATGTTAAGCCTCATGTGCCTGTTATTTCATTAGCAACCACAAATCGAAATGAAACTCATAATAATAATAACTTTATTGCGAATATAGGTTCAGCATCATCATCATCATCATCATCAAACTATGTTAGTCCACTGCTGGACGTAGGTCTCTCCCAAGACGTGCCACTGAGCCCGGTCTTCGGTTCTTCTCATCCAATGTTTGCCAGCTACATAGATAGATAGATAGATAACTCTGTATTGATTACCACAACAAATGAATATACACATTTTTACTTAAAAGCTAACAATTGTAGTAATACAATGGGCGGCCTTATCGCTAACAGCTACATACTTAATATAGGTTGGGAAATGTTAATACAGATGTCAGGATTCGCAAATAATATTCTTCCATATTCCACTTAATATATTAAAGAAATATAAAATGTCACAAATTTAAAATAGAAAAGGAGATAACTGGTGACGAATACGGAAACTATACTTTCAGCGATCAGAAACAAAGTCCTGATTTCATTGTTTATAAATAAAATCTAAACTACCATTATGCTGCTGAGTTTCAGCAGGTCCTAAATACATCAACGGGTCTGACTCACAAAGACTTGAAACATCTACATCGACGACTTACTTTACTGAACTGGAGACTACTACAACAAAATACAAAATCATACCACAGATTATTCATACCACAGATATACAAGAATGGACATTAAAGTAAGAGTAACATATTGCAGTAGTCGGTATTCCATACATAAAGGTTGCAAGCTTACCGCCGCTGTTACAATACTAGGTATCCTCACGATGTTTACATTTATCGATTGAGAGCACTGGTGTAGAAGAGAAATATCTTTGCACAAGCGGATTCGAACCCACGATCTTACGATCAGAAGGCGCGGTCCCCCCCACTAGACTACAGGCACACACTCGCTCACGCACCCGACATTAAATGCTCAAATCCAATCCGAACGTTCGTTGCTCTATTCTCGTTGCCATGCAGACTTCCGATCTAAAAATAAATTTCAAGTGCACTGACACTTAAAAGTTCAATGTTATTTGAATCATCAAAGTCAATATATTCAATAAAAAAGAAGTATTCAATAAAATCACAAGGATCACTTTGAAACGTCTTAAAACTAGGTGAATCTAGGTGCCAGTTCCACGCGACCAAAGCCCAGAAGAACAAAATTAACAAAGTCAAAGTCAAAAGGTATTTATTCAATTGAATGACAAGGATCACTTTGAAATGTCAAAATACGTGAGTCTAGGTGCCAGTTCCACGCGACTAAGCCTAGAAGTTACCGTTCTTTTATCACCTGGAATTCGTCAAGTAATTTAACTTGGGTCATTAACACAGCAAACCTTAGTTGAAACAGTTGAAATTAGTTTTTAAGATGCAGACAACCGTCTCATTTCAACATTTTGGAAGACATAAAATTACGTAAAATCGCAAAAAAACATTTTGACCCGAACCCGTTTTCCTACCTGAATTCGTATATACGAAAACTAGTAATACATTTTTTTGGGTAGGAAAACATGCGCGGGAATTAGATTGACGGTTATCAGCCTCTTAAAAATACGCGTAACCCCAACAAGTATATCCTACTCGCAAACCTTAAATATATTTTAAAGGAGTTTCTCGTCTTCTACGTATTGGCATTAATGCAGAAGATTTTGGCAGATGTACCTACAGCATAGGATTACAAAACATCGATCGCTGAAATGTAAACAATGACATACATGAAATTCCTGTCGCCTATCGAGCGCAAATACTCCTGCTATAAAAACTAAAATTTCCAATTGGCAGGTTGCCCGACTTTATGATGACGTACTGGAACACTACCAAACTATTATGCAGTGATCCTCTTATAGCCGCAGGGGCAAAATATGAGCCAATTCAAGTTATGCAGAGCTTGACCTTAGATTTTATGCCAAAGCCTTTATTTATTTTAAAGTCTTATCGTGCTCGTACCGATTATGACCCCAACTGAAGAAAATCTAAGAATTCCCGAAAGTCTTTTTTTTACAAGTATTTTATGGAACAAACATAATATGGCCCACCTGATATTAAGTGGTAACCATCACCTCGTAAAATAAAGCATTACCTCGTAAGACACGCACGATAGGAACGTACCCTACGATGCACTGCCCTGCGTCCATCAACTTGAGGCATACAGATGTTAAGCCTCATGTGCCTGTAATTACACTGGCAATGTGTGTTAAGGCGAAGAGAAGTGCTAATGTAACTCTCGCTCGCACGTTTCGACATGTTGAAAGATATAAAATCACTAAACTCATTTTCGAAAAATCGCAATCAACCATTTTGCTTTACTAGTTTTAGTACATAAGCAAACTTTTAAGTAGGAAAACTTGTATCGATCAAAATGAAATTTTTACTAAACTATGTGCAATGTGATTGCACACAAAATGGTTGATTGCGATTTTTCGAAAATGAGTTTAGTGATTTTATATCTTTCAACATGTCGAAACGTGCGAGCGAGAAGTTATTTGATAGTTGTCAGCCCCTTAACGCAACACGGGTGACGCGAGCGGCAATGCGAGTGGACATGGAAGTTGCCTGTTTACATTCTCGCATTGCCCAAGTCCCTTCCCATGTCTCTGCACATTTCCACGGACATGAGCTGAGTGTAAACGGAGTATTAGAGAGTTAGGTTCCAGAAACCTTTTCAACCTGCATCAGATTTGCAAGCAATATCTAGTGCAGCCGTACAACGCAGTCCGCTAATGAGATCCAAATCACGTGGCCTGCTGGCGTGCCATCGCCTCGTGGTTGCCTTTGCCAATAAAACTTTCTGTGATTGCTCATATTATAATAAGAAAAAAGAAAATATATTTTCGTGGTAAAAAGCCATTTTTCTTTATCAAAAAAAAACTACTTGCGCATTTTTTTAGAAGGTGTAAAAATACCACTCCTGGAAACTTCAGGGGGCTAAAGTACCCATAAATATGAATAACTTTTTCTAAGGAATCAACACTGAAAGGGGAAAAAAACAGCTAAAATGTATGAAACAGCTGTTTTTTTTTCGCGTTCACAGTGTTGGTACCTTTAAAAAAAATATTCATATTGATGGGTACTTTAGCCCCCTGAAGTTTTCGGGAGTGGTATTTTAACACCCTGTATAATGTATGCTTAAATCGGGCCTTAAGTGGGCCATGGGCTTATTCCCACAGTAAAAAAAAAAACATTTAGGACGGGACACCGGCCTAAAAAGTCCGCCAACAGAATTAAATTGGAGCATACAAATTAATTTACAGACTGTAGACATGTAACGTAATGTGGGTGTAAGGTATGCCTAAATACCTGTATACCTTTTTTTACCTTTAAAGTATTGCATGCATAGCGCAAGTCCTCCATGCACTGTCCTGCGTCCATCAACTTGAGGCATACAGTTGTTCAGCCTCACGCGCCTGCAATTTCACCGGCAACTACACCCTTCAAACCGAACAGCAATGCTGTTTAGCTGAAATAGGCAACATCTTTACAAAACAAGCTCGTGACAATTAGATACTTGGAACCTTCAGCAACTATGTAGCAGCTAATAAACACCGCCTAGCACTTGTGTCGTCGTGCGCACTCTACATTCCAAAGTAGAATTCCAAACATGGGTCCCATAATGTCTGGGAGACTTTAACGACCCCTTAGACACCGATCTTCGATCGAATACCTACTTGGTGTACCTTTCACTACGCTGTGGGGGAAACCGAGAAACAAATTATGTTACACCACTCCTTCCTTAGTTTTATTTGAATGGACATTTATATGTATAGCTCGGACTCTATTAAAGCTTTTAACAAGACTATATTTTGTGACGCAGACAAGGTAATGTTAAAAGGTATTATTCCTAAGTTACACTAATGATAAGAAATCATGATTATTTTCAAGTTTGTTTTAAAATCGGAGGAGTAGTGGAATGAATGACTGAAAATACAAAAAATATAAGAAAATAGATTCGATCGATTCACGATTCGATCCCCAAGCACGGTAGATTTCTGATCTCTTGGTGTCAAGCACCAACTTAAGATTCTTTGAAGATGTCTGAGAGCATGAAGATGTCTCATTACATTTGGCACGTATCCAAATTTTTGCAGTAGCTATTATTCCATATGTGACAGTTTGCAAGCCCATCGCCGCTGCTAGAATACGAACTGGTTATTTCGTCACGATGTTTTACTTCACCGTTTATAAGTTTATAAACGGTGAAGTAGTAGAAACAAATATAAAATATTTGAAATGTAATATTTTTATTCTAATTATTTTTCATTTAAATATCTCAATTTATATCAAATTAACATACACTCATTGTAGGGTCACATCACCCTACAATGAGTCTTGTGTAGATCATTTCGCTTATCTTAAACTGCGTCTAATTATATCTTGAACTAAATACCGAATTGAACTTTAAATGTCAGATAACAGCGGTGCAGTTTAGATAAAATAGATGTCGAATTGTCCACAACGACTTCCTATATTGCAAACTACATTCTTTGGAATTGCTAATCTATATGGCACAGTTTCTTTGAACACGGCTATTTGGTTTAATAAGTAAACTTTATAAATAAATCTTTTGTAATGAGTACTTCTTTAAATATTGGTCCCCAGTAGATATCGTCTCAGATCTCTTAGTAATATAATAATTTTAAATGGCTACTACTACGCTACGGTCAAAAGGGCTACTTTTTTCCCCGAAAAATTAGGTTACGGGAACGGGTTAGAAAACATGAACAAACGCTATCAATGGAAAACACCCTAAATATTGATGTTAGCTATCACTACAAATAAGCAAGCAAAGCCGCGGACTGGCCGCTAGCTGCCCAGTTAGCAATATGCAATTGCTTTATCTGGTTTGGTTTAATACTCTCTTATCATTTTTAAATCAGAAAATTACTAAAATAAAGTGCAACCTCTTGCAATAGCCTTCACTGCAAAAGAATTCACTTTGCTGTAGCTTAAGGCCGCTGAAAACTAAAACATAACGTAAAATGGCGTGCACTCGACTTCAAAGGCTCGGAATATTGAAGAGGACAACTCGGCTGCTCAGCCAGCCGGCAAACTGCATCTAACCCAGTTAGTCTGCGACCCGCGGAAAGAAGTCATCTCGTTTAACTGAAACAAGGTGGAGGCAACGAGTCTTTGCTGGGGAATTTAATATTACGACGCAGACAGGCAAACAACTTCTCGCACACTTCAACATTTTTTTAAATTTAAAATCACTGAATTTAGTTCAGAAAAATTTCAACCAATTGGCGGTGAAGGGTTCAGCAAAAATATCATAATTAAATAATCAACATACATTACATGTATTCAATCTTTGTAAATAAATTTGAATTAATAATCAACTAACACGGATAGTCTGCGCCGTTTTCCGCAGTGTCACGGTGTCTAGCAGGCGCCCACGGAAGCGTCTGAGTCGACACCTTTCATTTTAATGTTACATCTTATCATTATTATCCTTGTCTACACAAGTGTATAGCTTTCCTCCTACCGTTCTCACAATTGTGACGTAAATCCTGTTTATCTGAGTAAACACACATTACGATCATACAAACCGCTCGTTAAATAGATTGTAATAGCAAGCAGTTGCAAGGGTCATATTGTGACCGCGCCGCTTGTCGATTCTCTAAACAACATTTTCACGGGGAGTTTCGCCTAGTGGAACCGCGCTCGCTTCGCCGCCCGCAGTCGCGTAGCATTTACACTCGCCAAAAATCTCACGCGGGTGGCGCTAGTGACCGGTAAATGTATTACAGAATGCTAAATTTAAGTCACTGCGGATTCCACGGTCACCTGGGTGAATGTTTACGGAATAGCGCTACTTGCGACCGCGCTGCTTACGTGAGCCATTGTTTCAGCGCAATTAACTCTATCCACATGCCTTATAAAGTTATCTGACGACTTTATTGAAAGGCGAACACGGCTCATAATTAAATTCACATTTTCAGATCCTTTTATAGGCTTTAGGAATAGTTCACATGGGCTACTGAAAGTCGGGGCTGTTTTCTGTATCCATACATACGTATTTACTCTTATATATATATTATTGGAAGAAGTGCATTAGATACAGTCGCCACGTTATTGTAGATACTGCTTTGATGGTCTTAGGACAATTATCGAATATTATTCCGAATTTAGAGTTGTAAGCGAGTGCATTAGGTCTATTATTCGTGATTATATGTGAAGTAATACTAATTTAGCCCACGCTAAGCGTTGTTGATATAAAAGGAAGAATTGCACGAAGCGTTTAAAAAAATGAAACAGAGAGAAAATATGTTTGAACAATTATAATTTAAAATAAGAAGTCTGAATTTGTGAAAAATGTTATGAAATAAAAACACGTCGCATTCGTCTATTTTATCATCTTAATTTCAGTAATTAAATACACACAGACGTTGCAAATCAGCCCTTAGCTAAATCATCTGAATTATAATCGCGTGAGTCACGGTACATGTTTCCATGGGAGTGCCTGAACTGTAACCTCGGATTGTGTAACAATGGGAAGCAGTAGATTTATCACCATCATAGCCGAGAAATTACTATCTAGTGCTCAAGATGATCCTCGTGTATTTCATAAGACACAATGCATTATTGGCTTCCTGTGAAAGTCGCTTACATGGTGCCCAAGTATCTTCCCACTTTACATTTTAAGCAGAAAGTCAACGATTTTTTTTTAATATCACTTGCTTCTCCTTATACACCTTCCCACCACTATAATCACTGTAACCTCTAAGGTTTAGAAGAAACCTCTACTTAGTGTTTTGCTCGCGTTTGAACATGTTTTTTAAGTAATATTTGTGTCATCATGTGTTTTTACCATAAAGAATAAATAAATTGCTGATGGCACAAGCAGATGGCCCACTTGATGGTAACTGGTAATCATCACCGATAAAAAAGCATTGCCATCTTGTTCATTATCTCTGTGTCCATCAACTTGAGGCATACAGATGTAAAGCCTCATGTGCCTGTAATTTCACCGCATCCTTCAAACCGAAACTCAGCGACGCTACTTGGCGGCAGAAGCGGGTATGGTGGTAGTACTTCCCCGGATAAGCCACACAGAAGGAGCTCTACTACTCATAAAGCTAAAGTTATTCAAACTTCTACAATTCAAGGCACATAATTATAATCTTTTTTAAAGTTCAAAATAATTCATTTTATCAATCTTGTGTACTTGTCATATATCTATTATTGTCTATCATTGCAAATACTGTCCTGCCTGACTTTTTGTAACCGCACCACCCCAGTCTTGTTAGTGTTATTCTTGTGTATGTGGCTAGGTGCATGTAGCTGTTATTTCTCTTTATATTTCGAGTAGCGTCACACCCACGGTTTTGTCGTCAGAAGTTCATTCGCTTGAGGTAAATCCCACATTATCTATATCTATTTACGTTTGTATCTCCGTCATTGTTGCTATGCTACTTGACCCTTGCTTGTTGAACATATTCATTAACAGTACCTATTGTTCTAGAATCTTTAAACAATTGTTTAAATAAGTATACACAAGCATATTGGTGAACAGTCCACACAACGCTATCTAGCGCCAAACTAAGCAAAGCTTGTACTGTGGGATCTAGCTTGCTGATATAATACAAATATACTTTTTTTTATACTATAACATTATATAATTCCCAGACAGAACAAACATAAATTTCGTCACATAATTTTTTGTTCTCAGTGGGGATCAAACCCACGGCCTACAGCGCAGAAGACAGAGCTACTACCAACTGAGCTGTGTCACAATAAACAAACAATTTTCTGTTTAAGCATTGATGTTTCTAGATCCACGTAAGTATTGGAAATCTAATTGCAGTGATGACTTTATAATAAGTTATGAAATTGTTGAGTAATCGTGATAATTAAGATCACGATATAATGTTTTCAATGTAGACACGATTTTGTACATTTTTGTTGAATATCAAGAATTGTCACGATATCTTCAACATACAAGACATCTAAATTCGATCATAAAAAGTTGATTGTAGTATTTGCTTTCGCTTGCCTGTATCTGTACCTACGCATGTTGTGTACCTACTCGTAGACATATGTGAGTTTTATTTCTCGTTTCCACATTAATATACTATGTTTATTATTAGCAATTTTCCAATCAGCTTCGGTTATGTTATTAATACGATTATCCATTGCATTATTCATTGCGTGTATCGTATGACCATTAAGTATAACCGCGTCGTTGCGCTTACTGACCCGTTCGTTCACGGTACATCGTTTCGCCATTAGCTGGCAAATTTCAAACTTCCAAAACAAACCCTCACTCGGTCAACCGCTTCCGATTAGCAATATTAACCTCTATAACTACAGGATAATCACTATTTCCCTGTGCGATAGTATTATCGTCTTCCGCAATATTGTCAATTTCCTATTTTAAAGTGAAACGCGTAGATTTCTCCTGCAAATACCGTTCCATTAACGTGAGTGGATTTGGAATCCTTATAAATGATCCGACGGCGCTCAGATCGTAACTCAGGGACGTCGTGATATAGTAATCATATGTTCCTATCGGTCAAATGCTAAAGACCTACGTGTCAATTTCCTGACAGACAGCGAATTTCTCGTGTCGAACCTGTTTGCAAGGTTTATAGAAAAAATACGACTTTGCTATAGGAAGATCGACTTTAATTGCATAGTAGAAAAGCTTGGTTTGAAGCGAAGTTCGGAAAGTAATTTCGCTCTCAACAGCAGCAGAGCCCGTACTTGCGCCTTGCCTCAATAATTCAGTATGGCGCGTGACTGCGCACAAGACAGACGTGCGTGGATTGTGATCGCATGTTGAATATATTACGCGTTACGATCGTGAATTTTGCAAAGTTTAAATTTCCTTGATCGACAAAGTGCTTTAGATTTTAAATAATTTACTTGTGTTACGTGTGTCAGTCAGTAGCTTTGGATTGTGGCATGTTTATCAAACGTCAGTTTTCCCGTGTTTCATGGGAAAATCCTTTGCGTGTGTTTGCAAAACATCGATTTTTGTTTTACGGTTTCAGTAAGGTTTTATGCACTTTTTTGATAGGTGAAATTAGACTAACCATAGTTAGCTTATAAAGGCTAACGTGTTATTTCGATTATTATCCGTGCTTTAATTCAAAACAGGCAAATTTATAAACAAATAAATTTCTCGGATATATATTTATATTGTAGGTACTTACTTTACTTTTGCTTAATCACAGTCACTTTTTTATTTAATCACAGTAAAACAGAGTTCACTGTGATTAAATTTAATTTATTTACATAAATATTAATTTTTTATCGATTTTACAGTTTACTAATGACATCAAAAACGGCTATAAAAGGGCTTAAAAAAAAAAATGGGCTTTTAAAAACTTAAGCTCTAATCATGATTGGATACTCTACCTCAGGGCCGGATTTAGGGGAGGGCAACCGGGGCGATGGCCCCGGGGCCTCCACAAACAGGGGGCCCCCACAATAGACTTCGGAAAAAAAATCTTTTAATTCCAACTAGTAAACACTAGTAAATATCTTCTTTTCCTTTGATATTTTTTTTTGCTCTTTTACCTTCACCTACAGCCTACAGTACTTTGTACATACATGATTATTTGATTATATTAATCTCGACTGAAAAAAATTGTTCACTTTATTTGGAAAATAATTTGGGGCGAGGGGGCCTCCGCTCCTTTGTTGCCCCGGGGCCTCTGGACCTCTAAATCCGGCTCTGCTCTACCTACCTACATGATTTTTATTTACTCCCTTCATTACATTTTGAATTAATGATCAAAATGCTATCGCAAAAAAATCCTTCATATTGTCTATCGATAACTTAAGATTATTTAGGGTGGATTCCACCCAACAAAGTAGATAAGCCTTATACTAAGTAACAAATAATTCCTACTCTACTTCAGAGTTGTGAAAAACAAAGACAGAAAAAAATCATCGGACTGATCGAAACCACATTTAACCACATGATTTTATGTTATCTTATCATCTGTTAATTGGAAAAGAAACTATTTGCTTTCTTTGCTCATAACTATGTAAGATTGTTCGTATAATAATCCTAGCTTTGATTTTATCTTTTCCTTATTCACCAGTTTTTTCAATAAATACATTACACACATAAATTCACGCCTGTTTCCCAAAGCGATAGAGAGAGACCACTGATTTTCCCTTGCATACACATAAGATCCTTACATACACCACTTTCGCTTCATTCACTCTCATAACATTCTTCATACAGGCTTGTCGATTAAGGGTACCATAGACCTTTCTCTAAAATAAAATAAAATTCTCTTAATAAATGCAGTTAAAATGTCAACTTCTCTTATCAACGTTACTGATTGTAACATTGCTAGCGAGCATTGTTTGCATAACTGTAATTATAACATAATAATCAATTTAACCGATAACTTTGGCTCAGCGTGGCATGTTGAGTCATACATAACTGATCACTTATAGCCTCACTCCGGTGGCTGCCAGACTGATCAGACGGTGACAGACGGGCAGACAGTCTATATAACCTTGTAAGAACACAATATTCTAAGAGATATTAACAAAAAAATAAGGGATAACTATGGGAGAGTTATAGGTACATTGATGTTAAGCGTCATGTGCCTTTAATTTTGCTTGGTGGCAGAAAAAGGCGTGGTGGCAGTACTTCCCCGGGCGAGCACATCACAAAGAGCTCTACTGATGGGTAATCAGAATTTAACAAGCCTTTAACAAATTACCTTTATCAAAAAGGTTGGCTATTGTTTGGAAGTCTATAATTCAAACGTTGGTCTACAGTAGGTATTACAAAATGTACAAGTATTTTTCTAAGAAATATGAGTGCGGTGGCTCGTCGCACAGCTGGCTCACAAACATGACCCCATCCCTCATAGCACAGGCTCGGCGGGGTGAGCGCTGGGAGTAAACATGATGTTCTACTTTAGTTTGAATATTGTTACTGTAAGAGTCGTACCTAGAGAAGTACTATCACCATACTTATTTCTGGTTTCTGTGTTTGCCGGTGAAATTGCAGACACATGAGGCTTACAATCTGTATGCCGCAAGTTGATGGACGCAAGGCAGTGCAACGGAGAGCCCGTTCCTATGGGCAATGCTATGTTATAAGTGATGGTTACCTCTTAACATTAGATGGGCCATCGGCACGTTCCATCAGCAAGTGGTGTTAAAAAAATGAATATATTTTTTGGATTTAAATTGTATTTTGCCGAAACTTTGTAATGCTATTTTACGAAACTTAATTGTTTGCAATCTTTGAAAATGATAAATTGTTTTAGCAAGAAGTTGTTTGACAGTAGTCCCAAAACGAAACGCGAAGTTATTTTTAATTATTATTTATGTTATGTTTTTGAATACTATACTTATAAATTTCCTCGTGCACCTGCGACCAAACTTCCATACTTTAACAATCCTCTCCATCTAAAGGTTGTCCATTGTGCTACTTATCTATCAATCTTATAATCAACCATCTTGTGTGCAATCACATTGCACACAGTTTAGTAAAAATTTCATTTTGATCGATACATGTTTTCCTACTCAAAAGTTTGCTTTACTAGTTTTTGTATATAAGCAAACTTTTAATTAGGAAAACTTGTATCGATCAAAATGATTTTTTTACTAAACTGTGTGCAATGTGATTGCACACAAAATGGTTGATTGCGATTTTTCAAAAATGAGTTTAGTGCTTTTAAGTATATATTTCCAAATGTCGAAACGTGCGAGCGAGAAGTTGTTTGATAGTTGTCAGCCCCTTAAGTGTTTTTTGTTCGGTTTGGTGTACAATATAGTATTTTTCATTCATTCACGAACCCCGCAAAAAGTTCTCACGATCGATCCATTAATCGAGCACACAAGACAGACATCGAGTGCAACATAAACTTTTTCTATCAATTAAAAAGAAAAAGCTCCATCACATGTTCCATTCCAACTCTTACTGACAAATTGGCCGTATAATTGTAGCCTGCATTTGTCAAACGTGATGCAGCACTGGCAGTTCCTAAACAGTATGACAGTTTATTAAACTCTAATTGACATGGCATCCGACGGGTTGTAAATCAGTATTTTCACTTTGGAAAATGAAAAGCCATGGCTGTGTAGATGCTGGTGCTGTGACACGATTTACATAGTGCTCGCAGTCTGTGGGTGTCTGATCAGCTGGTCCATGCCTAATCTGGAATCGCTTAGGATCAAATGCGCTATGGGTACAAGCTTATCAACACCAGTAATTTTTATGGTTCCGTATCCAAAGGGTATTACCATATTACTAAGAGTCCGCTGTCCGTCCGTCTGTCTGTATGTCTGTCTGTCCGTCCGTCTGTCATCAGGCTGTATCTCATGAACCGTAATAGTTAGACAGCTGAAATTTTCACAGATGATGTATTTCCGTTGCTGCTATAACAACAAACTAAAAAACAGAATAAAATGAATATTTAAGATATGAAACGTGATTAAATCACGTTTTGTTGCCGTTTTTATAGGTACGGAACCCTTCGTGCGCGAGTCCGACTCTCACCTGGCTGGTTTTTTTTTATACTTCTCGCTGATGGAACAAACAGATGGCCCACCTTTTGTTAAGTGGTAACCATCACCTATAACAAAGCATTACCTCGCAAGTCACACACAATAGGAACGTGCCCTACGATGCACTGCGCTGCGTATATCGACGATTGTAATAACACCGTAGCGCCGCCGCTAGGGTATAAAGCTTATCAGCACCAGTGGTGTTGGTATGAGTCCTTCCTTCCGCTTTGCTCATTATATTCATATTAAGGTGGAACAAATCGTTCACTCGCTGATTTAATTAATTCTTTATTGCACACGTATAGTAAACATTTGTTTGAACATTGTATAGTAAAAAGACACAAAAGGCGAGCTTAAACCTAGCACGAGTTTTTTTCCACCAAACCTTTGAGGCTTCTTGTGAGTTTAAATTTTAGGTGATTGCCATACAAACCGTTTTCCTCTGTGTCATTGTAATAATTCCTCATACCACACCGTAATACGCCCATTTAATTTATTATCCTTATGTAAATTTTTAAACAAAATTACTTTCAGTGTGATCAAACAAGTTACGTCGCTTGGTCGATTTTATTGCCAATTCGATCGTCATTACGTTCATTAAACACTGTAAGATTAATTAATGAGTTTTTTATAATTGAAATAAGACTGAAAGAAGTCGACAGTTTATATAGTTGATTGATTTTAGCACCGTTTTATTGACAGGCATAGAGTACTTGTAATGTAGAATATTGCATAATCTCGCTCTAATCTCATAATCTCATTTCATTTCATTTTCCTTTCATAAACATTTTTTATACTAGTAGTTCGCCCCGAACTGAGATCTCGTGATGCGACCCGACGAACGCACCTAAACTTTGAGTAGGTGGTAGACAGAGGCAAGTCCAAACATTATGCTTGGTCTTTTTTCTGACTACCGCCTACTAACTTGGTACGGTAACCAAGTTTCAACTCTATTGGCCTATTTATTGAAGAGTTCCGTTGAACAGACCTTGGCTCCATCATCAGACCTGGTCGTTGTCACCATTTTATGAGAACTGAGTACCTCCTTAATATATTTCAAGAAAAAAAATAAGAAAAAGCAAAGTAACTGGCCGACCAGTAGAAAAACCTTGATGCCAACGAAACTCTTAGAGATGGGAGCTCTTTCATCGCTGGTTATCTTAATTTAACTTTTTTATTGTATCTCAAAAACCGAGCGTCCCAGAAAAAATTGTAAAAATTGTTTTGGAAAGTCCAAACAAAGCCCTTTCATATGACATGTAACTTGATTTTTTTAAGTAACTTTTTTTATTTTTGCCCCTTTAAAAACCCCCATATCTTAATAACCCTTCATCCGATTTTTCTCATATACTTACCAGTAAATTTCTCAAGCACAAGCTATCGACTTATCAAATTTCATGCAGATCGGATCAACGGTTCGAAAGTTATGGCCAGACAAACATACATACATAAAATGCCAAATCGCCCAAGTTGAAACTAAAGATCTTCGTTCGCTTCGCTCACTCGATCAACTAAGCACACCATTATCACCACATTTGTCAAACATTATACATAAATATCTGTTTCTTTTTTTTGCAACTAATCAAAATAATTAATGAATAGGAACGACATACCTATGTAATGTATAGGTTTGTTAAAAAGTTGTGGAAAATATAAATCATGAAAAAATCTAAAATTAAAAAAAAAATACCAAAAATTTGTAGATTTTTATTTTTTATTTATTTATTTCAGGTAACACAAAAATATAGGGCCCATAGCACAATAAACTTGAAAATTTGAGCAAAATTTAAATCCGTAGCTATTCAGAAAATATTATTAAAACATAAAAAAATACCAATGCGACTGGAAGGTCGAAATTAGTAGACCCATTAGTAATTACCATATAATTAATAAGTGAGCCTAATTATATACATTTTTGTACATTTGCAACGAAAACATTACATTAATTTGCTACCAACAAACTCTTTTTATTTTTTTCTTTTCTATAGCATTTCTCACTCATGTAATTTCTTTCGCCTTGGGGAAACATTTTACAATGTCACTTAGAAAAGGATGTCTTGTTTTCTTCATAATTTTGTTTTTTTTGCGACATTATGTCGTAAAGTGAAATTCTGCACACGCCTATTTCTGCCGTCAAGCAGCGTTGATGTGTTTCGCTTTGAAGGTTGTGGTTGCTGATGAAATTACAGGCACGAGCCATCTGTATTACTGCGTTTACATTTAGACATTCGCGCTGCCATTCGCGTGGACGGAAATGTTGCCGTCCATATGTCTGCGGCAGCGTCGCCGGCAATGTGTGTTCACGTAACACGGGCAACGCGAGTGGACATGGAAGTGGCCTGTTTACATTCTCGCATTGCCCAAGTCCCTGCTCATGTCTCTGCACATTTCCACGGACATGAGCTGAGTGTAAACGGGGTATATGCCTCAAGCTGATGGACGAAAGGCAGACAGCCTTCACAGCTCAGTTGGTAGTAGCTCTGCCTTCTGCGCCGTAGGCCGTGGGTTCGATCCCCACCGAGAACAAACATTTGTGTGATGAACAAATATATGTTTGTTCTCTGTCTCGGTGTTATATAATATTATAAGTATGTATTTACAAAAAATATATGTATTGTATCAGCTATCTGGTTCCCATATTACAAAAAAAGCTTTGGCTTAGTTTGGGGCTAGATAGTGTAACGTCCGTTTTTTTTTTTTACTGAAAACCATTAATATAGAAGATATAAAATTTCATAGATTTTTCAACTTACGCGCCATTGTATTTTGAATCCTCCTTTCATTAAGATAGTTTTATTACCATAAGAACTCATCCGTGAACCTTGGCGCCTTAAACAGAAAATTCGTTATGTGTCGCGCTTCGCGCGACACATAACTCAGTCGCGAGCCATTGTAATTTTATACACACCATTTTTTAACTTTTTATCACCATTATAAAAACCATTTTGTCTAACGAGTTTGTCATAATTTTGTTGTGTACGAAACAGCTGATAGGCTGGTGTTGCCGTGTTACACGAGCGAGCGTCGAATATTGATCGTATCGATAATTAGATATGTTCTCTCAAGTTAAAGGGTAATACTAAGTAATCCACTGCATTTTGTTCACGATCCTCTGTGGAAACTCAAGTCAGGCAGATATATCGTTTTTATTCATTCAAATCATTTTTTCCCTCGGTCGATCGATTATCGATCATCCGATTTGAGCGAATTACTGTTCAGTTGCTGGCAAGCCTAATTGAAAAAGTAGAGTGTAGAAAAATCTATGGTATGTTGTTTTTTTTAGATAGTGAACTTTCATTTCGAACGATTATATCGAGTCGATTAATCGCGTTTTGTTATTTTTCAGTTTTATTGGATAGATACAGTTTTAACTTGTTTTGGATTCCTCGGGATCATTCCTGGAGGATTATAGGGATTTTTAAGTTGATTCATTAAGACCGAATTGACGTAATCTTGTTCGTTTGTTTCATCGGGTATCTCGATTGTCCGAATTATAGAATCGGTCATGTACGATCGAGTTGAGTAGATGAATGGTCGATGTGTGTCTATGGCGCAGACATGACACGACAAATGATAACTGATATTTTTTGAGAGATGGTGGATATATTCGAATCGTCAGAGAATAATATTTAATTCTCTGTTATTTACTAAATAAATAACCCGTCGTCGATTACGAGACGCACGAGACTTAATTGTCCGACAACGCGCCGTCGTTGTGTTATATTCAGTGATCATACTTCAAGGCCTGGTGAGTTCCGAAGAGAGATTGTGATATGTGGATTTTTCTCTCGTGTTTCTGTGAGTCATTTCTAATTCAAGTTTTATGTTTGGTCGATCAGAAAAGGCTGTACCCTGGAGCTGAATTCCTGCCCAGTCGTGTGTCGGCGCATTTCGGTGCCAACCTCAGATACCTCAGACGCCGGCAGTTGCCTTTCGCCAAGCTGCTTCGGGATTGAAGTGGTTGCTCCCGCCAAGTTCTTACTATCTTCGTGGTAGACTACACATAGTTACCTCGTAGCTACATTCATTCTGAGGACCCATTTAATATTCCCCAAAAGGTTAGTCAGAGGCAATTCCGATGCCCGCGTGAAATTCGTCGACGTTCTACCTCGCCTGGTTGCGGTATATCATTCGTATAAGAGCCATCGATTCAGATAAATACTAGAGAGTAAGTTTTAGCCTAGCTCTGACCAAACGCTTCACCAATCCATATCATATTTTGTATTTTACTGTGTACACACACTATAATTATAAGTTTTGTGTTCCCCCAGGTATTTAGGATTTCAGAACACTAATATTAATGTTAACATCATATGCATAATCTTTTCATAACAAGAATTGTACATAAAAACACTTAGGCAATAAAAATAAAGCTTGTATTATTTTTAGTAAATATAGTTGTGTTTATTTACCCTAGATTACCCCTAGGTTATAGGAAAATATGTTACATAATGGCGCCCGAACAGGGACTGGTGATTGCGTGGCTAAAAGTTTAAAAAAAGTCTTTTTTCTGGTCAAATATAGCTCATGAAATAATTGGTCCGGGCTAGGCTGAATGAAAACTCAGATTTTATTTTTTATCATAGTAAAAGTGTGTTTATTCTTGTAAGTTTGGTCAGTCTGAGTTCTATTACTATCTAGCTACCTATACTGAATCTTATTTTAAAAGATTACCTCAAAAATTTTGAGTTTTTTTAATATTTTAATATTTTTTTGTTCTATACATTCATAATGTTGGAAGAAAGACCAATTGCTTTCAATGTCTTGGCTAAGGATGAGCTGGAATACGAAGTTAAAATCAGGGGCGCTAAACCAGCGGGGGATACCGTCACCGCTTTGAGGGTTCAGGTTCGAGACCTGAATAAGGAAATTCCTTCTGATGAAGTTGTCAATACTGAGTTTGAGATTTCTTCTGAACTTGCAGTAATTCGTACTAAACTAGATAGTCTCAATGATTTGATTGCTGGTGCCTCCATGAAGCCATGCTCCCTGAAGATTTTGAATAGAGTACAAGCCTTAGGCCACCATCTGTTTCATAGGTTTGGGCGTTTGGTCACACCATGTGATACTGATGAGTTGTTGTCTTCATACACAACTTTGCAGGAGCGTTTGGGAAGGTTGTTGAAGAAGTTAGATAATATCTTTTGCAATTTCAAGAGTGCAGTCTCATCAGCTCCTTCTGACATAGCTAATGATAGTAATGATAGTGCTTCAAATTCTAGACCTGAAACAGAGATAAAATCAACCAGTAATGCAAGTTGTAGTAAGTATTCTGCTATTCACACCTTGAATCTTAAATTTAATGGGAAGACGTGTGTTAAAGCTTTCTTGCAAAGACTGGAGGAATTATGTCTGTCAAGAGGTGTTTCTGATACTAAACTTTTCAATTCATCATCTGAACTGTTCACTGATGAGGCCTTGTGCTGGTACCGTGCTGTCAGACTAGATGTCAATGATTGGTATGAATTGAAGTCTTTGTTACTGGAGGAGTATTTACCTTTTGATTATGATCACAGGCTCATGCAGGAAATCAGATCGCGTACCCAAGGTAGAGATGAAAGTATTATTAATTACCTAAGCATTATGCAAAACTTTTTTACAAGATTATCAAAGTCTATCTCAGATGAGGAAAAGTTGAATATAGTTCTTTACAATGTTAGACCTTTCTATACAACACAATTGGCGCTAAGCCCTGTCAAGTCATGGATGGAATTGAAAAGCAAATGCAGACTACTGGAAAGTGCTAAGCAATGTTCTGAAGTTTTTACAGAACCCCCCCGGAGTAACAATCTCTCTTTAGCACCAGATCTAAGTTACAAAAACTCATCCCAGCACCCCGGACCCAGAGTGGCAGCGGTTCAGTCTAATGATGATTTCTGTGTCCGTTGTAGAGTAAATGGTCATAGTCTGAGTAGTTGCAAATCTCCTTTTAGTTTAATATGTTATCGTTGTGGAGAAAAGGGAGCAACATTCAAAACTTGTCCGAAATGCTCAACCGACAAAGCTCCTGGGTCTGCGGTCTCAAAAACTTGAGGAAATGAATCAGCAACGTCCTGATACACATCCAGCGGGTAGTAGACATTCTACCGATTGGAAAACTTGGTCAGAATTTGTTACATGGTCCTTTTCCAAGGAGCATTCCTCGCCGCCGCCGCTGGATTGCGCGAGGATTATTAGGATTAATGGGGAAGTAGGTAGGTTACTTTCAACTAACATTATGATAATTTTGAAAGCGTTGTCATGTCTCAGTAACTTCAATCTGTGGAGGGCTCTTCCACACGGTTAGTTTTTTTTTTTTTTTTTTTTGTGTGTGGCGTTGTTAAGTTTGTGAGATTTATTAGGGATATATTTACATCCGTCATTAGCGTAAAATAAGCCTCATGTGTCGAGCGGTTATACAACTCGGAAAATAAGCCTCATGTGTCGAGCGGTTATACAACTCGTAAAAGAAGCCTCAGTGTCGAGCGGTTATGCAACTCGTTAGCTTTTGACGTGGAATGCCATGTTTCCTTAGTAGGTAGGTTATGAGGGTTTTCTTGTTTTGGTTCTGTATCAGTCAAATGGGTAAAAAATAAGCCTAAAATTTCCTCACGGATCACAATGAGTACCAAAAGCCTTTACCTTACCCTGGTGAACGCTCAGAGCGGTTGAAAGACTCTGTAACCATGGTTCTGGTACCTACTAGCCAAAAACTTGAATTATTGATTACCTACCTACACATATAGTTTATTAATATATAACCTAGTACCCCGTGTTGGCCCGGGTTTAGAATAGTCCAACAGCCATGACATAGTTCCAGGTTTATCGTAGAAGGCGATTCAGGACGTACATTATAACATCATCAACAGCTTTGATTTTTCGATTGACCATTATTTCTTTTGCTTAATCGATTATAATTATAAACATTTAAATTTTATTCAGTCAATCGATTATCGATCGATGTTTAGTGCCAAAGACTTGATTCCAACCTTATTGCATAGGATACCAACTCACACGAGTTACCCCAATTTTTCGGGTAATTTTCTTTCATTATTTTCAATACGAACTCCGGCAACCCGTTATACACATCTGTTAATGACCCGCTAACATTACCCTGTGCATTATTGTGTAGGTCGTAAATATTTGCCGACGTTCACCGCGATCTTCTGGCCTGGGATATCCGAATGATATACTATGTCGATCTGAAGATCAATCTTATTAATGAAAGTCATTATGCGGAATCATACTTAGGTACTACTTATTTTTTTTTCTTTTTACTTTCATTTTTTTTTCATTGCATTATGTAGACTCTTGTTTTTTTATTATTTTGTGTAGAATTGTGAATAATTAGATGGTAGTTAAGCTTCGCGAGTACGGACGAGGGCGTCCGGCGAATTCACTACGTGAATTCTTACCCGGGGGGAGATGTGCTGTAACGTCCGTTTTTTTTTTTTACTGAAAACCATTAATATAGAAGATATAAAATTTCATAGATTTTTCAACTTACGCGCCATTGTATTTTGAATCCTCCTTTCATTAAGATAGTTTTATTACCATAAGAACTCATCCGTGAACCTTGGCGCCTTAAACAGAAAATTCGTTATGTGTCGCGCTTCGCGCGACACATAACTCAGTCGCGAGCCATTGTAATTTTATACACACCATTTTTTAACTTTTTATCACCATTATAAAAACCATTTTGTCTAACGAGTTTGTCATAATTTTGTTGTGTACGAAACAGCTGATAGGCTGGTGTTGCCGTGTTACACGAGCGAGCGTCGAATATTGATCGTATCGATAATTAGATATGTTCTCTCAAGTTAAAGGGTAATACTAAGTAATCCACTGCATTTTGTTCACGATCCTCTGTGGAAACTCAAGTCAGGCAGATATATCGTTTTTATTCATTCAAATCATTTTTTCCCTCGGTCGATCGATTATCGATCATCCGATTTGAGCGAATTACTGTTCAGTTGCTGGCAAGCCTAATTGAAAAAGTAGAGTGTAGAAAAATCTATGGTATGTTGTTTTTTTTAGATAGTGAACTTTCATTTCGAACGATTATATCGAGTCGATTAATCGCGTTTTGTTATTTTTCAGTTTTATTGGATAGATACAGTTTTAACTTGTTTTGGATTCCTCGGGATCATTCCTGGAGGATTATAGGGATTTTTAAGTTGATTCATTAAGACCGAATTGACGTAATCTTGTTCGTTTGTTTCATCGGGTATCTCGATTGTCCGAATTATAGAATCGGTCATGTACGATCGAGTTGAGTAGATGAATGGTCGATGTGTGTCTATGGCGCAGACATGACACGACAAATGATAACTGATATTTTTTGAGAGATGGTGGATATATTCGAATCGTCAGAGAATAATATTTAATTCTCTGTTATTTACTAAATAAATAACCCGTCGTCGATTACGAGACGCACGAGACTTAATTGTCCGACAACGCGCCGTCGTTGTGTTATATTCAGTGATCATACTTCAAGGCCTGGTGAGTTCCGAAGAGAGATTGTGATATGTGGATTTTTCTCTCGTGTTTCTGTGAGTCAGTTCTAATTCAAGTTTTATGTTTGGTCGATCAGAAAAGGCTGTACCCTGGAGCTGAATTCCTGCCCAGTCGTGTGTCGGCGCATTTCGGTGCCAACCTCAGATACCTCAGACGCCGGCAGTTGCCTTTCGCCAAGCTGCTTCGGGATTGAAGTGGTTGCTCCCGCCAAGTTCTTACTATCTTCGTGGTAGACTACACATAGTTACCTCGTAGCTACATTCATTCTGAGGACCCATTTAATATTCCCCAAAAGGTTAGTCAGAGGCAATTCCGATGCCCGCGTGAAATTCGTCGACGTTCTACCTCGCCTGGTTGCGGTATATCATTCGTATAAGAGCCATCGATTCAGATAAATACTAGAGAGTAAGTTTTAGCCTAGCTCTGACCAAACGCTTCACCAATCCATATCATATTTTGTATTTTACTGTGTACACACACTATAATTATAAGTTTTGTGTTCCCCCAGGTATTTAGGATTTCAGAACACTAATATTAATGTTAACATCATATGCATAATCTTTTCATAACAAGAATTGTACATAAAAACACTTAGGCAATAAAAATAAAGCTTGTATTATTTTTAGTAAATATAGTTGTGTTTATTTACCCTAGATTACCCCTAGGTTATAGGAAAATATGTTACAATAGTGCTGTGAGGATAGTTCACCAATATTTATTTATTTATATTTATAGGTGATGGTTATTGGTTACCACTTAACATCAGAAAGTACCTAGTATAAAAAAGAAATGTCTTTTATTCGATGAACCCTTCGGGTTGGGATTTTAGTTCAACATAGCCAATTGGACCTAAATCATTTATTCATTTCCGTGTCTAAAGTGTTTGTGGGTGGGTTCATGTCTACAGTGGTACAGTTTGGGGTCACCAGTATTATGTAGTCTACGTGACGATTCAGTGGTGTACCTTCCGTATCTATCTAGCTCACCAGTAAACAACAGAAACAAGATGACTACACTGCAACGAACACTGCTATTCTCCTGAATAATGCTTGGTCTATGTTTTATCTTAAGTTGTCGATGGTGTAAACCCTTCCTTTTTGTGTTATATCGTGTTTTATTGTTTACGAGAATAATCGGCATACTTATTAACAATATTCACTTAAACAATGCTTAAATATTTCCGTGTCACTGTTTTTCCATCATCCATTAAGTAAGACTGTAAATGCATATTACATATTTATCATCATCATCGGACAGCCTTCACAGCTCAGTTGGTAGTAGCTCTGCCTTCTACGCCGTAGGCCGTGGGTTCGATTCCCACCGAGAACTAACATTTGTGTGATGAACATAGATGTTTGTTCTCTGTCTGGGTGTTATTAGTATGTATTTACAAAAAAAGTTGTATTATATCAGCTATCTGGTTTCCATATTACAGGCTTTAGCTTAGTTTGGGGCTAGATAGTGCTGTGTGGAAAGTCCACCAATATCATCATTATCAACCTGTAGAAGTACACTGCTGGATATAGGCCTCCCCTATACATTTCCTGGAAGAACGATTCTGGGCCCACTACACTCACCACCTTCCCGTGATCCTCACGATGTCGTCGCTCCATCGGGTAGGATTATACATTTATAGGAAGTGAATAAAAAACCATCGACTACAAAAAAGCATATCCACCTAATTATTAGCACACCAAAGGACGTCGGCACCTAATTACTCAATTAACACCAAAACATACCCAAGGTAATTGAAATTGAAACTTGTGGCCATAAATTTAAAGTGAAATTTTGTCTTCAACATACTGAATAGCGAGTACACGAGCAAGACTTGCTGGTCCAGTATTCAGGTCAGTAGAAAACCTTGGGCTGTACTATTGCCATTTAGAGTCCTACTAGTTTATTTATACAAGAGGCTGTTAATATTGTAAGCTTCGGATAGAGCTTTATGGCTTAACGGGCGGAACCCTTAGTGCTGGAACCGAGGAGTGACTTTAATTGTCACATTGGTTTCAGAGGTTGACAACCGTCAAACATATCGTTCGCACATTTCAACGTTTTTCAAGAATTCTTACTATAGTCGCGTTAAACTCTCGCTGCAGGCTCGGTCATAAGTTATCGGAACGAGACAGCAATATTGCTCTCTCTCTCTCGAACATAGGAGAACGGACGATCCTTTTGATTAAGCGTGTGTGAAGATGATTTATGACCGAGTTCTCAGCAGGAGTTTAACGCGACTATAGGTTGAGCACTGACCGAGCCTGCAGCGAGAGTTTAACGCGACTATAGTCGATTTATATCTTCAAAAAGGTTGAAACGTGCGGGCTAGAAGTTGTTCGTCGGTTGTCTGCGTCTTAGTCTCATTCCAGTAAAGATAACAACTCCGTTAGTCTTACACCTGGATGCTTTACGTATGTTATGTACCTATATAATATTTGATGATTAGAAATCACTTTATTATACGCGCCGATCTTTGATTCAAGTTAATATAATACATTAAAAAATGCCTTATCACGTGAAAACGTTTTCTTTTTTATTATGACATACATAATTATGTCAATAATATGGTTGGCTTACCGCGCATGGCAATGTCTGCCATGCGAATTATGTATTTTTGATTATCATTCTTTACATTACATTGCTGTTGCACTGATTGGGTACATTGGGGTACATTAATAGAGCACTGGTGGTCTAGCGGCCCCGCCTTCCGATCCTAAGGTCGTGGGTTCGAAACCGGTAGTGCACCAAAGAGTTTTTCTGTTCAAAAATGAATGTGCATAATGCCAGTTCTCTCAAACGGTGAAGGAAAACATCCTGAGGTAACCGGCATGTCGTAGAACCTAAAAAGCTCTATAACATGTGTCAAGTGCTCGAAAGGAGCCTCTTGAGGCGCACTTAAAATCCTTTCACCACACTGTTTCGAAAGAAACTAGTGACACGACAAGAGAGAGAGATTGCTGGAAGATTAGCTTGATCTCAAAAATATTGAACACACTAGGTCAACGTCTTCCATTACTGATTTTATGCTTTTCCAATAGTATGTCAAAGTCAAAATGTATTTATTCAATAAAATCACAAGGATCACTTTGAAACGTCTTAAAGCTAGGTGACTCTAGGTGCCAGTTCCACGCGACCAAAGCCTAGAAGAACAGGCAACAAACTTACGGCTTGGTTCCTACCGTTATGAACTCAATGATCAATGATACCTTCATATTAGATCATTATTATATACAGTGTATTACATCTTCGAACCAGTTAGATACACCGTCAAAACAAATTGATTGCGTATTTTACTGCAAAGTCATAAACATAAACTTTTCAGGGGAAAAACCATCATCTGGGTCAGTGTGATGTTTGTGTGGCATAGTCTCCATGTCCTGATCTAGGTGATCTTATTACTCAGTAGCTATTGTGATGGTTCCGAGCCATTGAACATTTACTATTTATGAACACATATTACAAGGTTTTATGGTAAACATTTAGCTTAGTTAGAGTAGTAGCAGACCATTTTGACTCATAACATACTGGTCGGCATCCATAGTACCTACTATAGGTTTAGGTATGGGAAACCTGCTTTGTTTATTTTTGTGTTTCTCTTCATATTATATGTAGGTACCTATCTACCGACCTACTATACTCCACATGCCTGCTATGTTCCACAGTTTTTCTTCTTGTTACCTATTATGTGATGCTGTACCTACCCGTGTTTGTGTGTCGAATAAAATATCTTCAATAAACTTGTGCTCGTATAACTGCTTAGTTTTTTTTCTAAGCATTTGGTTCTTAAGGGGCTGACAACTATCAAACAACTTCTCGCTCGCACGTTTCGTTTAAGTTTTCATACTTAAAAGTTTGCCTATGTACGAAAACTAGTAAAGCAAACTTTTGAATCGGAAAACATGTATCGATCAAAATGAAATTTTTACTAAACTGTGTGCAATGTGATTGCACACAAGATGGTTGATTGCGATTTTTCGAAAATGAGTTTTGTGATTTTATATCTTTCAACATGTCGAAACGTGCGAGCGAGAGTCACATTAGCTCTTGTCTTCGCCTTAATTTTTACTGCTACTTTTTATGGAATAGGTGTCCCGATAACCATCCCCTATAACCATCCCCTAGAACAAAGCATTGCCTCGCAAGTCACGCACTATAAGAACGTGCCCTACGATTCATCACTCGTGCACCTGTAATTTCACTGACAATCCATCTTCAAAATGAAAGAGCAACGCCGTTTGACGGCAAAAATAGTCATGGTGGTTGTAGCCCCGTACGAGCACAGGACAAAGAGCTCTACTAGTCTAAGGCCCAGTTTCACCATGCTCTGTTAGAAAACAAAGGATTAAAAGGCTGTTAAATAAGTCAAAATGTACGCGTTTGACACTAAGGTTAGATTTAACGGCCTGTTAATCCTTGTTTAGTAACTAACGGAGCATGGTGAAATCAGCTCTAAATATTATTATTGACATTGCCATATTATAACATAAGTTCATACACATACATGATCATATTTTGTATGTGATCGACATTAAGCCTGTAACTGCACTACGACAACATAACAAAACGAGCACAACTGCTCACAGCCACAAATAGGTACGGTTGAAGAACTTCGAAAGGTAGAAGTTGAAAGGAGCATCTTTGAGGCGCACATAAAATCCTTTCACCTCACTGTTTCGAAAGAAACAAGTAAACGTCAAAAAAAAAGTAGAACTTCCTACTAAATGTGCATGTTGTTGTAATACTTATCCTTACTAATATTATAAACGCGAAAGTTTGTAAGTGTGGATGGATGGATGTTTGTTACTCTTTCACGTAAAAACTACTGAATGGATTTTACTAATAATATAGCTTATACATCAGAATAACACATAGGCTACAATTTATAAATATTGTGTGACTAATCCTGCGCAGACGAAGTCGCGGGCACCAGCTTGTAGATTATAACTAGGACTAAATAAAGCTGCTGAACTAATCTTAATTGCCAAGCCTCTATTTGGCAATGAGAAATTTGAAGCAAACAGTTTCAAAATAATTTCTTGTCTTCATAATATCTGAATACTTTGACCATTAATTGTTCCTACATTCTCTACGCCAACGCAGTAACCATTCTAATTTGTCTCTATAAATTTCATTGCTTTGTAGCTCAAAGCTCATTTGTCATTCGCTGATTAATTACTAATTAAACTACAAGCCGCAGTATTTCCACTTCTGTTTTGCAACATGTCAGACTAATGCTAGGCAATGGCTGGTTAATATGAGATCTTTGCACAGGTTTGGCCTGTCGAAAGAATGTTTACAGCTGAATCGAACTACTGATTTTTTAATTTTATTAATTTTTGTGTTCTAAAATAATAGCGCTATTAAAGTCACTAAGCAATTAATTTCAGCAGTATACCTTATTCCGCGTTGTTCATTTTCTTTTTCATACTTTCATCGCAGATTTTTTTGGGTCGACTAATTCAAAATAATCCTGCAAAAGATAAATTATATTACTTTTTATTCGTCTAGGTAATAGCCAAATGAGTAAACAATACTCATTGTTTACTCATTTGTTTACACGTAGGTTTTAAATTATAGCATTTTTCATTATTAGTCGATTAATTTCTAATTATAATGTTTTCGCAATAGCCACCGGCATGTTGCGCCACGCGAACAATGGCCGGTAAATACAGGTTGCGGGCGGAGCTGTCACATCTATTCAATGATATGCTACTGTGGATGTGCGAAGCTGGTGTTTTCAACATTCCTCAATGAGGGCTGACATTTGTGGTGCAAATTGTTAGCTCTTTTTCTAAATTTAATGTAATGTGATAGTGTAACTGTTTTGTTTATCATTAGTTTCGGGATAATATATTGAGTAAATAAACAGAAGACAAAAAAGCACATTATAAGTGTTAAGTATTAGGCTAGTCCTAATGCGGAGTTCATTTGATCCTTGTAAATTTTCGAATAAATAATTTTGTGTTTGTATTTGAACTTTCTCAGGATATTCCTGTCGACTTTTGAATAGGCGTCAAACATTAACCATAAAATTTGCAATAAATTAGTAACTCTTCCATTCTTTAAATCCGTTAAAAGGTCGCCGAAGGCTCCACTAGCTAATATTACCGATGTCTATCGCTATATGTCTTCTTCTTCTTCTCTCAATTTATGGCTCCTGTCCGTCATTCGACAGACAATCTTGCCAGTGTCAAGTGATTTGCATTGAATACTTTTTAGTCAAGTCAGTCCATAGTCAAGTCGGCCGTCATTTGTTTTGAAGAAAATGGTGGCGGTTTTCTTCAAAACATTGGAAACATTTTCGGTCAAATCAGGATATCACATAATACACTTTCATTCCAAATGTTTTCACTTTGTGCTAAGACCTCAAGTAATGTTGGTTAAAATACCACCGAAATTACACAACACAACTGAAAATAACACTAGAAAAACAAATAAAATGAAAAAGCTATGTTGCTTCCCAAAATGCCAGAAAATGAATCCTATCGCTATATGTTTTCTCTGACATGAAAATGACAGCTCACGCTGCTTCTGTGGCCCGTGAGTTGATCAGTAATGAATGCTGACATTTGTCGCGTTAACGTATCCTAGCGATATTCGACCTTATTCTGATGTTATTAGGGATACGATACGTTTACGCGGCTCACGTCAAATTCTTTCGTGATAAGGCCTCTGGTCGCATAGAACTGAGACCTTATTTGAGACGTTTCATAGGGATCCTTGCGATTCAATTAAATAAACACTTTGATTAAAGTTTTCCCGTGAATCAGTTGTCCAGAGCCAATGAGTCCACATTCAGACATGCTCTACAGCAGCTCATTGCAACCGGGTGTTCATTACAGCGCCCACTTGTGACCGCGTGGGATGCCAATCTTGATTTACAGCCGTGTCGAATGCAGGACTCGGTGGAAAGCATGCCGTAGAAAGCCTATTTGAGTTCCCTACAAATGATACTAAGAGTAGTAGAGCTCTTTGTGGAGGGCTCGTCAGGGAAGCACTACCATTTCTGCCACCAAGCAGCGTTGCTGTGTTTCGGTTTGAAGAGTGTGGTTGCCGGTGAAATTACAGGCACATGAAGCTTAGCATCTGTGTACCTCGAGTTGATAGACACAGGGCAGTGCAACGTAGGGAACGTTCCTATTGTGCGTGACTTGCAAGGCAGTGCTTTGTTATAGGTGATGGTTACCACTAACATCAGGTTGGCCATATATACTTGTTCCATAAGCTGCTTATGCAAAATAAATTAAATAATTTGTTTGCGTAAGTATGGCACATATCTGATTCTGATTTCATTCACTGACATTATGATTAGGATCTGAAATATTATAATGGATTCTCACACATCGCCAGAAAAATCCAGCACCCAACTCCATCGCCCATTATTTAAATTAAAAAATAACAAATATCAAAGACTTATCATATCGCTAAATTAACAAACAATAAATAAAATCAAGTTTGCTAATCTAAATTATAGTAAGTATTTTATTATACCTATTGCATATCAGCACATGGCTGCCTACGATGTTTAAAGGCGATAAGACGAAAATGTGACATAATTTACAAATTAAAAAAAAACAATATTACATAATATTTCAGTTTATTCATTTTAGTAGCCAAAGAAATTAAGGTATGGGCCATCTTAGTAAAAAATAGACGTTGTGTCAGAAGACATCGCCAAACTACTGGTGCTCTGCAAGGAATAAGATCGGTCTCTAAAATCGATGCACTACGAGGAATACGAGGAGTTAATGTTTACAATGTTAGATTTGATTTATTTGAAATGATAAAAAAATGCCGGCTTGTAAATTTGTTTTATTCAGATACGTACACAGATACAACCGAAGGAGTGCCCATCCCGTGTTCTGTATAGAATAATAAATTTAAAAGCACGCACAATTTCCCTTACTCGCGATCTCTTCATCATTCTAAGAACACTGATATTGATAGATGGAATGGCTGCCGGATTTGATTTGCACAGCGATGATAGCTGTTTCAATGATAAATCTTTCCCCTCAACGGATTTATGATTCGACTGGTTAGCTTTATCAACTTTATTAAAGCCGTAAAGCTCTACAACACTGAATGCGAGTATCATTACATTTGTCTCGCAGTTGTTTCAATCTGAGAAATCCAATACAAGTTGGGCTCTGATAAAATCTCGAGTACAACTCTTGCGATTTCCAATAATTTTAGATGTTGTATTGGGCAACTAAATTCCCTTATTCGGCTTACGAATAGAAATCAGATTGTGCAAGGGTGTACTGCAAGAATTTGTGAACTTGCCGCCTGTATATTATAACTGGCGGCTGTATATTATACTCGCGACTTTGCTCGGATAAAAAGTATCCTAGATATATTATTCCAATACACGAACACCTACCTCATTACCTATTTCAAGTTCATCTAAAACGGGCTACATTTAACAGCGAGTCGAGAATGTTTAACATCTAAGCAGTATATCCTAGGAAGCCAATGACCTGATAAAACTTAATTTGCGGGTAGTAAATTTTTTTGTTTATGTATAGTCTGTACGGGGGAGACATAGTCATTTTGACAAAACTCTCATATATGTAAATAAAAAAAAAACTAGGCAGTAGAGTAGAAGGATGGACTGTGACCTATTATTTAGGTACTTGGTTCTATTTCTAGATATCAAATAAAGATCTTAAGACGAACTGTTTATTTTTGTCTGGTTCTTATCTGATGAGAATAGTTCATTTATTTTTATAGTTATTTTCCACATTAGCTTTATCTGATCACATGACTAGTCTAGACTTTATAGAATATTATTTTTTATCTAAATGTCATCAAAACAAAATTATGCAATCGCTACATATAAATTTGTTTAAATCGAGCGTTATCTTGATTCATATTTCTGTTTGTTATTGTACAGACGTTTCTAGAACCAAAATTTTCACATCAATAAGTAAATAATAGTTTGGCAATGATATTCCAAGTGTACAAGTAGGTACTCTTTTAGTAGGTACCTCATGGAAATGGCAATCATAATTTTAATAATAATTAAGAAAAAAGCAAAATGTAGAACGTTTTTTTCTTGATTAAGTAAAAACTTCTCGACATAAACTCTCCTTAGTCCTTATCTAAGTTAGTTCTAAGGCCGTTATTCATATTCCCTGCCATATTATAGTGGCTCTATAGAGTATACTTGTTACTGTCACTTTCATGCTTACGAAAAAAGACAGCTACAAACTTATCGGTCTGATAAGCTAATGGAGCGGCCAATATGAATAACAGGATAAGACTGTAAATACTAATAATCTTATTTACTCGTATATTGGGCGATGAGGGAGCAGTTAGCTAAAATGACCACTAAGTCTGATGCGATCTCTTTTGCGTTAACTTTAAATTGATAGTGTCAAGTATACCTACTTCCAAACCGGCCAAGTGCGAGTAGGACTCGCGCACGAAGGGTTCCGTTCCATTATCTATAAAAACTCTCGTCACAACGTCTAACTATCACGGTTCATGAGATACAGCCTGGTGACAGACGAACGGACAGACTGACAGACATTTCGACAGAAAGACAGACAGACGGACGGACGGACAGACAGACGGACGGACAGCGGAGTCTTAGTAATAGGGCCCCGTTTTACCCTTTGGGTACGGAACCCTAATAAAACCACTATAAACGGCGGGGGATATGAGGGCCCTAAATTCACTACCATTTAGGTTTCATGGTTAGCCAGCTGATCGTCTGATGCGTGACTGAACTAATTACACAGACCTAGCCACCAACCGCAACCCCTATTTATACCTAAATAACTACTGGGCAGACCGTGACATCCCGTGTATTCGCTCGCGAACTAAGGAAATTTAAAACATTACCGGAGTCTGCGGGGTTTTTATGAGTCTGCTGTAGGGATCGGTTCGTGCACATTGATGATAATGATTATCTCATAGTCATCCTAGTGATGCGATTTATTTAGGGATTGTAAATTTCAGTGGGCGTCTAGCCTGTCTTCTCGATCGGCCACTGGGCATTCGTCGTGGTGTCTGTACCTCCCTACTTCGCCAGGCGGCCCCGTGTTTCCATGCCATGCGTTCGACGAATCCAGCATAGTTTCTCTAAGTAGAGCTGTCAAATCAAGTCTGTATCAAGTTAACCTTAAACTTTCATTCGCTTGCAGAAAATAGATTTCTGGAATTCCTTTATTCATTACAAGAAGATACTCTTTAATGCTTCTAAGACTTTTGTTTAAGATTTATCTGTAAACTGTGGGTATGTGCCAACATGTAATATTTGGACTACCAAGGGGGGTAGTCCAAATATTACATTCACAGAATCCTTAAAGAAACTCGAGTTGATACTTGGTACTAAGAGATCTTAAGAGATATCTACCGTGCCTGGAGATAAAAATATGAATCTGTATCAAAAATGTAAAAAAAGCTGTATCTGTTTCTAGCCAGTTACTTAACGATAATATATATTTTAGAACTGAAATACAATAATCTGTCAAAAGATAAACAACGCTTAAACTATTGCCTAAATTAATCATGTTAAAAGTGACAAGAAACGCTTACATATTGTTTTTTATTTTTCCTGTATGTTGGTTTGGTGACAAGTAACCAAGCCCAGTAAGTAACTGTCGCTTAAAACTGTAACAAGCTAAAACAGAAGTTCCAGTACTGATATCGCGGTAATAATTCTACAGCTAAGCGAAGCTTATTAATTACTTGCGCTTGCGCAAGTTTCCATTTGCCTCTATAAATTGTCGGCTCGATTTAATTATATTATGATTATAATATATAATGTTAGTAAATCACAGTATTGCCGATAAACGGGTTGACATTTTGTGAATTTCTCCGCTAAATGGTAGATCAATTCTGCGTAACCCTTACTATGTAAAGTGTACTTTCTACTAATTTCTTATGCCGATTGAACAATTATTTAATTTACTTAAACATTCTAAGTATTCTAAAGCTATCCGACGCAATCTAGCTCTACTGCATTCTATTAATTATCTATTCCAATGACTTTCGCATCTTAAACATTAATCTTTCTTCTGTGATCTTGATTCACGCTGGCCATAATTCATAATACGCATTTATACACAACGTAATCGCTTGATTACGCTCTGTTAGTTAACAAACGTGTTAGTATTTCTTTTATTATCGTAATACCTAAATTGAAACTGAAAACAGCTTCACGATTCCGATTCTCAGGCACGGTAGATGTCCTTGAATAACTTGCTATGCTTGATAAACTCTCGACTAAAGATTGAGCAACACATATACAGTTGAATCCCACATATCCTAAACTGGCTTTTGTCCGCGTCTTCCTCTCCTTGGGACTTAGATTCGCATACGAAGACTACGAAGTACCCGTTATACTTATAAGAAATGCAAATCTTGATAGGTTCTGGTTAGATCTGGATAGGTTGGTGGATTGCCAGTATGTTCCGTTTCTAAAATGTCTAATTCTGCTGCCAAGCAGCGTTGCTGTGTTTCAGTTTGAAGGATGTGGTTACCGGTGAAATTACAGGCACATGAGGCTTAACTAAAGCCTGAGTTGATGCAGGAAGTGCATCGCAAGGCACGTTTTCCTATCGTGTGTGACTTGCGAGGCAATGCTTTGTTGTAGGTGATGGTTACCACCGAATCAGGTGGGTCATCTAAAATCATCAGCGAGTAGTGTTAAAGAAATAGTCATAATTGTCTGCTTGCTACGTTTCTAACAGACACGCTGTCGCGTTCACAATATGAGTGCGGATGCTATTGCTCACGCGTGTCCTTACTAGGCCGAGTTTGCGAACCAGTCCCGCCTACCGCGGCCGTTGCACTGACGACATTGCGTTTGTTGCGCACAGGGAAAGCCGCGTATTCTCTTGTGACCAGCTTTATCGTCTACATTTCGAACTGGCATTAGTAAGCTGCGAAGCATGATCAGTAATTTCAAAGGCCGCCATTTTGCAGAGTATAGCGGCTTTTTAAAGTATACTTGTCAAAGAAAAGAGACTTAGCGATAATTTATCTAATGGAGCGCTCAGACTCCATTATGAATCAGACTTTAAGAGTTTAATAATAAACTAAGTAAACTTTAACGATAATTTCCAGGCACGGTGAACCCACGACCTTAGGATCGGAAGGCGGGGCAGCTACCACTAGACCACCAATGCTCTCGAGCTAACCTATATCTTGAATGAATAGGTCGTTCGAAGTCGATGGTTTTTATTTAATGAAATCACATGGAGCAGTTTGAAATTGAAAAACTTGTTGAACACATGTATGCAAATAAACATCTTGAAATGTAACTTTTAGTCTTGGGGAACCTAGTTACCAGTTACACGCGATCAAGTCATTTTTTTATTTTTTACTACATGCTACTTGATGGAACAAGCAGATGGCCCACCAGATGTTAAGTGGTTGGTTACCATAATATATACATAATATATAATGAAGCGAAAGAAGTATGTAAGGACCGTAGCAAGTGGAAATCCGTGATCTCTGCCTACCCCTATGGGAAACAGGCGTGATTTTATGTATGTATGTATATATAACAAAGCATCGCCGTGCAAGGCACGCACGATAGGAACGTGCCCTGCGATGCACTACCTTACGTATATCAACGAGGACGAGACAATGAGGCATAAAAATTTCTTCGACACCCCCACCCTTTAAATTTAAAACACAGCAAATGCTTGACGACAATTAGCATGGTGGTAGTACTTACCGGACGAGTTTTTCTCAAAGAGCTCTACTACTCTTAAAAGCCTGCTAGGCAATAAACTTACAGCTTGGTTCCTACTGTTTTACTAGTTAAAGATAAAGATAAAGATAAAGATAAAGATAAAGATAAAGATAATTTATTTGCATAAACATGAGTTAAACTTAGATGGTAACAAATGACAGGTATGTGTACAACATGTTTTACCGATGTCGGTGTGCAAAAAACAGTAACGGAGATGGCATGAAATGTCAATGGTAAACTAATTAAAAACTTATTACAAACTATAGTGACATTAAATAAAAATAATAGGATGTCAATAAAAATAAAGCTAGAATCAATTATAATTTGTCGTTTAGGAACTCGTCAATACTATAATAACATTTTTCTATTAAAAATCTTTTAAATTTAATTTTAAATGAATTTGAATTAAGGTCCTTATAGCACCTAGGAATTTTATTATAAATTATTGGAGCAGTGCATACAATACTTTTTTGCCGGTTGTTGTACCGGTTTATTTTTTTACTCAGTTCCATAGAATAATATAAAATGCACAAATAGCTGTTAAGTCCTGTTTGTTCGTTTCTCTGAAGCTTCAGAACACCAATTTCGTTGAAACACACACTACAAGACCTTAGTAAACGATTTGGTGTATACATATATCAATGAGTATTGAGATATGTATACACCATCATATATTTGAAAGAAAACATCGTGAGGAAACCGGCATGTCGTAGAACCTAAAAAGTTCTATAACATGTGCCAATTGCTCGAAAGGAGCCTCTTGAGGCGCACTTAAAATCCTTTCACCACACTGTTTCGAAAGAAACTAGTGACACGACAAGAAGAAGAAGAATGAGCATTGAGATGAATTCGAAAGTTTGATTGACGTTCAAGAATTATAATGGATTGGGCTGGATTTATTATGTAAACAAAAAGTGTACGAGTACCGCCTCTGTATACATCTATCGCGATGTATATTTATAGCTTATAGCTTTTATGTAGCTATCTATGATTGTCGAAAGCACTTGCTTTCTTGTTTGAGCTTTCGTTTTTATGCCTGTTTATTTAGCCGTGGTGTGCCGTACGATTGTTTTATAAAGTATCATCAGATATTGTATAGTCACGTGACATCAGAAACATTGAAAAATGTTAACTATAATTTTCGTGTCCTGGCGACTTATGTCTAGGTATAAGATACTGTATAGCTATTTATACTACGTATAGCTGTCATGTATGTGTATGTTTATTTGCACAGTTTTACAATAAATGGTTATTATTCTTATGTATTTTGAAACTGAAGGCATTATTTTCAATCACAGAAAAAAAGAATCTACTCTAATTCAACGTTTTATTTAATAACATACATAAATTATAGGAACAGGGGTATGCAGAGAGCACGAATTTCTACTTGCTACGATCCTCACATTACCTCACGCATCATTCACTCACATATCAATCTTCATTGTCCGTTTTGTACTTGGTAGTTATCGGTACTCTTGACCTGGCCTTTCTCTAAAACGTCTGCTACGTCTGATCAAGATATGTACGCCGAGGTCTCCCCCCGCCCACTAGTCCCATTCACACTCGCCTGATGCACCAGTTTAGTTTATCTTCTTTAAAATAACATTCCTTATTTTCAAGCAACTATTAAAGATAATGTTTTAAGTGCATGCATTTCGTACCTCTTATTGTAATTGTAAGAGTAGTAGAGCTCTTTGTGAAGGGCTCGTCTGAGGAAGCACTACCACCACGCCTTTTTCTGCCGCCAACGCTGTGTTTCGGTTTGAAGAGTGTGGTTGCCGGTGTAATTACAGGCACATGAGGCTTAACATCTGTATGCCTCAAGTTGATGGATGCAGGGCAGTGCATCGTAGGGCACGTTCCTATCGTGCGTGACTTACGAGGCAATCCTTGTTATAGGTGATGGTTACCACTTAACATCAGGTGGGCCATCTGCTTGTTCCATCAGCAAGTAGTATAAAAATACATTAAAATTGTTAGTTCAAGATGCAAATTTAAATTCATTATTACATTTTGTTGCTACAATGTGATTTGATGTTGCAAACGTAAGCGTTAATATTACTCTACTACGTTTTATGATCTCGAGTAAAGGTACAAAGATATTTGCGAGTATATCTACCGTGCTTAAGGATCCCAGTAGAGAGTCGTCCTATTTTTCATAAAAATGAGGCTCTCGATTAGTGAATGTCAATTCAATTAACTCAAACACAAAGCATCATCATGCAAGGTCGCCCGGCAATTATATTAATATTTCGTCACTTCAAAGTGTTAATGTTTACATATCTTTCATAATATTTATTGGGTTGTTTGCTGCTGTTCTTATCTTACGTCCTCACTTATAAACATTGTTTATGAAAAAGCTATTCAGTATGGATAAAAAGTAGCATTATAATATTATGGCCCGTCTCCAGTGTGCAAGCTGTCTCAGTGCCACGTTTCATATTGATCAGTTTGGTGGTTTAGCTGGCTAAAATTTTATAAAATGTTTTGATTGAAAATTATATAAATAAATAAATATTGGTGGACATTCCACACAGCACTATCTCGCCCCAAACTAAGCCAAAGCTTGTGATATGGAAACCAGATAGGTGATATACTACTTATATACTTTTTTTTGTAAATACATACTTGGAATATTATATAACACCCAGACAGAGAACAAACATCTATGTTCATCACACAAATGTTTGTTCTCGGTGGGGATCGAACCCACGACCTACGGCACAAAAGGCAGAGCTACTACCAACTGAGCTGTGAGGGCTGTCGAATTGTTATGTACTTGCTGATTTAGCGTTTGCTTACGGCATTAGGCATTGTGGTAGTACTTTCCCGGACGAGCCGAATACTAGAGCTCTACTGATTAGTAGAGCTCTAGTATGATTGATAACTCTTGAGATTCAAGAGTTATCAATCACAGTGTGATATCATCTTTCAAGAGTAGTAGAGCTCTTTGTGTGTGGCTCGTCCGGTGAAGGACTTCCGTGCCTTTTTCTGCCGCCAAACAGCGTTGCTGTGTTTCGGTTTGAAGAGTGTTGTTGCCGGTGTAATTACAGGCACATGAGGCTTAACATCTGTCTGTATGCCTCAAGTTAATGGACGCAGGGCAGTGCATCGTAGGGCGCGTTCCTATCGTGCGTGACTTACGAGGCAATGCTTTGTTATAGGTGATGGTTACCACTTAACATCAGGTGGGCTATCTGCTTGTTCCATCAGACAGTTGTATAAAAAATAAACATTATCTATTTTTTTTATACGACTTGCTGATGGAACAAACAGATGGCTCACTTGATGTTAAGTGTTAACTGTCATCTCTAACAAAGTCATACGATTAGAACGTGAAATACGTTGCACTGCCCTGCGTCCATCAACTTGAGGCATATAGATATTAGCACCCATGTGTTTGTAATTTTACCGGCGCCCACACCCTTCAAAACGTAGCACAGCAACGCTGCTTGACGGCAGAAAGTTATGGTGGAAGTACTTCCCCGGACCACACACAAAGAACTCTACTACTCACATGAATTATCACCAGGGGTCGGAATAGGTAGTGTTTTTAAGTGCTAAATGACGTGAAATACGCTACTACGATATCTAAATGTGGATATGCCTTTTTTTTAATCCCCGTGTCGGAAACGATTCGTGTTCGAAATCAAATGTGATAAAAACTGATGTTACCGATTGGAAACCTTTCCGAATCTTTTAAAATAGCCCTGCTGTACGTTTAACGTGTAACGCTACTTAGTTTGTATTTAACTTAAGAAAAAAGAGTCTTAGAAGACAATAATATAAATCTTAACATCAGGTGGGCCATCTGCTTGTTCCATCAGCTAGTTGTATATAAAAAACCCATAAGTTTAGAAAACAATTTTTATTAATCCCCAATTCCCGGTTTAAAAGGCATATCCATGTTAAGATCGCGTAGGTCATTTGACGTCATTTGGTACTTAAAAACTCTACCTATTCCGAACCCTGATTATCACAGTGTGATAACATGATCTAACGACTAATAAACCTCTGCTTTTAATAGAATGCGTTTATAAGTTTATTCGCCTCTTAGATAACATTAACACGAGTTGTAAACTGCGCTTACGACCTACGAGATTTCGCGATTGGTTACATAGTAGTACTACTTTAAGTATCGATCTACTAGTTACTGTTCTTTAAGGTCATTGGCGCTAAGGTCATTCTCATCTTCATGTGCTTAGATTAGAGTTCATTAGTGCATTTATCAGTTTTATCCAATGGTTGGCAAGCAGCTGTTAGATTAGCTAACATTGTTACGACGCGACGTTTATGTCTCTTATAAGTTATAACGCTCAGCCTCAGAGACAATGCTTTTTATAATAACAAAAAAATAATAAACAGTCTCAAGACTTTGATCCCCATATTTTACAGCCGCTAATATAAGCTATAACTTGGTAATTGTAACTGTAATGTGTTAGTTACTTTGTTTGTAAGTTTAAGTGTCCTAAGGTGTGAAACACTAAAACATTTTATTATACTCGTATTATACAATAAACAACGCTGTCCATTCTACTGTGGAATTATTTTAAACTGACAAAATGTTGAGATTAATTATGTTAAAAAAACTAAATTTAGGCGTAACCTGTAAAGCTTGCACCAAAGCGCACGCAAAAACCACACAACTGACACATTTGGAAAATCATCATCTTTATTCCACTTCATATGTACGTGCGTACGCACATCATGTTTTCTAACCTTTATGAGCCGCCATCTCAGTAGCGTTAAAACTTTTTCTTGTCCTGTCAATAGTTATTTCGAGCCAGTGCGGTGAAAGGTTTTTAAGTGCGCCAAAGAAGGTCCTTCCCTAGTTTTAAATATTGGCACCAAACACACTCATTCTAAACTTCACACGCAATTCTGCCATCTAATGAAAGGTATACTAAGCCTTCACCAAACAGTTCCATGTTCCCACATCTGTATCGACAGCATTATGCTTATTGCCAAGCGGTTCTCTCAACGACATTGTCTCAGCGCTCAATAAAACCATCGTTTATGTAACTTACTATCATTGGTTGCCGCTCTTGCCACTCTCACCATTTAGTCTACAATACTGACTACTTGAATGAGTGAACTATTTACACTGTTTATGGGCGGCATTGGGTGGTGTCTCTTTTTAGACATGTTCTTGTTTAGGTATTTTTTCAGGAACCATTCTAGATAGTCCTTTGCATTCTTAGCCACTAAGACTAAAAGACAAACCAGGCTCTTATATATATTGTAGACTAGCTGACCCGTGCCCACTTTGTTGGGCGGTGTCAAATTTGCAATAAAATAATATTGCGGCTATAAATTGAGATGAAGGCTATCCTATCTTTTAAGTGAGATCAAACTGCACACGGTGCGCAAATTTGATTGAAATCGGTTAAGTAGTTTAGGAGTCCATAGCGGACAAACAACGTGACGCTTAATTTATATATATTAAGATTATTGAAACTGTGTCAACTTGGGGTTCTATCTTTTTACTGTACATGTTTAACGAAAAATAACTTATCCCACGGTTTACTATGAGACAAACGAATCGAACCAATTTACTTAATTCTTTATTTCACACAATACAATACATAGGAAAAAGACAGAAATAGAGGACATGTGCAAAGGCGAGCTTAACCCTAACAAGAGTTTTATTCCAGCAAACCTTTGGTACAATCAAAACAATTGATTTGTATTGCCTAAATAAAGCTGTAGTTACTGCAAATGCTAGCATGCTACTAAATGCCTCTGCGTTCTATTGACGTCTGATCTCTGGCTCCTGGCTGTGTACCAACATGAGACAATGTGCGATTACGTTGTAATACTTGTTTTGTTCAATGTTGATTTGGGTTGGCATTATGTACAGATGTTTATCTTGTTCTATGAAAGAAATAACTGCACGACTTTGATCCACAGACAGGGTAGATGTCCCCTTTTTATCTGCGTCTTAACCGGATGGAATTTACCTATAATAACAATTACACTTACACTTTACACTTATAGGTATCAGTTTTCCAATAAAGTTCTGACTATTACTATTAGCCCATAGTGTCCCATTGTTGGGCAAAGGCCTCCCCCCATTTCCGCCAATCACTACGATCATGAGCCTGCAGCATCTCATGCGCTGCCTGGCTGTGTCTGGGCACCACTCGGTAGTGGTTTTGGCCCACAGGTCGTCCGGTATTCGACAGACGTGACCGGCCTAGTCCAATAAAGTTCTATTAGCTTTTAATTGAAACAAACGGAGGTAATTTACTCTTGTCCAGAATGGCCGGTCCATTATGGGAACGCAGCACTCTTCTTTACAAAGAAAATTAACACCTGGACGTCTAACGTCTACAGATTTTATAGTTTACTGGGAAGTTTACCGTACCTAACATTTTATTAATATTTTTTTACAATTATGCTTCTCAAATTCATGGTCAATTGGTGATGCTGCTGCAGTGTTCCAATTTGAAGGGTATGGGTATCTTGCGACTGAACACCTGTTGTAGAGGTGGTTTGCTAGCACCTTGCATCTTCTACAAAGCTTTAACAATCACGTCCCATTTTTAACTGTATACCTATTTCTGAAAACTGATCTTTACGGGTTTGGAAAGGATGTCTAGCCATGTTTCGAAATAATAGTCGTAATTATTATTTTTATTTTAACATATAAGAAAAACATACTTTTTCTCGTATTTTTTGCAAACACACGCAATATCAGACAAAGTCATCGTTCCAGAAGTGGCCTTTGACTTTTTTTTAACGAAAATATTTTGCCACCAGCTAAATTCGGAAACAAGTCGCCGAGAGTTGAATGTTCGCATTAATTTTAAGCGCATGTAATGAACCGCAGCGCGCCAGCAAATGAACTGTTCCTATCAATATTCCTAGTTCACTCTTATCGGTGTGCGAGGTTCTTTATGAACAGTTCATAATCGAAAGTGAATCGAAGACGCCAGTGAAATCAAAAACATTTTGAGTGTTGTTATTCCGTCGCACTTGAAGACCTTTGTCATTCAACAGCGGCACAGATAGGCCAGTAGTTACCGTGACGGTAAAAATCAAACTTGAGAGTGAAGTTTGTAAATCTAACTTGAACAACAGAAAGGGAAAGTGGCAAGTCGTGAAACTGTCATAGACACACGAGAAGAATAAAGCATTTCGATTGCTTGGCTTGTCTTACCTGTGTCGTAATCTTGGGTTACCACGCTAAGCCAATAGTTACCGCCGCGGTGTCTTGGACGTCTCGTGTCGTGCCGGGTCGATGTGCCACTAGACTCATAAACGTAAGGTCGTGACCTTGGGCGAAAACGCCGAGGCTGAAGCCTTGTGTTTCTCGAGGGCGTGGAGATTTTTCGACAAGGCTCACAGTATTTCAGCTGTGGGTTGCAACCACGCTGAGGTCAATATCGCTGAAGTGGCAGGGTGTAAAGGATTGCCTGTTCTTGCAATTGCGGTGAAGTGTATTGAGCGGTTACTACCACACTGAGGCTCAAGCCCGTGCCGTGCCTTGGGTGTCCAGAGCTCGTGCCGGTATAGGTGCAGCGGTTCGTCGCCAATGCGCGCTCGGCTGCCTGATGTCGCCGCCGAGGGCGCTGCTTGCCGGGCTGCTGGTCTGCCAGCTGCTCTCCTACGGTGGCCACCAAGGACTTACCAAGATTTTCTACACGTAAGCATCGGAAGATTACTTCGAAGTTAACGTGAAACGGGCAAAGATTCAATTCTATTTTAAGACTGTTCAAAAAGATCCTTAAAATGTACTCGAGTTTTTTCCACTCTGTCTTTCCAAAGGTCAGAATCTCTCAATAGATATTCTTAATATTGTAATTTGGTAAAAAATACGATTCAGTAGAATAACAAATATGTCGATTGCTTCTTTACTGATTTGCTCATCAATAATTTAATTAAATAAAAAAAATCTAGTTAGAATACCTGCAAATTTTTCGTTTGGAATTTAATAGTAGCTGAATATTTTCAGTAAAGTGGTGCATTTGCCATAAGTTCTAAGAAGTGGAGAGGTTTAAATTATCGGAGCAAATGTTGACTGTTGGCTTCTGAAGCTAGACTCCTCAACTTTACCGTTTAAAATGCTAATTTCTCAGAGGTCGTTTACTTTTCCACATAAATACCTGTATAATAAACTACGCGTCACTAAACAAGTCGCGATAATGCCTAAAATCTACATAAAGTTTAATCTGCCACTACACCTGTTATGGGCTTAGGGATATCCCTAAATAATGGGCTTACCGCTTTAGAAATCTTTACTATACCCAGAACCAGTTACGCTAAATTCATTCCCTGATTTTGGAATTCTAAAGATCTATTATTGCCTACAAATTGAAACTGAATTAGGTAAAATACTATCAGCAATAAATCTTATGTGCAGTATTAGAGGCAACCTTGCCCACACAATTTTCTCTGTGTACCTATCGATTTGAAATACACTGAGTGGCTTATTCTAAAGTGGGTTGGTAGACTTAACTTTCACATCATCTTAAAGCACATTAAACACGAGAAATTGACAACTATTTATCACAATCGTAAGTTTCCGAACGATCTTATTTCATGCGGGTTTGATAAATATACCTAACATCCATCAAATATGTGATCCTGAGTTTATTATTCGACCATGTATCCCTTGTTACAAATTTAAGCCATGATTGTTTCAATTAGATGTATTGTGTGACCAATGAACACATAATTTTCTATAAAGCACTCTATTTCGATCTGTGTAAGAGCTTTTTTCCAACGCCCTTTGCATCATTGCTAAAGTGTTCCTTTATGATATTTGTTTTGTCAGTATTTCATGTAAGCTACATAAAGGCGATTGTGTGCAACTACAATGATCTTGAAATTGCGTCGAAATTACTGTAATATTATAATATTTCATTGTAAAACAATGATCTTAGATCGCAAAGTCAGACAGAGAAAGAGTGAGACAAAGTCGTTTGGCAAACGTTCAAATTAGCCTATGATTTAAAACGATTAACGCGATCGATCTGTCTAGTGCACACTAAGAAGTCATTGTATGGTACACAGTTTCGATAATTATCCAGGATGAATAAAATCACAAACATCACCTTTTTCCGCTCCCGTAATTGCCTATTTAACGATATTTTTAGCGATCGGTATTAAGGCACCAAAAGTACTTAGAAATCTTCTGTGCCGGGAAGGTACACTTATACCGACCGATTTCTCTAACATTGCATAGCTTCCCGGGCATTACTTACGTACTCTTCTCCTTGTTACAGGTTACCTGACACAGGACAGCCTCCAGTGCTCATCTCTCTAGCGGACAACGCCAAGTTGGAACTGACAAATCCAGACGAATTCTTATTCTCCAACGATTCCGAGGAGCACAATGATACAAAGACGTTCTCTATTATAGACAGCGATGCTTTGGAAGAGGATAAAAGCGGTACAGACAAAGCAAGCGCCGAACCGCATTTAGTTGTTAAAGCAAGGCCGATGCACGAAGTACGACAAACGGAAGAAGCCTTCCAAACTCCGCAAGTAGAAATAGAAACTACCACAGAATCTCAGGAAGAACAAAACGAAGAACCAGAAAACATTCCAGTCAAACCAGAAACGCCACAGGAAGATATACCGTCGTTTTCCGAATGGGCGCAAAAGCAACTAGCGGAGGCGGAAAAGAAAGACACTGTCTTGAATCATTCGAGTCAACCTAGTCATAGTAATACGAATTTTAGTAGTAAAAGCACAAAATTAAGGTCAAAAAACTACGCGTCGCTAGCGTGCGGCGCTAAGGTTGTCGCCGTGAACCCTGAGGCGGGGTCGGCGAGCTCCATCCTGTCTCCGAACCGAGACGAGTACATGCTCAATACTTGCAACAGTCGCATCTGGTTTGTTGTAGAACTCTGCGAGGCAGTGCAAGCCCAAAAAATTGAATTAGCGAACTTTGAATTATTCTCCTCAACCCCGAAAGATATCGCTGTTTATTTTAGCGATAGGTTTCCGACGAGAGATTGGGCAAGCGTCGGCCAGTTCACCGCTCAGGAAATGCGGGACGTGCAAAGCTTCGATCTCTACCCCCAGATCTTCGGCAAATTCATCAAAGTCGAAATGTTGTCCCACCATGGCTCAGAACACTACTGCCCCATCTCCCTGTTCAAAGTCTATGGGACTTCAGAATTTGAGGTTCTCGAAAAAGAGAACTCCCAACACCCGGCTCATATCGACGAAGATGAGGACGACGATATAATAGATGTTCCGGATATCCCCGCGGTGGAGAACGAACCATCAAAGAATCTGTTCGGCTCTGCTCGCGACGCCGTCATGTCTATCATGAAGAAGGCCGCACAAGCGTTAGTCAAGTCAGAAGTACCAAGAAACGCAACGAGTCAACACAACGATACTTCAACGGACAATGTGTATAGAAGGTGTTGCTCGCCCAGCCATATTATAGTTTGTGATAATTGCAGTGAAACCCTGTACAATGAAGTGTATGAACTCATTAGCTGTAGCTCCGACAAGTTAGTCAGTCTGGTGCGCCAAGTGTTCCTTCGCGATACTTTAAAATGCACGGGCATTTGCCAACCGTTCGGTTTAGACTTCAAAAGTACAAAGACAATAGAGTTTAGTGAAGAGCGCGTAGCCTATATGAACGCTTTGTTTTCGCAAAAATATTTAGCCGCCTTATGTAATACACTAGCTATTAAAGAGAAGAAGGTAGTTTTAAACACTAGTTTTGAAACTGAATTAAATGTTACCACGAATATGACGGTCGATGATTCTCAGCCTATCGGCGGAGAGACGAATTCGGATCAAGAAATAAAGTTAGCATTAGACAAAACAAATGGCTCCGATGATAAGATAAATGAGACTGTCCAAGAAGAGAAAAACGCACCTGAAGTGGTAGATGAAGGTACTCCAGTTCCTGTAGATTTAGCTAGAGAAGAGAAAGAAACGGACGATAAAAAAGACGAAGCCGTCATAGAAGAGAAACCAATCGTAGACATTATACCCGATACCCCTGAGGTAGACAAACCAGAAGTTACCAGCGAAGACAATAAAGATGCTTCTAAAGAGCCCAAGAACGGGAAAGTGGAAGCTCCTACAGAGAAAACAAAAGAAGAGGAAATAAGTGATCAAATGATCATTGACAACGATAACTTTATATCAGACTTCGATCAGATGGCAGTGGACCCGACGCCGACGGGGGCACCGGCCTCGCAGAACCAGAACCAAGGCCAGGCAACCTTACAGAAGGAATCTGTATTCCTGCGCCTTTCTAACAGAGTAAAGGTGCGTATTACAAATTCTAGCGTTGCTTTCAATTTTACTTTGCTAAATATGTAGTTATCATCACAAAACGTCTTTTATAAATGGCACTGGTACGAATCATTATAACTCTAGAAGTCTACACATGTAGGTCATGCTGATTATCATGTGTGCGCAATTTATGCCAAGTACGAGACTATTAGCAACTAAGTGCCCGTTTCGCAAGTAGCATTGGTAAAACAGAACGCAGATATATTTTTTCTACTCTTCTTCTCTACCATTAAGGAAAACATCGTTAGGAAAGGAAATTCTTTTCATTTAGACCATGACCCTTGACTCTAAAAACATATTTCATTTCAAAATTTAACCTCAATTATTTCTTTATTTTAGACATTGGAACGCAACATGTCCTTATCAGGACAGTACTTGGAGGAGCTCTCCAGACGTTACAAGAAGCAAGTAGAAGAGATGCAGAAGACGTTTGAGAAGACAGTCCAGCAGATGACCGAAGAGCGACGCAGAAGCAACGAGAGAGAACAGAAGTACATAGAACAAATGTCCGCAATGCAAGAGCAAATGGGACACCTGACTATAGCTCTCGCTATTTTAATGGATGAGCGGGACAGTTGGTTCGGTACCATGACTTTCTTCAAGTTTATCATATTCCAAGCTCTTATTGTAGCAGCGGCGTTTTATTACCTAAACAAACGGCGGAAAATAGAGCCAGTAATAGTACAGATTCCAAAGAAAAAGAAAAAGCAAGACAGGGTTAGAAGAAAGTCGGTGGAAGGGGTAAGCGGGCACGCTACTCCAGCAGCTAAAAAGCGACGGCCCAGCGAAGAGGCCTTACAGATAGCTAGACAGATTGAAGACACTAGAGAAGATAATGATGGAGAATGGCAAGTGGCCAAAAAGAACCGACGAAGAAAATCCTCGATAATCCACAGAGCCTTAGAACAGGAACCGAGAGAATGGGCGCGGCAGGACAGCATCGGACAACTACAAGACAGCATAATCCCCCTAGACGAAGAAGAATTCTTCGCTCCAGTCACAGAACCAAAGCAATTCATTGAAGAAGTCTCGCCACCAAAAAAAGAAATAAAAACTAACGGGTCGTTTTTCAACAATCTTAAATCAAAGACAATGAAGACACGACGTCTATCCTCTCCTGCGTTTCTAAGGACCTTGAGCAGACAAAGCAGCCGGAGCACGCCCAGTCCAGTAGTCAGGACTCTAGACCCGGTTTTCAACGGAAAAGTAAAGGCGGACTCCGAATCACCCACAGGTAGTCTCTGGTCGGAATCCACAGAAATATCGCAGATATCACAGAACGGCAAAGAAGGTGGAAAGAAGAAGAAAAGTCTGAAGAATATACTGAAGAAAGTGTTTTGAGGCATGTTTTGTCTCTGCATGGAAACAGACTTAGACTAGCACAGTAGCTGTCATAGACATTGGTCCCTGTAGTTATTGTGTTGGTGTTATCCAGCCTACATTGTTAGACGTTGTATTGTAGCATTTACGATGCCATCTGCGGCTCTGGATATCTGCGATTCTGCGTCCCTGTTGCGCATGAACAGCTATAAGCAGCCTGAGCGAGATAGAGCAGCCTGAGCGGTAACGTTGTTCGTGGTCGCGTACTTTATGTCAATGTAATTATTAAATTAACTTGTCTCCTTAAGATACTTCTACTGTAGTGTACGATAGTGAGACCAGCTTATACTAAGCATGGATTGTACTGATTATGTTTGAATTCGCTTAAATTATTAGGCTATTGTAATTTATTTCCTTGCGAATAATAATTATTTACTTTTTAAATTATTTTATAGATTTGTATAATGTGAAATTGTGTATGTCGTTATAACCTCATGGGTGCCAATTGTGATAAATTAGGAGCCTAATTATTGTTAGCCTGTTGTTTTGATTTAAGGTTGAACTACATACTATCATATCCTTCAGCACTACGCCGTTAATACCAGTTTTTAATATTAAATTACAAATAGAGTTGAATCACATATATTAATAATAAATAAATAAATATTGGTGGACTTTCCACACAGCACTATCTAGCCCCAAACTGATTACATATATACTTATTTTTTTTGCAAATACATAATTATAATATGTAATAACACCCAGACAGAGATAAAGCATCCATGTTCATCACACAAATATTTGTTCTCGGTGGGGATCAAACCCATGGCCTACGGCGCAGATGGCAGAGCTACTACCAACTGAGCTGTGAAGGCTGTCAAAATATTATTTCTTAATCTCAACCAAATATTACGCTCTGTAAGCTTCCTCTTACTTTAGCAGCGTATCTGATTCATGATTCCATCTTCCCGCTATCCTAAGATTCGAAATAAATTGAGTAGAGATCGTGGTCCTATTATTTTTTTACGATTAAGCAGCGAACTATTGTCGTTATCTTAGTTTTTTTTTGCCCTGCCTCTGATTCTGGTTGTGATCGCGCTGTGCTGAAGGGTGCAGTAGTATGTAGTTTAAGTCATATTCGGTGATTGCTTGATTGTTTGTTTGTACGCATGTTTTGTTTTGTTGGTGGACAATAAAGTGATGGTTACGATTTTCGTGTGGAGTGTCGGAAAAAGAAGTGGCATTAAATGCATTCATTTATTTCTTTGTTATTATTTACAAATATTTACATACATTAATCAAAATACAATTGGGATCCTATTGGGATTTAAACAAACGATCCTTGCTACAGGGATGTGCTTATGTGTAGGTAAACACTTTAAAACATGAAAATACATTTAAGTAGTATCCATCCTTTGAGGATGTCCAAATTTCCTAAAGAGACTAGTTAGATAGATCAAAGTTTGATAGCACTTATATGGCACACACATTTTTTATGTGTTTAGAAGCCTCATGACAAAACTGGTTCAAAAACGGGCTCGCACGGAGCGGCACGTAAGTAAGTCCCAACTCTGAATATACACACTGTTGTAAATACATATTTTACCAGACGTGAAAACAAAAGGAATCATATTGCAAGCGACTATAAGCAATGCTTTGTTTAGGACTAATTGTCTTTTTGTGCAATGTTCCACATAATGCACATAACATTTTAGTTACACTAAAATAGAGATGACATGACTAAGAGTGAAAATATACTACAAAAACATATACTACCTACAAGTTGCTGAGACCTTGCGATATCGCTGCTAATGACCACGGAGATTCTGATTATGTTTAACATAACAAAGCAAAGCGTGAAGTTCTGCTTTAATCTGGTATTCATACTTTGAAACATGAAATTTACTGAAAAAGTAACTGAAATCTACATTAAAACATGGATGTAAAACCTACATGGCAATTAAAATATGATATAATAATATTCGGCAATGAAAATGAAATAAACATGATAATATTATGTCCATGGTATTCTGTGATAATAATTTAGATCTATTTATAACTCAGCATTGCCTACAGCTTTCCTGTAAATACGATATTCGAACAGTTGGATCCATTTTGAAAGTCTCTCTGACAATCCAAACATTATGCCATTTTGTTTCAATAAAGGCCTTTGTTCCTTGATATGTGCGATAAAATAACACGCGCGTCCGCTAGTAAGTATACAAACATAAGTAAGTACTTAAAAGATGCCTTTTTTTTTATACAACTAGCTGATGGAACAAGCAGCCCACCTGATGTTAAGTGGTAACCATCACCTATAACAAAGCATTACCTCGTAAGTCACGCACGATAGGAACATGCCATGCGTCCATCAACTTGAGGCTTACAGATGTTAACAGTTTGTATGTATTACACCGATTTGCATAAATGCACAACAAGGCAGACAACCAGCGGTCGGATAAAATCATCAGCGTGGTCGGACCACAGTGGATACGAGCACCACAGGATTGGAAAGAGTGGCATAATAGAGGCCTGTACCCATCAGTGGGCGCCAACAGGTTGCATAGATAGATTCATAGTAGATCGATGTTCACGATAAAATAGTCACAGACTGCAAAAAGTCTTTCAAATCCACACATCTGATGTTCACCAAGTTCCTCTGCCGAGCGGATGCATTCAGCGCTTTAGCGGCTGCTTCTAAATCATCTTTACTATATGTCCCGCTGTTCGTCGCGAAAATAATATCGTTCACTTCTTCGTATAGTTTTATGGAGACGAGGTGCTTGAACTGACGTTTCAGCGAGCTGATGATGGAGGATTGGAGTGCGGAGTCTCGGCAGACCAGGTTTAGGATGAAGTGACCTGGAATGTGATAAAAGAACGTAAGTAAGTGGTTGGTATAGCACTGACTGATGGAGGGAATATTTTTTGGCACTTCTTTTTGCGTGTAATAAAACTAGGCATCCTCAACCGAGAACAAACATTTGTGTGGTGAACATTGGTTGTTCCATGTCTGGGTGTTATAAAATACTATATGCATGTATTTACAATAAAACATATATATTTCTATTGATTACTATAAGCTTTGCTTAGTTTGGGACGAGATGGCGCTGAGTGTCTGCCAATATGAATTATTCATTTAATAATAATAATAGTGGGCTCGATCCCCACCGAGAACAAACATTTGTGTGATGAACAAAGATGTTTGTTCTCTGTCTGGGTGTTATATAATATTATAAGTATGTATTTACAAAAAAAAAGAGATATAATAGTAGTATATCAGCTATCTGGTTTCCATATCACAAGCTTTGGCTTAGTTTGGGGCGAGATAGTGGTGTGTGGAATGTCCACCAATATTTATTTATTTATAATAAAAGGACCACAAATTGTTTTTTTTAATACATTTAGTTGATGGAACAAGCAGATGGCCCACCTTATGTTAAGTGGTAACCATCACTTATAACAAAGCATTGCCTCGTAAGTCACGCACGATAGGAACGTGCCCTACGATGCACTGCCCTGCGTCCATCAACTTGAAGCATACAGATGTTAAGCCTCATGTGCCTGTAATTACACCGGCAACCACACTCTTCAAACCGAAACACAGCATTGCTGCTCGGTGCAAAAAGGCGTGGTGGTAGTACTTCCCCGGACGAGCCCTTCACAAAGAGCTCTACTACTCTTAACAAATGTTATTTGTATGTTATAAAGAGACTAATAGCAGATATCACCATGCTCTGTTAGTTACTAATCAAGGATTAACAGGCCGTTAGATCTAACCTTAGATATCGAACGAGCACAATTTGACATATTTAACGGCCCTTTAATCCTTTGTTAATCTAACTGAGTATGGTGCAATTAGCTTTAGGGCCGGTTTCACCATGCTCTGTCAGATTAACAAAGGATTAAAGGGCCTTTAAATATGTCAAAATGTACGCGTTTGACAGCTAAGGTTAGATTTAACGGTCTTTTAATCCTTGATTAGTAACTAACAGCGCATGGTGAAACCGGCCCTTAAACTTCGAAGGACTAAACTAACTGCTGTTAAACTAACCGTTGTCTCCAAGTATTGTGTTGACGTTCTGAAGCACATCGTCTTCTAGGAACTGTTTGGGCGGACACGAGAGGCCCAGCGTACGGTCTTTGCTGTCGATATCGTAGAACAACGTGTTGAACTTCGTACCTGGAATCAGTGAACGATCAGCTTCATTATTATTTACTAGCTGGTGCCCGCGACTTCGTCTGCGCAGGATTAGTATTTCGAGTAGCTTATATTAGTGTGGCGTAGTACATACGTGTAACTCTAGCGGTTTTGGCAGCGCACGCCAGAATAGCTCGCAGATGGTAGATTTTTTCCTACTTACTTGACTCTTATCGTCATATTTTGGACAATTCACACAATATCTTTATAAATTGTAGCCTATGTGTTATTCTGATGTATAAGCTATATTATTGTAAAGTTTCATTAACATCCATTCAGAAGTTTTTACGTGAATGAGTAACAGACATCCATCCATCCATACTTACAAACTTTCGCGTTTATAACATTAGCAGGATTTTAGCAGTTAGTTGCCTGTTCTTCAAGGCTTGGTCGCGTGAAACTGGCACTTAGATTCACCTTCAATGCTAACATGCAAACGTTGCATACCTACTTGGAATAACTAATTACCAATAAGAGATACAGTTCTTTATACTTGCCTAGTACTACCTACGTATTGTTAATGTTAAGTTAGGTTAGTGGTCTGTACGAGGTCATTTTTGGAAATAAAAAAAAAGAAAAAAAAATCACTAATTTGAATCAAAGTCACAAGATATTTATTCTATTGAATCACAAGGATCACTTTGATACGTCTTTACTTAGATTTACTATTAGATTATGTGCACAATGCCAGTACTCTCAAAACGGTGAAGGAAAACATCGTGAGGAAACCGGCATGTCGTAGAACCTAAAAAGTTCTATAACATGTGTCAAGTGCTTGAAAGCTCCTCTTGAGGCGCACTTAAAATCCTTTCACCACACTTTTTCGAAAGAAACTAGTGACACCACAAGAGAGAGACTTAAACGTAACGTTCAACGTTTGTATGTAAAAGCCTTATTAATAACTAGCGACCCGCCCCGGCTTCGCACGGTCATTGTGGGTTATCCCTAAGAGATTATGGTTGTATTATGCATATAAACCTTCCTCTTGAATCACTCTTTCTATAAAAAAAACCGCATCAAAATTCGTTGCGTAGTTTTAAAGATTTAAGCATACATAGGGATATAGGGACAGAGAAAGCGACTTTGTTTTATACTATGTAGTGAAGTTCTTATAAATCTAACCTCCAAATGTGCAACAAATTGTGTAACGAACCTCTATGTTCATCTCACAAATGTTCTTTCTCGTTGGGGATCAAACCCACGGCCTACGGCGCAGACGCCAGAGCTACTACCAACTGAGCTGTGAGGGCTGTTAAGAAGATCTAGGATTTGATGATTTTCGTACCTTTAGCAGCCTCATCCTTCAAGAAGTCCAGTCCATCCTTAATGTGCACTTGCAGATTCTCGTCAGTTCTCAGCTCGAAGTGATCTCTTGCTACATCCAGCATCACGGGATCGATGTCTACTGCTGTTATCTGAATCATTCATTTATATTGAGGAAAAAATCAAAATAAACATAATAAACTCATTTCAAAAATTCATTTCACTTTTTTTCGCATTAAATAAAGTCATATTAAGTCCTATCCTAATCCTATCTTTATTAGGACTTGTTTGAGGATTTTCAGCTGAACCATACAGGTAAAGACGTATTTATTAATTATTTATTTAAAACCTTCATAAAACAATATAGTGCTAGGAGGACTTAATGCTAACAGCATTGTCTACCGGTCATCCTGGGCATGCAATAAGATGGTGAAGAATTGAATTTGAGGGTACCTTGTGCCCAGGAACTTCACGATATTATACCGCCATCACCATTCCACCACAGGACTAGTAGACGCACGGCCGGGTATCATCCATATCTGGTTAGCATACCACCTATTCGCACTAAGCGTTTTGCTTCTAGCTACATTGTGCGAACTGCTAAGGAGTGGAACTCATTACCGTCGTCTGTTTTTCCTGACCACGACAATCTAAATCTCTTCAAGGCTAGAGTGAATAGGTGTCTTCTAGACCGTTCTGCTCCAACGTCGGCTACATCGTCGCTTACCACCAGGTGAGATTGTAGCCAAAGGACGGTTTATCTTTATATATATGATTCTACTGTACGTGTGTATGTCACTGAACTCCTAAACGGCTGGACCGATTTCAATGATTTTTTTTGTATGCGTTTGGGTGGCACCCTGGATGGTATAGATTCACAAATCAGCCCGGTAGATGGCGCTGCAGTCGCTTGTATCATGCAGGACAGCGTAAGTCGGGTCCGCTAGTTCATTATAAAAAAATAAAAAAAACCTTGACATCAGCCCAGCACTTCCTCAGAAACATGCAGAGCCCTCCGCCGCCCAGGCCGAGCACGGCGGTGGTGACGTCACCGCCCTCGCTGACGTCACGCGCGAGAGCGAGGCACACGCACATAAACGTCTGGTAAGTGGATATGTAGCCGAAGTCCACGGTCCATCGTGTCTTGTTTTTTCTTTTAACTGTAAAATAAAAAGTTTGATGGTTAATTGTAAATGACATTTTATTCACTGTTTGTTGCTTTTTATTCACTTTTTTCATTGAATAAAATAAGCTTCATTATAATAGTAGATTAGTAGCCAAGGGCTGTAAGGCATCAATTGCAGCCCGAGATATTTATATCCTATATAGTTCGAGGGTGCAATTGGTGCTTACACCCGAGCTAACTATTCTGCTTTACATCTCGATTGGTAGGTAAGTAGAAAAAAACCGGCATTACAAGAATAAACAATATTTAAAGTAAAAGTTTTCTATTCCCGCCTTTTTCATTAAAATGAATCCAGTAAAGAACTTTTTTTTTTTTCAAGATCGAAATTGAGCTTCGCCGTTCCATATTTAAAATTGATGACAATTATACTCACACGAAGACAAGGCTGAATAGCAAAGCGACCTCTTTGGTCATTGGGCTGAATGCATGATGTCTGTTGCCAGTATGATGGTTAGATGTACGCGAACTTTTTGAAAGAAAGAAGTGTTTTTTTTTTATTACTACCGCCCTAGGGCTTTTCTAGCTACATTATTACCCTAGATCGCTAATTAGTCACCTACAAGCCCCATTTGGAGGTAATAAGAACCTACTTACCGAACATGAGAGATGTAAATAATTTTTAGTCAATGGTTTAGGTACCTAAAGATGTGAAAATTGATAAAATCGGTAGCTATAATAATATGTTCAATAATAGCATCCTCTGCGTGGCTCCTCGTATCTATAATTACCTAGTTTTATAATAGATGCTACAACAATAAATAAATATATATACAAAGATTTAATATAGTCCCAAAAGTTATTACCCGAGTGAGATTTGGTTAGCGCGGCCCCGTATCAAGGGGAAGGTTGTGGGTTCAAATCCCACTCGGGAACTTTTGGGACTATATTAAATCTTTGTGATTTTCCTTAAGTGTAGGTAAACACTATAAAACAAATAAAATAATTATATATACTTAAATAATAATTATATATATTTTTACTTTACTTTACTATATAAAACAAGGTTGAATAAGTTTTTGATAGGAAAAGCATATTAAAGCGTGTTAAAGAATTTATTTGTCTAGATAACATAAAGCTTTTGCAAAGCTTTTGTTAAATATTAAAGAATTTTTTGCATGTTTTTAGTAGAACATTGCTGAATTTACTTAAATTATATTTGTCACCTTTTTATAACATGTGTTTCGCAAATAAATGATTATTGTATTGTACTGTATTGTATTGCACTCATTTTCCATAGCTGGGATGCAAATAAATAAATATTGGTGGACATTCCACACAGCACTATCTCGCCCCAAACTAAGCCAAAGCTTACTTATATACTTTTTTTTTTGTAAATACATACTTATAATATTATATAACACCCAAACAGAGAACAAACATCTATGTTCATCACACAAATGTTTGTTCTCGATGGGGATCGAACCCACGGCCTGCGGCACAGAAGGCAGAGCTACTACCAACTGAGCTGTGAAGGCTGTCACAAGGCTGGCTAATAGGTGTAGGCTTGACACAATCGGGTAGGTTTTGACCTGCCTACCCGTATGCACCTAACATATCGTCCTTCTCTAAGCTAAGCCACACTGGAGCTTCAATATTGTATTATATTACATTGTAACAAGGATCATACAACAGAATGGTAGGAACCAAGCCGTAAGTTTGTTGAATGCTCTAGGTTTTAGTCGCGTGGAACTGGCACCTAGAGTCACCTAGCTAAAAGACGTTTCAAAGTGTAACTTACGAGTAAAATACGCAGCGACGGCCCATACGTAATGTCAATAAAAAAATATAATAGCTTCCGACCAAAAATAAAAAAAATTGAAAAAAAAAATGGTCTATTTACAAAAACATTAAAATCATTTCTAATTAATAAAACATACTACGTAAATGAATATTTGCAATAATTAAATAAACGTATATTTTTTATTTATTAACATTATAATTTAAACTTGACATTGAAATTACCTAGATTTAACTTTGACATTTATTTTTTATTTTACATTCGGCTATACACACTTTGACCTAAATATTGATTATATTTAATTAAACATTTCTTAATATATTAACTTTGACATACATTCCCAATACCGTGTTTAATTAGAATACCTACCTACCTTCTTTTTTTTTTCGTGCCTTGTATAACAGATAACACCTACCTAGAAGTTTTTTACTGTAACTATACCTGTCTACCAACTATACGCATTATAATTTAAAACGGCCTACCTCCATGTTGCCATACCCTATGCAGGGTCCATGTGATACTTACTAACAACTAACAACAATGTATGTACCTAAACTAAACCATGTGTAAGCAATAAATGTATTGAGTATTGAAGTGATCCTTGTGATTTTATTGAATAAATACCTTTTGACTTTGACTAAGTTACCTTCTCGAAGCTTCGCCTCAGACTGCACTAGCAGCTGGTTGTCCAAGAAGACGAGGCGTCGATGCGTGGCGCCTTCCACCGCCACGTCTTCTACCACGAACGCGCCGGACAGCGCCGAGCGACCGGAGTACACCTCCGTGCGACGCCCGACGTCACTCGCTAGCGAGAGGAACGGGATCTGGGGGTAAATTATTTTTTTAGGACATCAATTCGAAAAGAGATAGTTTGCTTTTCGTCAACAGAGATCAAAATAGCATTTCGCTCACTTAAGGAGGAAAAGTTATTTGAATTTGGAATGTGCATATTGAGTAAAAGTTCCAATCACTAAAGAGATCACGAACACAATATGAACAAGCAGCCTTTATGATATAAAAAATCTCCTGAACAAAATAAAAAATAAAACACGCGATATGCGCATTCCACCTTTGTTCATAATTATTTACTCAAATTCAGATTAGCCTTAGTTTTATCAAAATGAATTTAAGTACAATGAATACATGATTATGACTATGTGACTTCGTGAATTTGTGACTATGTGACTATGATTATGATTATCATAAGTTGCACTTACTTATTTTCTCATAAAAAGTTTAGTGTCCACCTCGGGAGCAACACTATTTTAAGCTCGAGTGAAGTACTTTGAATCCCTCGCTACGCTTAGGATTCTACTTCAGAATCCCTCGCTACGCTCTGGATTCAAAAAATACTCTCGCCATTAAAATTGTTGTTGGTAAACAATCTACTAATAATAATACTTCATCAAGTACTCATAAGCTCAAACTGAGTAATAGAGCTAATAAAAGCTCATAGCTTTTAAGAGTAGTAGAGCTCTTTGTGAAGGGCTAGTCCGGTGAAGTACCACGCCTTTTTTAGTCATCATATATGCGGCTGGTAAGCAAGCATGGCATAATCTTCGTCGTCGCTAGGTTACCAACTCACCTGTCCAGCGAATCCACTAGGTATGAGCATCTTAGCGGCGTGGCTCAACTCCTCCTTGACAGCGTCGAGGGACTCGAACCTGTGTCCGCGATGCAGGACGACCACCACCAGCCTCCCGAACCGAGCTGACTCTTGCAGCTGCTTCCTACCTGCTGGCGTGCCGAATAGCCACTCGGATTCTCTGGAAAGAATTAAGATTTTTTTGTATAGCGTTTTTTACTAGAAAATTATTTAACGATAGCACTGGTGTTCTAGTGGTAGTGGCCCCGCCTTCCGATTCGAAGGTCGTGGGTTCGAAGCCAGTCGTGCAACAATGAGTTTTTCTGTTCAAATCTTCAAAAAATGTACTCTCAAACGGTGAAGGAAAACATCGTGAAGAAACCGGCATGTCGTAGAATCTAAAAAGATCTATAACATGTGTCGAAAGGAGCCTCTTGAGGCGCACTTAAAATCCTTTCACCACACTGTTTCGAAAGAAACTAGTCACACGACAAGAAGAAGAAGAAGTGCACTGCAATAGGTTAATGATGACGACACAGTCAGTTTAGTTTTGTATTACGGATGGCGTAGATAATTTAAGGATTACTAGATTCTAAATATTTGTAGGTCTACATACCTCTAGATTGAAACTTTACTATCTCTACTCGTAGTCTCGTACGTGCTTAAATGAAGGATATGTATTTTTTATATCTGCAGGTTTAAGACATCGATAAAGTGCAAGCTTAAAGTGAGGTCGATGCTCGAGAAAATAAAACATATTACAAAAATAATTAATTTACAAAATGTACAAGATACACATGAAGCATCTTCAGGCCGTTGCGAACGATCCACAGATAGCTTTTATAGTTTATTTTTAATTGCAGGTAAAGGTCTCTTTGGTGAGTGGAAACTAAAAGTTTGATTAAGAACGAAAACTAGTTTTAACTATTTAATTTTATGTCAAAGTCAAAAGGTATTTATTCAATAAAATCACAAGGATCACTTTGAAACGTCTTAAAGCTAGGTGACTCTAGGTGCCAGTTCCACGCGACCAAAGCCTAGAAGAACAGGCAACAAACATACGGCTTGATTCCTACCGTTCTTTTGTATGATCCTTGTTACAATGTAATATAATATAATATTGAAGCTCCAGTGTGGTGCCAATCGAATATAGTGAGGCGTAGGAATAACAGAAAATGGTAAACATAATCAAATTTACTTATGTTCAAAAATTTTGAAATGCTCGTGCGTTAAGTTGTTTGACGGTTGTCAGCCTCTTAAGCGTTGCGTAATTTTAACCGCCCCATTTTCAGTTTCTATTTAAGGAAAGTAATTACATACAAAGTGCACACTATTAGACGGCGCACTTCAACACATCATGTCACATGATAAAGCATTATGAGTGATGCATAATTTGACAGAAATAGTACTGTACCCGAAGTCTGAGTTACGTTATTCGTTTTCCTTAGGGGCCGTCCATTAATCACGTGATGTTTTTCAGCATTTTAACCCCCCCTCCCCCTTGGTGATACGTAGTGAGGTTTAAGACTACCGCCCCCACCCAAAATCACGTGTATTTTTTAGTACTTACAAAGAATCTTAATTTTTTTATAATATTATCTAAAGACAAGAGATAAAGTATAATCTAATATTATTCTGAAATTAAGGACCAGTATTCCAAGTATGAGTTGTGTTTACCAGATTTGGTTTTTCGTTTTTCGTTCTTGTTCCGTGTTCATTGCGGGTTTTGTATGAAGACGCGATAGAGATACCGATACGGAACTTTAGGTTGCAGTATGATGAAACTTAGTAGTAGAACATAAAATTCCGTATCGCTATCTCTATCGCGTCTTGATACAAAACCCGCAATGAACACGAAACAAAAACGAAAAACCAAATATGGTAAACACAACTCATACTTGGGGTGTAGGACGGAAATGTCTAGACAGAAAGCCGGTTTAGAAATAAATACACGTGATATCCTACTACACCCTCCCTCCCGCCTTGTGATATTTCGTGATTTATGCTAAACCCCCTTCCCCCCTTTCAAGCCTCACGTAATTAAAGGTACGGACAGACGTGCTCATTACTAGCACGAAAGCATGCTTTTATTGAGCAAGTGCTCATTAGTAGCACGTGTGTAATGTAATGAGCATGCTTATTTAGAGCAAAAATCAAACGACGTTTGATTTTCGAGCATGCTATCTGAGGCGCGGGTAGGGGGGGGCGTGATCCGAGCACGTCTGAACATGTTTGAGCATGCCTATTTAGGAGTATGCTTTAAAACAAGCATGCTTATTTCTGGCAATGTGAACAGTTTGCAGAGCATGCTAATTTTAAGCAAGCTTATTAGCATGCTTTTTTGAGCACGTCTGTCAGTACCTTAATGGACGGTCCCTTATCGTCAGGCAATTTTGTATGGAGACTCGATCAGCGCCATCGGGCCTGCTGAGAACTGTTGTCTCCACACTAAAACGGCCTGACGATACGGAAAACGTAGAATAAAACTCAGACTTTGGGTACAGAACTAAAATAGTTTGGACTTTAGAAATGAAAAATATGAGAGCGATGTTTTTAATGAAATCTCAGAGCTAGATTATTGTGTTTTTCCTTGGCCGACGACAGGCTATCTATTTCGATCCTGTGTACGTGAACAGAAGTTATTAAAAAACTAACGGATGCAAACAATTTCGTACTTTATTTTTGGATTTAATAACTGAAAAAGCTTGAGGATGTCTAAGGGTAGTCGGAGGTACGTCCAAAAAATTGCACATACCCACATGTTGCGTATGTTTGCAGTTTGCATTCCATATGTGACAGACTGCAAGCCCATAGCCGCTGCAAGAATACAACTGGTTTCCTCACGATATGAGGACTGGCATTGCGTAGATAAATTATTTGAAATTCGAAAATACATTGGTGCAGATTCGAAACCACGATCAAAAGGCGGGGACATTGCCACTATACCACCGACTGCCACTATACCACCGGTCATCGTTAAAATAATAATCTGTTTTTTTTTAATGTTCATTTATCATGTTTTTAAGAGACAATAAAAAAGAAGTATTAAAAGTAGAAAATAACTTTTAAAATCGGTGGCTAAAATTGGCCGCACATTATGTTTTCGATAGGAAAAATCGCACGACCGGATTCGAACCTACGTTACGGTCGGAGGGCGGGGTCACACCCACTAGCCTACCAGCGCTCCCGGACTCAGAGCCAACGATAATTTAATTTAATGATGATACATGAACAGCATCTTCTTATAACTGGAGATTAACTTTGACAGATTTATAACGCTTCATATTTCTTGTGTAGGTATATTTTGTAAACTACTACTTTGTAACTAGTATTAGATTGTAATATTCTTCGTAAATAAATATAATAAATAAAATTATATTGGCGGACTTTCCCCACAACACTAAATAAAATGTTTTTAAATAGCCCCGTGAATAAAACTTTTGAGAAAAAAAACTTTCATCAGTCTTCTGAGTGATGCAAGCATCTGTACTGACTCCGAGTTTTTTTTTTATTATCTAAGCTGATGGAATTAGCAAATGGCCCACCTGATGTTAAGTGACATCACCTATGACAAAGCATTGCCCCAAGTCACGCAAGATAGGAACGTGCCCTACGATGCAATGCTCTGCGTACACCAAATTGAGGTAAACGGATGCTTAGCCTCGTGCCCAAAGTCTCGAATGTGTTTAATCAATATAACATATATTTAGACTAGACTTTAGGATCAATTTATACAATGAATACTTACAAGTATTTACAAAATACATGTTGAGCTATCTGCACACCGTTGCAAACGATCTAGAGATAGCTCAACTGATCCAGATCAGTGCTAATCGGATAGTTATTAAATAATTATTAATTGACTTTGGAATAGTTTTTAAGTTCCATATTTTTCAGGCCAGATCTAGTATGTATTATTATATTGATTTGTCACACCCAAGTATTAATTAACCAAAAGCTTTCTTTAAATTAACTAATCTCTCCAGTCTCTGCCTAAACACCATGGTATGCAGTTAAATAAATTGTAAATGGTTATAATAAATTGTGTTATACCCTACCTGTATTTTTCTTCCGTGCCTGGGGATTAAAGTTATGTTTTATTTATCAGAAATACAACACTATAATATTTTCACAGATATCACGCATAATTTTTAAGACCTGAAATTATTTAAAGTTTTCGTCCGTCTCAGCGACCGCCTGCGATCGCTCACGCGCCTACTTTGAACGTATGCATTTGTCGATTTAGCTGTTATTTTGTGTTCCTCAGTTGTCCAGTGGGCATCTGTCCAACCGCCCCCAGAATAATAAAGCTGTAAAAAGTCCTATCCTATACTCCTACGAATGCGAAAGATGTTTGTTGCTCAATCACGCCCTAACCAATGTACCGATCGGGATGAAACTTAGAACAAATACCTATAGTTAGTAATCGCTAACCGCCAGTGGCGGATTTACATATTTACCGCCAGTATGCTATTCATGCCGCCCATACTAACCTCTACAATTCGATATCCTAGTTTACAATCATATTTATTACATTTAGGCCTGATTTACCCATGCTCAGTCAGATTAACATAGGATTAAAGGGCCGTTAAATATGTCAAAATGTACGCGTTTGACATATAAGGTTAGATTTAACGGCCTGTTAATCCTTGATTAGTAACTAACAGAGCTTGGTGAAATCAGCTCTTAATCTTCTTTAATCAATGAAATTGCAACTTTGTGCACTATCGTCCTTATTACACCAGCTTTTTCCCGTTATTAGTATGATTGTGTTGTGAACTAGGGGATCGATGTGTCAATTCCTTTTCCAAAAGCTCAATCTTATAAATAGAAGGTACATGATTGAGCTTTTCTTAGCTTAGAAATATACTCAAAACAAGATATAGATTTAAATATAAGAAAAATAATGCCTAATTCGCTGTCCCCTAAAATCTGCCGCCCTAGGCTGCAGCCTACTCAGCATGCTGGTAAATCCGCCACGGAAACACGCGAATTAGTTGTCGAATAGATGAACTGTTCCTGTTGATTGAACCGTACTTGGTAAAAAGAGACGTGAGCCTCTTTTAGGCGAACTTAAAATCCTTTCCCCACACTGTTTCGAAAGAACTAGTGATACAAGAAGCATTATATAGGTGCTAGGATGAGCCTAAACTATCGACAATCACATCCCAGGTAGATACTTCAAATAGCAGTACTTTTACTGATCATTTACAATTATTTGATGTAATAGCTTGTTAGAGATATACCTACCTAGTATTTACTGGATTCTTATGAGATGCTATGAGAACCACTACTTTCATCACTCCGTCTAAGGTGGAAGAACGAATCATAACTTTTATTCTGAAATCGACATTTTCATACTGCTATTTATTTTCCATAAAAAATCTGTTCACCGCGTCCTTTGGATAGGAAATTGCTACATTCACTTACACTTAAACGCAAGAAAAATCCTATTTATAGACAAAATCAACAAAGAGCAAACCACGCAGCATCGTCTATATTCTGACTTGGCCCAAAATTAACCGGACATTAATCTTCAGCTACATCCAACAGTTTTCACCAAAACATGTTGATAAACACCGAAAAATAGACCTGTTTGTTTGCGCGCGGCGCAACGCGTGGCTAAATAAATAGCTCACGCCTACACAGAATTGTTTACTGCAACAGATTGTTTGCTGGCCTCACGGCTCAGTTGGTAGTAGGTGCCTTCTGAACTGTAGGTTGCGGGTTTGAATTCCACCAATAAAAATTCGTATAACGAACATATTATGTAAATAACAGATAGCAGACGTTTTAGAGAAAGGCCAGAGCGTCTACTATTCGTTTTTCTAGACTCCACACGCTAGCGACTGTGTTCTGGAAAAACTCATGACCGACAGATCTAAAGTACACTAACCTGCCAGTTTCTGAAAGCTCGATCAAAACTCATCGGACGTCAAGTCACTTGCTGTCTCTATCTAATTCGATGTAATAGCTGAAATGGCGAGTGATCTGACATCTGATTACGTTTGATCGAGCTTTCAGAAACCGGCCGTAAACCGACGTAAATTATGAAGAATGTCATGAGATTGAATGAGGCGAAAGAGCCTAGGTATGTCAGGTATAGCAAGTGGAAATCCGTAGTCTTTAAATATTAGAGATATTTGCAGGCAAGTGTTTTTTTTTCAGTAGGTAATATTTAATTGTTTCTTTTAATAAATCAAATAATTTTTTTTTAATTCAGGCACGATTTGCACGAAATATGTACATAGACCCATATCACAAAACCAAAGGTAACAAGAGCCTTCACATGTTACTATTAGGTAGACAGTGTCAGTATTTTTTTTATTTTTGTACTTTTAGTCGAAATAAAAGTGCTTGGGTTTTTTTTTTTTTGAAATTACGAAATGGGCATGTATGTATACAACAAAAATAGAATGCCCATTTAAGAAGTTTATTCTACCAGGCATGTTTTGTTATAAAACTGTAGCGAAGTTATCTGTGTATTCTGGGTAAATACCCCGAAAATTGGAGGTGTGTCAATACAATAACAACTAAGATCCACAATGACGCGGCGTGGGCGGCCATGGCTGAATTACTGCCGGCTTCAACGCTCGGCTGTCGAGAGCAGGCAGGTAGGTATTTATAGTCTACTAGCTGCCCGCGGGTTCGTTCGCGTAGTAGTGATTGCTAGTATTAATATTTAAGGTGATTTCCTGGATAAAAAGTAGCCTATATGCTAAACGGCTGATCACGTAACTTTGTTGCAATAAGTTTCAATCAGTTTGTGTTTGTTGTTTTTCTTTGACAGTTTTGTAAATCTGCCTTTAGATAAAATACTTAGGTAAATATGCAGAAAATAAACATGAGAAATAGATGAGACCTACCTGCCTTGTGGCACAATGAAGACTGCATACTTATTAACGGCATGACCTGTCTGGTCGACCACATACAACGTGAACCGCGGGGAGTCTACCCCCGGCTGCATCAGATCCAGGGATACCTGCCATGGGATAGAAAACCTCAGACAACACCTTAGAATTTACATTGGCCAAATTGCAAAATTATGAAACAAACATTGTAGGTACCTATTACATATTTTATAATCAAAAAAATAAATATTGTTAGACATTTAACACAGCGCCATCTAGCCAATCTAAGTGAAACTGATTGAAAAAAGCTTTTTTTTTTAATACATATTTTTAAACCCTGGACCCAGAACAATCCTCTAAAACTCACAAATTCTTTTCTTATTTAATCCACAATTTACAGCACTGAAGGCTGAACTAGAAACAAATAAGCTGTGAAGCCATCTAATCTGTCCAGATCTTCTTAAGAATTAAGCAGCATACCTCATCCTCATCAAGCTTGGTCCGAGCCAGGCCATTTGTTACAAAAGCAGTGTCCTGGGCTGATTTCACATAGTCTGTTAATTCCTCTGCCTTCTGCAGCCGCTGCATTTTGTCTCCGGCCATGCACACTTCCACAATCTGAATTAGTCAGAAAGGAAGTGAATGTATGTTCTGAACTGCTCAACATTTACATATTTTAGAAATTCAACTCTTAGCAGTGCACTTGAAACAGTAGAGGTTTTCCCTTTTTGATGTTATGAAGAACAAATGGACAAATAGAATGACACTTACCAACTGTGGCATCTCCTTAAACTTAGTAGCCACAACAACAAACACAGGCAGAGTCATCCCATCTCCATTCTCTGAATTCTTCTCTTCTGCCTCATGACATCTCACTACTCGGAACATCCAAGACTTATCACAGAATGTACTGACCAACTTAGCTAGAATATGGCTCTGTAGCAGTGATATGCAGACAAACCGACCTCCAAGCTTGAGAACTCTTTTTATTTCTGCAAAGTATTTGTCTATCTGTGCCACAGTTTCCTCAGTATCGTCCGGCATAAGGGCATCAAGTGTACCCTTGTCCAGAACAACATTGAATGAATCATTCTCAAATGTTGTATTCATCGCATCCATGCATAGGAATTTCATACTTGTTCTGTGTGAGTTTACGTTCGTCATTTGTCTGATGGCGACTTCTGATACGTCTATGTTGGTGATGTTCTGGAAGCCGACGTCGTATAAGTCAGCGCTCAGACTAGAGTTGCCGCAACCGGGGATCAGGATGGAATCCTTCTGTTTAATGTATTTGTGGAGCTGAGAACAGAGTTCTAAATACTCGCCGTACCTTTAATGTAAACAAAGTTATTGAGACAGATAGTTATCGATAACAGAACTAGTTTTCGTTGAGTGGAGTCGAACCTACCATTCGAAAGCCTTGTTTCCACGTTTTTTGAAGAACTTATTCCAGTAATCCTTTTCACTGAACTCTTTGTGACTTCTAGGCAAAAGATTCATTTTTAAAAGGACTTTTTTTCGACAAAATGTTTTATAATACCACTAACTTTTCATAACCAAAACATTTATTTCTCACATTTCCAATGTGTGTGATGTGATTTTGTTTATTTATCTGTCAAACTAAAAAAAACTGTGACAAAAGTGACAATGACAAATGAAATTGAATATGACTGAATAAATTGAATATGATTGAAACTGTAATTTTGCGGCACATTGACATTCACGAACAATCTAATATATTTTAGAACATAATGATGGCTTAGGTGTTACCTATCTATGTATTACTAGCGGCCTGTCCCAGCTTCGCATGGGTGGACATAATTTTTTTCAATGTTTTAGGATAAACTTAGACCGTGGTGGGTTCGAGTCATTTACACGCGCCCGTCTACCTCGCGCCTTGCCCGTGCCTGCGCTGGGTGAGAACGCGCCCCGTGACCTTATATTTTTAAAATCTTTTGAATGGAATGTCCGATTTGAAAAATTCAAGATGTAATGTATAGGTATTGTACCAGTCTTGAATATGAAAAGGTTTATTGGGATAAGGATTAATACCGAGGTACAAATAAAGAGCATTTTCTAGCGATGGCATTTCAATTAAATTTTTATAATAAAAGAACACTTATTGTGATATAACTATAATAGCTAGACATATGCTGTCCCGACATTTTTTGTAGATAATGACGTGTTCTGCAAAATCGTAGCACATTATTTTGTTCTATCATCAATAGTTTTCGCAGCGTACGCGATGTAAGGTTTTGGTTTTCCACCTTGGGTTACATTATTGGAGTTTTAGTAAGGATTCCTGAATTTTTGGAAAATATAATATAGCCTATGTTACTCAGGGATAATGTAGCATTCTAATGGTAAAAGAATTTTTGAAATCGGACCAGTAGTTTTTGAGCCTATTCGTTACATACAAACATACAAAAATACAAAAATACAAATGTTTCCTCTTTATAGTGATGCAGGTCTGCGCCACCTATGCTGCTTCCCACGGCCTCTTATATAATGTTAAAAAGTGTGAGTACATTGTCTTTGGGGCCGACGGCAACAATATGACCAACTTCCTAGATTTAACCCTTAACGGCGTGAACATTAAAAAAGTTTCAAATTTTAAATATCTAGGTCATCACATTGCCGACGACCTTAAAGACAATGTTGACATAGAAAGGGAGCGTAGGGCTCTGGCGGTTCGAGGGAATATGCTGATACGTAGGTTTACCCGATGTACGGAGGAAGTCAAGGTGACACTCTTCAAGGCGTATTGTCAAAGCCTGTACACGGCGAACCTATGGGTCAGCTACACCAAGAAGTCGCTAGAGACCCTGCGCATTCAATACAATAATATTTTCAGGATGATGTTGGGGTTGCCCCGCTTCTGCAGTGCGTCAGGGATGTTTGCGGAGTATCAAACGGATGGCTTCGCAGCCTTACTTCGCAAAAAAACTGCATCCCTGATTCGCAGAGTCCGGGACAGCCAAAACAGCATCCTGAAAACTATATCTGATAGGTTTGACTCGCCTATATGGAAATGTTTTGGGCAGCGAGTAATAGGGCCCACCAAGGGTTGACCATCCTTGGTGGGTTTATCACTGGTCAAATTTTGTAATTTTTTAATCATTGTGTTTAGCGTAAGTTAGTCTTAGTTATGGATAATTTGTTGTCTGAAATAAAAACTTTTTATTTATTTATTATTTATAATATTAGTGTAGATGTAGATGTAGATAGTGTAGATGTAGATTAGTGTAGATGTAGATGTAGATAAGTTACCCACTCAAGATCGGTCGGATTACTGATAGAACTTCAAGTTCACTACAAGATCAACTCACTAAACAGAGACCGTAAAGTACTGTCTATCTAGTAAATCTGTCTGTATAAATATCAGTACATAATGAATAATATGATAAATCTCAGATCAAATGGGTCAGTTCCACTTCCAGTAATTAATATACTTACCTGACCTGCATCACGACGACTTGTAAAACAAGTAGGTATAAGTTAAAAAGCTGTTTTGCGTAAATGGGTAGGGGCATGCACAATATGCACATGCCCGTTAATTAAGTTACATTTGCGGAATTGAATTGCAACCCAGCACTGACTGTTCTAAGGTTGTTGATAAATAGATATACTAACTTTGTATGTAATCTATTGTAATTAAATCTCTAATACTATAAGAATCAAAGTCCTGACTGACTGACTGACTGACTGACATATAGACAACGCACAGCCTAAACCGCTGGTCCTAGAGACTTGAAATTTGAGGAGTACATAGGTCTTATGGCGTAAAGGTGTACTAAGAAGGGTTTTTTGGAAATTCAACCCCTAAGGGTGTAAAAGGGATGAAAACGTTTGTATGAAAAATTGTATTCCTTGAACCTACAAACATGAAACTTGGAGTACATGTACTTCAAGGCTAAAAAATAGGAAAGGCATTTTTAGTTTTTTAAAACTACCCTTTATAAGTGTGCAAAGGGATGTAAAAGTTTGTATAGGAGTTTTGTACCGCGTAACTTAAAACTTGGGGTAAATATACTAAGAAATAAATAATTAAGAATGACAATTTTAATTTTTGATAGTTGCACACTTTGTCCCCTTTGCAGGGTGCGAATGACTGTAACAGTTAGTATGGGAGATCTTTAACGCATAGTGCGATTGATTTCAAACTTGAAGTAAATATACTCCTTAATAAATCATTTAAAATCACGTTTTCAATATTTTAAAACTACCCCTGCAATGGGTGCAAAAGACGGCCAAGTTTCAAGGTTTGTGAGGGAGATTTAGGGCCGGTTTCACCATGCTCTGTTAGTTACTAATCAAGGATTAAAAGACCGTTAAATCTAACCTTAGCTGTCAAACGCGTACATTTTGACATATTTAACGGCCTTTTAATCCTTTGTTAATCTAACAGAGCATGGTGAAACCGGCCCTTATAACGCGTAGTGTAATTAACTTTAAACTAAAAGAAAATGTGTTCTGTGGATAAATAACAAAAATACAGTTTGATTTTCGAAAACAACCCCTAAAACGTTACCCTCCTTCGTTGCGCTCGAGTAAAAAGGATACAACGAGGCGTCAATGTTTGTAAGGGACATTCTAAAAACGGGAATCTTGAGTTGGTACGAAGAGATCTGAGGGTATCTACCGTGCCTGGGGATAAAAGTCGTGAAGCTGTTTCGTTTGTTTTGGGGTAGAAACTAGAAACAAATAAGTACATATTTTCCGTGTAAGGTTGTCTTTGTTGTACCTATTTGTCATGTTTGTGCTAAACTCAGTACCTACCTATACCTACCTACCTAATATAGGTAATGTACGCCTATAGGTATCTCTCATACCTACGTAGGTATTTAAAATCCTACCCTAATAATATACAAATCGATGCTAAAATTACGATGTTTGGATGTTTGTGGCTCAATCACGGCTCACCACTTCAACGCGTGCGAAGCCGTGGGAAGCCACTAGTTATTAATAATATTAATAAACCCACGAACTTCTACCTATAAAACCCTTGGGTAGTATATTAAATAATATATATTTTAATTATGTAAATAAATAAATGGTAAAAACCCATTGAAACTGTTCACATCACTATTCAGCAAACTATTCAGTTACTGTCGTGTCAAATGTCTGTCAAGCAACTGTTGACAGACATTTGAAACAAACGGGTCCGGTTAATTTACGACCAAGTATTACACAGCCCGAAAATGTACAACCCGGAAAGCACAGCCTGGAAAACACGGCCCGGATTCCATGTACAAAATGTACATGAAATCCGGGCCGTGTTTTCCAGGCTGTGCTTTCCCAGCACAGTCGGGATTGTACAGCCAGGATTGCACGACCATGGATTCTGTGACCATGCTCTGATTGGTCGAAAGCCTATGCACTGTTTAGATGCACTACACAATAAGTATAGGCAAGTAGCACAGATTAAAAATTATATAAAATAAGAGAATTATTCAGAGTTTAATGTTAGAAAAAAATAAAATTCTGGCACTTCGGCGGCCGCTGCCGCGGCACGCTCGCTTTGCTCGCTCGCCTCGTGCGTAATTTATATGTTTTAACATAACCTAACCAATCCGAGTCGGATCAACAAGTGAGTGAGTAAGTAATTGACGAGTGTAAACAAAGCCTAAGTTTTGGCATCAAAATTTTGGCTGCGTTTTATCGGGTCGTGCTTTCCAAAGGTGTGCTGAATTTGTACGGCTTGGAATGTACAGCCTTGGATTACACAGCCATGGATTTCGCGACCAAATTGTACATCAATTCCGGGCTGTGTTTTCCTCGGCTGTACAATCCTTGGTTGTACATTATTGGCACCCGAAACAAACTTCATCAAACTTGTCATGTCAAACAGTGTTGCCGTTTTAGCATTTTTAGTGCTAAATTTAGCATATTTCTTGACTCTTTAGCATGAAAATTTTGCATTTAGCATATTGCATATTTTGGCATTTCAAATCAAAAGTCAACCTCAAAAGATTTTATAGAGGTATGACAACTCTCTAAAGGAACCCACTTCCCCGAAATTAGTTTGCGACTGTTTTGACGTACGTATTCATAAAACGTACCTACTTGAAGAAGTACTAAAACACATTCGAGGAGTAAAAGATACAATTATTACCGATGAGTGTGGATGTTGAAAGCGGCCCATCAACATCACAAGCCCAAACTGACGAACATGACGATGATTTAGGAATATTATTTAATTTTGATTAAAATGATTAAAACGACCAAATGTTCTATAGTATTCACCTTTCCTGTCTTTCATAATAACCTAATAACATCAGAAATGTGGCAAATTGTGTAAATAGTACCTATAGTATTATCGTTACCACTTTGCGCTGAAACGGATGAATGATGGATTTAGCTAACATTTGGTGTGTAACGATATCTTAGAGCCTAGAATAATAAGTTAGGCGACTGTTATACCAAAAATTGTCTCACGCAGCACGCACGCGTTTGAAATCGTGGGCACAGATAGGTTGATAACAAAACTTGAATTTTAGCATGTTTTTTAGCATTTTCGAAAAGAGATTTAGCATTTTTTAGCATTATCTGGAGCAAGTTCTAGCATTTTCTCAAAATAAAAAACGGCAACACTGATGTCAAATGTCAATCAATATCAAACAAAATTTTGTTGAGTGTGTGCGTGATTTGCATAGATTTATAATACTATAGATTGCCTACGAGCGTATACCCGAGCAAGACGGACAACAAGTACATACAATTTATGGGTTGCCACATCTTACTATTTTCACCCAACCAAGCATAAGCTATGATGTCGCCGCGGCTCCAGTTGTTTGTTTAATTATGTTTAATTAAAGCTAGTTTCTGCAGTTTAATAGTTTGTACCCTGCTCTAGGTTACGCCATTTTAATATCTTCTAAGGAATGAGCTAGAAAAAAGCCTACACAGCTCAGTTGGTAGCCTTCTGCGCCGTAGGCCGTGGGTTCAATCCTACCGAGAACAAACATTTGTGTGATGTGATACTAGACGTTTGTTCTCTGACTGGGTGGTTGTGATTTGGCTTATTTTGGGGCTATATAGTGCTGTGTGGAGCGTCCACCAATATTTATAAAAAATAAAATAAAAAACTCATCAGAAACCGTAATTCAAAAGGTTAATTTATAACGCGTGCTTCAATTTTAAATTAAGTAGGTATAAACAATACATCTTAACAGGAGGAAGCCAGCTTATATTAGAGCTGACCATAAGCCTGAGCAATGCCACCACTTTGCCCTGAAGCGCGAAGTGATGGCATTATGAATACAGCTATCCTCAGAACATCACTATATGTCATAAATACATTAAAATATATCACGTGTAAGTACGTATTTATTTATTAGACGATAAATATTTAATAGTTTGTACATAACAATTTCAGATGAGAATATTTTCTTAATTCTCACTTTTTAAAGCAAGATTTTAGAACATACTTTTTATATCCAGAAAAAAAAGCGGAGATACCGTTTATGTTGAAATAGCCCAAAAGTTTTTTAGTCCGTAAGTTTCTTGCCTGTTCTTCTAGGCTTTGGTCGCGCGCGAGGAACTGGCGGTACATTCACCTAGTACCAATTTAAGACGTTTCAAAGAGATCCTTGTGATTGTACTGAATAAAGACCGTTTTGATTTTGGAGCTTGGTGACCTGGAGCTTGGTAACCCGTAGCTTTAACCCACCAGCCCAAAGTAGTTGCATCTTTGGGAAATCTGTAAAACAAACATGTTATTATTAGGCATATGTAGGTATTTAATCATACTACGCGATGGTGGTCTCAGACATAAAATAACTACCAACTTCTCATATGAAAATCGTGAGGAGACTTAAATTATTAAAATGTGACGCAAAGCTAAAAAAATAAATTAAATGAAATTAAAATATATGTACCTACTACCTATACCTATATTATATTTTTTTTTTCATTATGTACTTAAGTCAAACAAACCTTATTTCTTTGAATAAGGTAATAATAAGTTGCGACATTGTCATTTGTTTTCTAGATTATTGTGTGTATTTGAACTTATCCTAAGCTAAGTCCATACGTATCAGAGTCGAATCCACCCTAAAGTTGTTCGTTTCCCAACATTTTTGGCAAATAGATTTTGTTTTTGTTGGCAGCCCGAAAGATCGTATAACCCAGCCAAATTATGTTTCTATAGAACTGTATCGGTTTGAATAGCCATGTAATTTGTGTGGTTTATAGTAACCTATACTCAATTTTACAAAATAATTAAATTCTAGAAATCTACTATGATATGCGATAGAAAGTAAACACAACCGTTAAATGATTAATTGTGGACACCGTGCATTCTCCGTTTTATAGTTTAATTGACAAATAGAACATAAAAGTGCTACTTACCGAAGGAAGCTTAATTTTCAGTTTTCCGAGCTGTATCATTGTCACAGCCTAAAATACTACAATGCACCACATTGTAAACTTAACTCTACGTATACTGGGACCTAGGCACACACTATTTTCAAAGAACTTTGGCACTAAACACCTGTAAACTCACAAGCACCAAGCGGTTTGTTTAGCACCAAACTTGGTGCTAAACAATCAAAAACGTATACGCAGAAAGGGACAAAACATTTATATTATATTTCTCTCACTCATAGGTATAATTTGTATTATTGCGTCTCTCTTACTCTTGGTATTATTATTTGATGCTCTATCTATTGTATTCTTGATCTAAGGTGATTTGTTATGAATTTTGTTATTTATTTTAATAAATGTATTTTTTAACATCATGACCCTCTAAAATAATGTACCTACATTCTTTCTAAGAGATTCATAGATTTCATAGATGTTAGTTGAACAAAGGTTTGAGGAACAGTTCAGTCAGAACCAAGGAAGAACGAACGGAATATGGACAAACATAATTCGGATAAATGGAAGGCATTGGCCACGATCAAATCCTTTGATCTAGGTAAGAAGCTCACCTGCCCTAAACCTAATATCGTTATATCATTATTTTATTTAAGCCTCAGGTTCATCAAAACGTAGGTAGGTTACCTGTTAGCCAACCTAATAATTGTAATTGCTAGTAAGTAGGTACTCCTGAGTAAAACTATTGATAAAACAATTTGGCCATGACTGGTCTCTTGGTGATCGATCAATTACATCACTACTCAGTGTGCTATATGTGTGAATAGAATAACATTACCTTCCCATACATCTTGTTTATGTTCCAAAGAAGATGATGAAATAATTACCTGGTATAAAACATGATTACCTTACTTCGGTTCGTCTAAATACCTTCATATACTAATACAAATTATTAACTAGAGCTGCTTTGTGATTGTGGTTTCATGATGAAGTATTTTTTATCAATATAATTTTTCCTACTGTAAAACCACAAATAAATGTGGCTTGTTTGATAAGAAAGAGACAGCAACATTTTAGTTCTGTTTAATTAGGATACAATCAGAATTGACACCAATATTTTTTATCCAAAATTTTAAATGAGAAGTCCACTAACTCAAAACCACATAAACTAAAGTTCTGCCATTTGGCACATGAACTCACTTAGGAGCTATTTTTATAGTTCAAGTTTCAATGTTTGGAACCAGCTTCATGCGAGACAAGACTCCATTAATAAAAACAATAAATTCTTTATTACTGACTTACTGGCAATCTACAAGCTGTCTAAACCAGAAGTTCTAAGAGAGAGAGTACATTTGGAAGTAAGCTTATAAACTCTAAAGTCTTTGTAGTAATTTTTAGTTTTGGAGTGCAGAATGGTGTTTTTAACACAATCTGTTCATTTAATTGCAGTGCCCAACCCGGTGCATGTAGGTACTTGACTTATGCTAAAACTAGACCTAAGCTATTTATTAATGGACATGTCCGCAATTAATGAATACCTAAATGAATAATTCCCAGAATGCTGCACTTCATTGCATGTGGCAAACCTTGAGTTTGCATATCAGTTTCATTGGAAGGTTGCCTTCTAATTCACGGTGGGGGAATAAGAACTGCACTGATGTCACAATGTGGTGTATGGTGCATTTCATTTCAAAGTTGCTTTTCAGTAGTTCCTTTATCAACCAGTAGGTCCTCCAGGCATTCTCAGTATATCTAGTTATGCTAATATAAACTGTTATACCTATTATATTATTCATTACAAAAATATATTGTATGTGGACCAAAATAGGTCATTCATTCTAGATAAGTAGCATTCTTATCTTCTGCATCTCACAGCTATCTTCAATACCATAAAAAAACAAATATATTAAGATAAGATAATATTTAGGCACCTCTACCTGCCTATTATATTTATCCAGACAAGTAAAAAGTAATTTAAAAAAAACTCCTGCATTAAAGCACCCATGCCCATCAATGCTAAACTTTAAAAACTTCTAGTATATATCAAACTTGAATAGCTGAAAGCCTAACTGAAAAAGCATTAGCTAAATGTGTTACACATGAAAATAAAAATATCACTCTTCTACACAATCACACAACTGCTTGTTCTCCAAGGGCGTCGCCAAGCACAGCAAGGCAGGGAGGGACAGCTGCCCTCCCCTAGACACTCAAAAAAAGTAGCCAACTGCAAAGAAACAACTGTACAGCTACAAGCTGTTGTTCTCTCTTTTACTGTGCAAAAGTTACTGCCAAGAGAAAAGTAAGGCAAATTAAAAAAATATATTAGTTTTCGATTTCGCCAATTCGATATGTCTTTCGCCTTAGGTTTTGCAAGTGGTTAAAAATAAACAATAATGCCAAGGTAAAATTAAGTTAGGCTTTTAGTTAAGGCTTATAAGTGTTTTTATCCGTTCCAGGAGTAATCCGCGACATCGAACACGATTTAGTATTACAAGAGAGCATCAAACAGATCGACATAGTCAACTCGGCCACAGCCACGACCCCAATCAGCCTCCTCGTCCAATCCCTAGTCAAACAACTATGCACCCTTCTCGAGAAGGACAGCAACCGCGCGAACCAACTATACAACAACATCTGCGAAAAACTACACAGCATGAAGCTTATAGATGACTCCTACGCTATGGGAGAGTTTGAAGTGATGAGAAGCCAATACCAACGAGCGCTGTACCAACTGGTTACAGTCGCCAGCGGCTCCGAAATACCCATCACGATACCTGCATCGTGGCCAATACTCAAACAATCAGGACTTGAATGGTCCCGTTACCACAGAGAGTTCGAGGAATTGTTCTTTATAGCTGGAGGTGGATTCGGAAGCGTTTTCAAAGCTAAACATAGACTTGATGGTGTCGAATACGCAGTTAAAAAGGTCCACATAAAATCAAGCGACGTTGACTCCATTATGTGTCATTTATCCGAAGTTAAAACAATCGCAAGTCTCAATCATCCGAACATAGTCAATTATAAAGCAGCATGGTTGGAACCGATGATAGAATCCAGAGTTAAAAAGAAACGTGTTCCAATGGACACAGATAGCGAGGAGCTCTCTCTTAAATCGAATCTGGCGTCATCAGTACACCCAAACATCGTAACATCCTTCAAAACTCATAACTCCAGAGATCTAAGAAAACAGAACAGCTTGTCAGACTTCATCATTTCTTTTGAGCACTCCAACAGTTTCGAAGACGTGACAAGAACCAGTGAGGAAGACCTCTTCGAATCTGACAGCGATTCTGAGTCATCTCGCAATAACGATGCTCTGTGCAAGTTGATGAGTGATCATGACTACGAGAACTGTTCGCGCGTGAACCTTAAATGGGCTACACTGTACATCCAAATGTCATTCTGCCAGCAGACGTTGAAACAGTGGCTGGATGTAAGAAACAACCAGATGTCGATACCGAGGAAAGGGTCCGAGGATATGTCTCTTCAGCACTGTGATTCCAATGACTCTTGTCTTGAATCTCCTGATCTGAGTAACGCTGTGTCCTTCACTCACATGGACTTGCTTATCGATATGTTCACACAACTGGTTAGAGGGCTACATTATATCCATTCTAGAGGGATTATCCACCATGATATAAAGCCTAGTAACGTGTTTGTGGAACATCGAGAGGATGGATTGTTGGTGGAGCTTGGGGATTTTGGGCTGGCGTGTCCACTTCAGCAGTCGCATAGTGGATTAGCGCTGGGCACGACTCTGTACGCGGCGCCTGAACAGTTGGATGGTCAATGTAATCCTAAGGTGAGTTCCAAAGCATCAAATGTTTGCATTGTGTACAATACTCTTGGTACTCAATTATTTGTAAATACATTAAATGTACAGCACGGTTATTATTGGAATGGTTGACCATTAGTGGTATTTATTGACAACTGCTTAACCACTTTTTCCTTGCACATTTTAACATTTTTAAAGATAAATATTCACTGAATTATGTATATGCATTATTTTTTATTTTATTATGTTTAACAAAAAGTGTTTCGGAGAATAACAAATATTCAGCAAAAATATCATTTAGGTTAAAACAAGTACAAAAACTAGTAAAACCATTTTGGTAGGAAAACTGCCATGACCATGAGATAAGCCATGACAGATAGCTGTAGCATTTGCTCATACCAACTTACTGAATTATTATGTCTTCCACAGAGCGACATGTACAGTCTCGGCATAATCCTCCTCGAGATGGTACATCCATTCAGCACCGCCATGGAACGCGTGAAGACCATCAGCGACCTTCGCAAGGGGCAGATCCCCGCACACCTGAGCGCCAACTACCCCAAAATAGCACACATCATCGGCAAGCTGGTCCAACGTAGACCAAGCAAGAGGCTAGACACTACTCGGCTGTTGGAACAACTCAAAACACTGTCTGAGAATAAAGATGAAACGATTAGGACGTTGAAAGAAGAATTAGCTTCCAAAGATGAAGAAATAGCGAAGCTGAAAATGATGCTAGCGCGTTTCAGCTATAAATAACATAAGGTTGGTGAGCTACTTAAATATTGGGTAATATAAAACTTAGTTACTTAAAATTTGGTCAACTAGACTTGGTTGCCTAACATTTGGTTGATTATAAAGTTTGAGAATTTAAATTGTTTGACTGCAATGATTATACTAGTACTTAATGTGTGGTTGTGTGATATTAAAATGGTTAGTACCTATCTTGTTTTTTTTATTTTATTTTAATAGTTCGCTACATTCACTTTGTGATGAATTTGCAAGTAGGTAACTTCTTTTAAATATATTTCTGGTGTTATTTACCACACGGGGGAAATTTACAATATATCCCAAGGGTGAGTTTGATCGTTTGACCGGAAAAGAAAAGGAGTGCCGCGTCCCCCTTCAAGGGGTAAGTTTGTTGTAGTCACACTCTAATGGGACTCAAAGAAAACCTTAAACTATTTGGTCATGATTTGGTCTCTTGAAAATCTGTCTATCACTAAAACACTGTCTGAGAATAAAGATGAAACGATTAGGACGTTGAAAGAAGAATTAGCTTCCAAAGATGAAGAAATAGCGAAGCTGAAAATGATGCTAGCGCGTTTCAGCTATAAATAACATAAGGTTGGTGAGCTACTTAAATATTGGGTAATATAAAACTTAGTTACTTAAAATTTGGTCAACTAGACTTGGTTGCCTAACATTTGGTTGATTATAAAGTTTGAGAATTTAAATTGTTTGACTGCAATGATTATACTAGTACTTAATGTGTGGTTGTGTGATATTAAAATGGTTAGTACCTATCTTGTTTTTTTTATTTTATTTTAATAGTTCGCTACATTCACTTTGTGATGAATTTGCAAGTAGGTAACTTCTTTTAAATATATTTCTGGTGTTATTTACCACACGGGGGAAATTTACAATATATCCCAAGGGTGAGTTTGATCGTTTGACCGGAAAAGAAAAGGAGTGCCGCGTCCCCCTTCAAGGGGTAAGTTTGTTGTAGTCACACTCCAATGGGACTCAAAGAAAACCTTAAACTATTTGGTCATGATTTGGTCTCTTGAAAATCTGTCTATCAATTTAGTTGTTAAGGGTAAAAATGAAACATCACAAAAAAGTTATATGTTTATTTACAAAACGCGAATATAAATAATTATTTTAACTTATTTTATATTTACAGTCTTAAATTAATAATTTCGTAGCAAATTCTTGATGTTAGAATTGAAATGACACAGATTAAGATGCACAGTAGGACAACTCTTCTAAAAACGTTGTCATAAAGTGCATCTTCGAAATTAGAACAGAATTTCTGGAAGTTCGTCCAATCGTTGATAGCCTACTGCAAGACTGATATTTTCTATGGCCATTTTAAAACAATTAGAATATTTTAAATGCAGTCCACTCTTAGTCAGACGGGCTTAATAGGCGTTTATTTATTTCGTTCAATCTATTTCTATCTTATTACTACATTCTGAGGTAAGAACCAAGGAATTAAGGGGAGATCTATAGACCTAGAGATTACAGTTGCCCATTTATTTCCAATTCAAGTATTCATTGAAATATTCCCAAAAGTTTTAGGCTTTTTTAAGTCTCACAAGTTATAATTTTCCTAAAAATCCTTTGCCAAAGTTGAAATGAGATTAGTATCAGTCAAGCGGTAGGTCTGCTTCATTGAAGTTCCATTTATGGAAGCGTTACAGGAGAGTGTCGACGGCGTGGATAACTCCGTTGGTCGCAGGGATGTTGTGGGTAACAACTTGAGCGTTATTCACCTTGATGCGACCTGGAATATTAAGAAATATGTTTGTAATATTTCCTAAACGTAAAAGTGTTGTCCTTTCTATGAAAGATAAATAACAAAATTATGAAATTTTAGACCAAATGACTAATAAGGCTGACGCCAACGCTAGCAGCACCACATCAACTACAAGTTCAGATAATGAAGATGAAAACATAGTTGCTGCTTCTGAAGCGTTTACTTGCTTATATATTGCCTTGCGTTGGTTTGAAACACAGTGTGAAAGCGACCAGTATCAAATATCTGTTCTTAAAAAAATACGTGATCTAGCCGCTCGTAAGCGGGTTGGCTTGCTTCGGCAGACGAAGATTCAAGATTTTTTAAAGCGATAATTGTATCTAGTACATACATGTTTTACAATAGGATTGTCTGCACTTTTTTTGTTTATTTGTCATTAATAATATACATAAATGTAAATATGGTTTTCATTTACCTGTAAGTAAATATGTATAGCCGAATCAATATACATATTATGGTAGTTCGATTATCCGAAAATACCGGTTTTCCGAACACCCATGTCCCCCAATTAGTTCGGATAATCGACGCTCTACTGTATTCAAAGTCTCGTGCCACACAGCAAATTCAAACAATTGAAACTATGTCTGGCGCCGGGGTTATGTTCATAACCAGAGATAGTTTCGAAAGTTTGTGGGGATGTCTACAAATACCAAAAACCTCTAGTAAAATACTTAAAACGGCGGGAACCAAGCCGTTCTTGCCTGTTCTTCTAGGTTTGGTTTCGTGGACTTAGGGTTTGCAGTTCCGCAGAAATAGCCCCAAAGCTGTTATAGCTGAAGACAAGGTTATTTATAAAGGCCAGAAGACTTACCTGAGCTCTTCTGCAGAGTCAGAGGCTTCGCATCTTCCATGGAGTTCCTGAGCTGGTAGTATCTCATGCCGGCGCTGTACAATGTGCCGGGAAGCACGTGTTTAGCGACGAGAGCTCTCGCAGCCGCCTTGTCGGAGTACTTCGACAGTTCTATAGGCGACAGACGAGCGAACGCGGCGTCGGTTGGCGCGAATACTGTGTACGTTTTGCTCTCTGAAATTAGAAATTAATAAAAGCTCGTAAAAACTCAATTTGAACACCTTGTTGATTGTTGTTTGAGAGGTGTAACTAAAAATGTATTATCATGTTTCGTTCATACGTAAGGCGAGGTGCCTTCGTTTCACACATCTAATAACTGGTATGTAGTAAGTTAGTGTTAGCTTATTAGCTGGCTGATTAATAGCGATGGAGAAACATGTTCTTCGAAGCGCTAAAGTGTTAAAATCAAAATGCCAGCTTCGATTTTATTTCAAGACATTAACGTGTTTTATTTTTCCTTTTTTAGTTTCAAGTCTGTCGTAGCAACTTTAACTCACCAGCAAGAGTGGTTTCGAAACCGCTAGCGTGTACTGCCTTCAGGAAAGTGGTGAATCGCCTATCACGGTCTGCTTGCAGAGTCTGTACCAGGTCCCCGACTGGCAGTGGGAACATCACTCGGTCTACTGCGTGTGCTATGCCCTAGAAAAAGGAGTTTTGGTTGAACGATGTAATAAAACCATCACCAGATTACGGTGTTACAAGGGTTCCGCTGAGAAAAAAAAACAGCTGTTTCATGCATTTTAGCCAGGTATTCAACTTTTGTATGAAACAGTTGTTTTTTTTTCGCGTTTACAGTGTTGGTTCCTTAGAAAAAGTTATTCATATTGATGGTTACTTTAGCCCCCTGAAGTTTTAAGTACAAGTATTGGAACACCTTGTATATCTATCGCTTTAAAACACCTAAATATAAAAAAGTATCAATTATCGAGTACGTTGTTACGTGTTTGTCACTGGCTTGCATTGTCCATCACTATCCTTGCATTAATCATTATGACATCCATCCTAATATCACACCATTGAAACAACTGCTCTCTTCTCACCTGTGGAATGTGGATATCTTTCTTATCCTCCAGCACCCTGGCTCCGTTGATGGTAGTGACGCGGACTTCGTTCCACTCCACATCATGCATGTCGTATTGGTTGACTCTCAGCTGTGTGCCGGCCAAAGAGACGCCCGTCATCTCGTCTTGAAGAGACCCGATATCGAATGCGCCAGGAATTACGTGATGAAGCAGAAGCTATGAACAACAAGATCATTTATACTATTGATAAAGGATCACAAATAGATCATAAGTTCAAAAATAGTTCTATATAAGACATTGGGTGCTATATAAGATATTGGATGGGTACTTACACCACTCAAAAGCCTTGGGTTATCACGGAACTTCTCCTCGGCTCTGTCGGGGCCTCCCAATTGAACCAGCAACGTCCTGAACGCCTTATCAGTCGGCGCGAAGATAGTGTACGGGCCAGTCTCGTTCAAGATCGTGTCCAAACCAGACTGCTTTAAGTATTTGGCTGTCGCAAACAATCCATTTTCCTTCAAGATGTCCACGAGACCTGGGTTCGATTGCCTGTTGGCGAAGTTCTGATGAGATGTTTCGATACTAGGTACTGTACTAGAGCCGATTACGACCAAATCTTTCGCGTCTTGCTGTCGGTAAGTCGCGTCCTGTCTGTAAGTTGATTCTTGCTGTCTGTAGGTTGGGGTCGATGACGCCACAAAAGACGAACTAGGGAACTGTGTGGAACTGGGGAACTGGGTACTTCTCAATTCTTGTCTGATAACATTTCTGTTCGTAGAAAACTCGAAAGGTGGTGGCGTACTTGATTTGAATGAGTTTCTCTCGGTGCTTGACACTGAATTGTATTGTGGCGAGTAAGTCTGCGTTTGAGATTGAGTTGTCCGCATAGTCTTCTGGGTAGGGCTCGCTGTAGATTGGTAAGAGAATAGAGGGTTGGTGTGTCCGCTTGTACCATGACTGGCTGACGTGACGTAGCTCGAGTAGCTACTCGGTGGAACTTGAGATGATGCCGCTACGTAGTCGTTGGTTTCAGTCACGGGACTAGCAGTCGAGCTGTATATAGCGTTGGATATCTTTGTAGGTCCTGGCAACTGAATTTCTCCTTTCTTTATCTTGTTCAAAATACTTTCAACTTCAGGGCCTTCTTCAGTCTGCTGTCCATTAGCTTTAACGCCTTTTACTTTGAAAGATCCATCGTCTTGTTCCTCGAGGAAGACAAACGTGACCTTCTTTTTGTTGCCGATTTCATTCGGTGCCTTGACTTCTTCAAGTTTGCCGTTTTCTGTCTGCTTTACAAGTTCAAAGTTAGCGCCAGGGGGTAACACACCTTTGGTCAAATCGGAAAATGAAATACCACTGCTTTTTAGCTGATCCTGTGCTTGTACTTGAGCCATAATTTGAGCCAAGTTCGAGCTTTCGGCAGTGATTGCTCCTTTTGGAATCAAATTAGGGTTTGTCGTTCTAATTACTTCAAACTTCTGTCCGTTTAGTGAAATCTCCCGCGAAGAGAAATTCTTCTCATTGAAGTCTTCTGGGTTTTCAGCCAAGGCTACTTTCAGTTGTTTAAGAATATCAGGTTTCTGAAGTAACTCCGCGCTCTTGGCACGTAGACTGTCATCAAAGCCCCGATTGTCACTTTCTTCAAGCAGAGATTTAATTTCATTGTACAGTTTCTGCTTGTTTCTATCCTGAGGTGGTTGTCTAGGCTTGGGCTTTCCTCTGGACTTGTATCTTGGAGTTGGTGGCGGCTCTGGCGTCGTAGTAGTAGTAGTGGTTGTCGTAGTTGTTGTGGTTGGATGGTCTTTTTCATACAATTCCACAGCTTTCCTAAATAAATCCGTCTCATGTGGCTGGATTGGTCTACGTTTTTCCTGAGTCCTTTGATAAAAGTTATCATAATTTTCCGTTGTAGTGTAAATGGGCACCGACTTTGTTGCTTGCTTGGAAATAAACTCTTCGTGTAATTTCTCTACCTTTTCCTGCTGCTTCTGCTGCTGTTTTTGAACAAATTCTTGATGTTTCTGAATAATACGAGCTCTTTCTTGAAGTTCCTTGATCTTCTCAATGTTTTCTTTCGATTGTTCGAAATAGTCCTGGATTTGTGCGTTTTGATTGTTTGATAGTACGGGGGCTTGACCCAGATTAGATTGGAACGGGATTTGACCATTCTGACTGATCTGTCCATTCTGGTTGATCTGACCATTATGGTTAATCTGAGCATTATGATTAATTTGAGCATTGTGATTGATTTGAGCATTATGGTTGATTTGAGCATTATGCTGGATTTGAGAATGTTGGTTCTGGGGGCTGTAATTCTGCGGAGCTAGGTTAGGAGCTGGCTGGATAGTTATGGCATTGGAAGGGCTAAAGATTTGCTGTTGGTTTTGCGTTGCCACAGTTGGAAGGAATCCAGCCGTAGTTGGTCTTTGCTGACCGATGTTGACAGTAGGTATAGGGTTTTGGAAGACAGGTTGATGGTTTTGGGGCACTTGGATGTTTTGATATGTCGGTAACGTTGGGATCGGCTGGGGGAGAATGTTCTGCGTTTGCGGGATCTGCCTCAATGTCTGTGGTGGGGTGAAAGAGCTCTGTAGGACAGTTGGGTTGACATTGACTGACTGGGTGTACTGAAAGCCATTGTTCGGAGGAAGCAAGTTGTTTTGAATAGGGACATTTTGGGTAGGCAGGAGGCTATTGAATTGGGGGACATAAGGTTGCTGCAGTTGATGTTGCTGAGGATACACCTGCTGCTGGAATTGAAGGGGAGTGGGAGAAGGACTACTGACAAGAGTGGGTTGCGGTTGGAAGGTCTGCAGCGGCGAACTTAGGCCGAATCTTGTCTGATGCTCGTTAAAACCAGGATGTCCCAGTGGTGTCTGTCTTCTTCTGTCGAAGTCATTTTCTATCTGGAAAGATGAGAAAAACTATAGTTAGATGTTATTCAGTGAAACTAGTTACCTAGTCGTAAAATAAAATCTTCTCACTAAGTAAGGAGTGTAACTAAGGAGTGGGTGCTAGAGTTTGTAATTTTGCAAAGGTGGACTTGACCATCTAGGAATTCTAGGTTGTTTAAAATACGCGGATTAGCTAAGATACTTATAATGATTATGGAGATAGTGTTATTGAATCGTTCTAAGTGGTCGCATTGCTCAACTTATCAATTTAGTCAGATGCGCAGAAATGCTTACGGTAAACCACACCATTACCTACCTACTTGCTACGACCTACTTAACGGCAACCACAATAAATTTGCTATTCGGTTCAGTTGCATTAGTATTTCATAACTTTAATTTCTAGGTAAACAGGGCTGGCAAAAAGTACAAGAGACGATGAGGAAGTAACTAAACTTTAATCAGTAATCTACGATAAAACAATTGAACAGGTTTTGCTACGGAAAAGACTTATTAGTTTTCCTCGAAACCGTAAAAGGTATTTCCTCGTTTTTTTGCAAAGTTTTAATAGTGCAATGACTTCTTTATACTGACTGCGCCTGTTCTAAGTGGTAGGTCTAATCACGCGGTAATGTATCTAACAGCATTAGAAACCGAACTTTTCTCAAAAACCTCAGACCTTCAGAATAAGAACTTCAGAAAATGGAATACCTATTACGCATTCAGTGCCCCTAACACGTCTGTGCGTTTTTAGCACACAAACTATATGCCCGCAGAGCGTATACGCGTTCTTTACAAATTTCCTAAACCATCCTTCAGTGCCCCGGAACGCGTCTGTGAGTCTATTAAATTTACCTAAACTGCCTTACGGTGCCTTGCGACGCGTGTTTGCGTCTATTGTTATCAAGCATATTCGTGTTTTAAAGTAGCTAGCTACCTACTAATTCCCTATCGTCTGATCTTACACATACGGGGACCTACGTGGAATCTCTTAGACACCTAATGCAAACATAAGTAGGTCCTTTGGTTTTTTATACATTTCCGTTTTAGATCCTAAGTCCCTGTCCAAGTCTGATTTTTCAGTGAAGTTTTGTTGAACCACCCAATGGTTCTTTAGTCTTCTTCTTGTCGTGTCACTAGTTTCTTTCGAAACAGTGTGGTGAAAGGATTTTAATTGCCACATGACATGACACATGTTATAGATTTTAGGTTCTATGACTTGCCGGTTTCCTCACGATGTTTTCCTTCGCTGTTTGAGAGTACCTACTGGCTTTGTGCACATACATTTTTGAACAGAAAAACTCATTGGTGCACGACCGGTTTCGAACCCACGACCTTAGAATCGGAAGGCGGGGCCGCTACCACTAGACCACCAGTGCTCTCCAATGTTCTTTAGTAATAATCAACGTTGCCACCGGCAGACAAGAAATGCACATGTACAGATAATAGCGAAGTGAATAGAAAACAGTTACGCCGACAAACGCCAGTTTTCTATAACACCTCGTAACCGAATGCAAAACAATCGTATCTGTGGTGCATCTCTGAAGTCACGCGAAGGAATGCGCTTTCATGCAGCCGCCGCGTCACGGACCGAATCCCGAGAGACTTGCGACGGACGTCACACTGGATTAGAGATTTCCGAGAACAGAATCATATAAACCAAGTGCATTTTTGTCGCAGTTACAGATATCTTGCAACTTGCCGCGTGTGTCAAATGCAATGCCTTCACAGCTCAGTTGGTAGTAGCTCTGCCTTCTGTGCCGTAGGTCGTGGGTTCGATCCCCACCGAGAACAAACATTTGTGTGATGAACATACCTAGATGTTTGTTCTAAGTCTGGGTGTTATATAATATTATAAGTAAGTATTTACAAAAAAAAAGTATATAAAGTAGTATATCAGCTATCTGGTTCCCATATCACAAGCTTAGGCTTAGTTTGGGGCCCGATAGTGCTGTGTGGAAAGTCCACCAATATTTATTTATTTAATGTCGAAGACGCGTGTTCGTCTAATACAACAATGTGTAGGACTATAATCGCCTAGGTAGGTATATTTGCTTGTTTTTAACGGACAATACACGAATACCGCTGTTAGTCACGATATGTGGATGATGTGTTCGAGTCATTCAGACTTCTACACAATAAAGCAAATGAAAACGCGAATGCCGAATAGCGATGAAAAGTGCCACCAGAATTTTCGGACGTGTCTCTGACCTTTCTAAAGAGCCATGTTCAAAAGCGCAATCCTATTGTCGCCATAGTCAAAGTCAAATGTTGATTCAATTGATTGATGATGATACACTTTGAAATATCTCAAAGCTAGGTGAGTCTAGGTGCCAGTTAACGCGAACCACGCGACCAAGCCTAGAAGAACAGCAACAAACTTGGTTCCTACCGTTCTTGTCCATGATACAAAATAATTTTATACTGTCCTAATACCTAGTATTAGTAAGTCTCATGCTGGTTTTATAATAAAATAGTCCAGTGATATTAGAGTAATAAAATAACTTTTTTGTTTTGGTTTCATGCATACCTATAACGAAGCGAAAAATGCGACATTCATTCAGTTCGCAACCCGCTCAAAATCGGTATACAGAAAACATTTCGACGTATTCCGTTAGGTATTTTACTAACAAGATACCTAGGCACACAGGTCTAGGATTCTAGTCTATTTATTCCTAGATCAAAGTACGCTATGGCCTTAATCATTCAGCACAAAAAACGACAGTTTCCACAGTTCGTTGGATTCTAGGACACTACCAGATTAGTGGTAAGTGCACGCAAATTCCGCTAAGCATCAAGTTACACAACTGCTCCATAAGACGTGTCAAACCCAAGAATTTCACCACTTCGATAACATCTACACGAGTTAAGTCATCAGCTTTCACTGGGTCGCGAGACCGGTTGGCTGTTGGCTTTCAGTTTCGTCTGTCCAAAGGTCGCCAGAGGTCGTTTGAGCGGTGACTTTGAACTAACGAATGAGCGATGGGATGCGTTCATGCTTGCATACTGGATGCATTGTTCGTTCCAATGCTTTTTAATTTGATGACGATGATTGCTTTGCCTTACCTACAATAGTAATCTAATCAGGCATCTGTCGTGCCTGATTAACTTTGTTGGAAATGAAAAAAAAGAAGATGGAGAATCTAATAAATGTCATGACAAATGGCTTTAATAGCCATACTTCACGTTTGAATCGAGAGTGATTCGTGTTTGCCCAAACATTTTTAACCGTTTATGCTGACCAAATACTTTATATTCAGGAATTAAAGGCCGTATTCAAAACAATGCATTTGGCCGAGTCGAGCCTCAAGCATCGATTTAAGTAGAGATCACCTTATCTGTACTAAAAAGATCCTCAAGCATTGTTTCTATGCATGCGGCTTAATAATTGCAAACCAATTTACAACCTCATCAATAAGATATGAACACATTCAACCCACTCACGCCCACATAGACATATTACATCATTCCAACTTTCACAGGTTCTGATGTCTGCATACAAACCGTAAACAGTAGACACTGTCAAAGTGCATTCCGCGCGTTTCCTACAGTATGATGAGTTATTTCCTTGGAGTAATAAGGAAGCTATAGAAATGCTCGGTAGAAGCTGATATAACATGCAGGATTACGAGGCTGTTAACCGTCAAACCACCTCACGCTTGCACCTTTCAACAGTTTTAACGGTCGAAAATAATTATGATTCAAACAGTTTTCCTACAATTTTTTTTGATTTAGCACTAAAACGGGTAAGCAGATCAATTGTTTGGTAGGAAAACATGTTTGGATCAAATTGATTTTTATAACTGCTACACTTAGCGATTTTATTTGTGTAGTGTAGTGAGAATTATATGACGGTTGCTGCGTCTTAACATGTAGCGGCAACAGCAGAATATCAGTCACATGTTCTTTTCCTCAGACGATGAGCACTAGGTAGTTTCTCCCATAAAAAACATATGTTTAAGGGGAAGATATCTGCTCGCACATATAAACATTAAAAAAAAAAGTTACAAAACTTATTTGAAAAATTGCAATCAACCAAGTTGTGTGCACACAGTTCAGCAAAAATATCATTCTGATCCAAACAGGTTGTCCTACTTAAAACGTTTTCATTACCATCTTCAAATGGGCGTTGTCGATTTAAAAAAAATCCCGCCTATCAGTTCATACTTCTATAGCCTTGCCTCTCGTCTACTCATTACCACTCTCAGGTACAAACGCATATGCGGAATCACAATTAGGCGAGCAAATGGTTTCCATAAAACGAAGAAAGTTTACTTTCGTACAACGTATGTTTTATTGATGCAAACTATTGCAAACGGCTAAAGTGGTCGTCGTTGCGAGTTGCTTATGGCTTTGGAAGAAGTGGGTATATAGTACATCATCATCATTTTCTTGTTCTTATCGCGTATGAGAGGGGTATCTTAACGTATATAAGGGGGTCGGCAAAACAAGTTTTTTCTCTCCACTATTAACTGTATAAGTCATTACAATTTAAGAAAACTGTTATATTGTATAATATAAGTGTGCCTATATAAAAATAAATAATTATCTTATCTTATCTTATCCACTCTCCTCTTTCAGCAGTCTCCTCTTTTTACACAGTAAATCCATCTTTCTTTGGCCTACCTATACTCCTATATCCTTCAACATTGTGGTGTCAGTTATTAGGATTCGGTATGTTTAGTTACATAAGTTTTATATAAAGAAAAACAAATAGGCGGACATATCGAAACATTAATAAAATATTTAACCCGTTTTGAGAAGTCGGTATAGACGCAGGGAACTGCCAGGGTACTTCTCGCTCGCACGTTTGGATCAAAAATATATTTTCGCTGAATCTTTATTATCTAATGTTATTCTTTAAAACTTGGTTAGAGCTGCATTCAGTAATTTTATATATTAAAAAATGTTGTAATGTGTGAGCGAGAATTTCGCTAGTGGTTGTCATCTTAAATATCTTTTAATAATAAAGATCTTTTTTGTTGAATATCAATAATTTATTTTACAATAACATTTTTAATGAGACGCACTATCTCACAGATCTCGTTTTGGGAGCAACCTGTTGGTGTACTTTTAAAATGGTGTATAATTTGTTTGTGTAGGTAGGTAGGTACCTACATGTATAGGAAGTTAATAAAACGCAACAAGCTCATCGAAATCTGTGACGACCATGTATAGTAGGGGAGCCCAAGAGAGGATTTCGGGATTTCCTCGAGCGCGTCAGATTAATATACAGGGAGATACCTTGTACCTGGTTAAGAACCTCCACCAAATATGAGCCCCATATATAAAGCCGCCCGTCTAGGATAAAGGATCAGATTAGTAAAAAAAAATTGATCATCAGAAAATCTCGAGCGCGACAGATTAAGTTAGGGTGAGTTAATTACATGCTAAAAAGTGTATATTCCACTAATCTGACAATTTGAGAGTGACGTAAAGAAACGGGAGGGCTACAAAGTTGTAAAAAAAAACGTCATCTCGACATGCTCGAGCGTGGCTGATTTTTTTTTTATTTTGAAGTAAATAATTCAAGGATAACGAAAAATATATAATCTGACGATTTCCACAAGCCGAAGTAACAAATATTCGTCGATAAAGTTTAGCTGCGTGGTGCCTATATTCCCCTCTGCGCGCTTCTATTTCGTTCCATGAAATCGAGCCAGAAGAAGAAGATGATGAAGATGATGACTAATTAATCAATTAATTGTACATAACAAAATATTTTTTGCATATTTTTTTAAATTATTTTCTTATAAATACAAGTATTCTACTTAACAAACTTATACTTTTTATTTGCATGCTATTTCCTGAGCTTTTCAATTAATTAAGTTGAATGGTTTAAAAAAATCAAAATAAAAATATATTTTTTTGTCAGATTAGGCGAATCCCTCTAGATAATCGTCAGATTATGAGACAGCACGTCTAGGACATAAAGATGAACCATATATATCTTAATCTGACGCGCTTGAGTATTTCAAAATGGCGATTTTTTTTTGCATATTAAAATAATGGCTGCGAGTTTGCGTCACATCGAAATCGTCAGATTATTGAATGAGATTTTTTTTTTAGGTTCACATAACACCCCCTTAAAAAATCTGACGCGCTCGATTAATTTTTTTTTTTTTTCATTTTCAACCCTTAAGTACGACCACCCCCATCATGCAAACGATCAGATTAACATACGTACATTATTAAAAATACGTAGGACATTGGTGCTATCAATATCTGACGCGCTCGAGTATGTCCATGCAACAGTTTTTTTTTACATTTTTGAAAATCTATAGCCGCTCCCCCCACCGATGAAAAGGTATACTTATATAACATTTTTTTCTTCTTATCATCTAAGCTTTGCAACCCAATAGGTCTCTATGACGCTCGAGGAAATCCCCATTTAGCATCATGGCCTCCCCTACTAGTAGGCCGTATAGCATGGCCGATTGCGTTGCTTAGCGGGGTTATTGTCGTATTCCTATTTTTGTTTCGAAAAACTTATTTAAAACATTTCACTCATAGATAGTTTTCTTTTTAATAAATATGATATATAAAGATACACCGTTGATGATGGAATTAATAATTAATTACCATCCCAATCATAATTAAACAGCACAGTTTTAGACAGGAGTATTTATCGCTAGCATCGATCTATTCCAGTCAATAACTCCTGCGCTCTTACATGATAACCATTCTCTCGCACTGTGGCTCGGGCCGCGTCACCTATCCCGCGCATTCTCACCGCACTCAACGCTCTCCTAGATGCTTGTCCAGGCTGTGATTTGTTTGTGGATGGCTGGATGAAAATATTGTCTTTAATTATTATATTATTGTTTTTTAGTTTCTTAAATGTATAATTTCTTCTATTTTTATTTATTAAATTCTCATGCTCTTTAAATTAATATAATTGGTTGTATGTACAGTTTTAATTAAAGTAAAATAAATAAATAAAATAAATGACTATTTCATACACTTCATGAGAAGGCTATTTCATTAGGTAACTAATCTGGCCTGGTCTGGTCTTGCCTTGCCTTCCAGGATCGATTCGAAGAACCATTTAATAGAAACACGACCAAACACGGGCACCGATGCCCAAAAACAAACGCTTCGCTCGCTATTTAAACCCAAGAGATGGTATGTCATGCCCAAACGTAGGAGTAGTAAGTGGTGCTTAGGTACAGTTTCATTTCTGTGGATTTTCGCAACATCGGAGGCAAAGTTGTTCACCAAAACGGATGTTTATAGTAACCGTTGCTTAACACTTTTTCTGTGACTATCCGGGTCAGAACCGATGGTTTTAGATGGCGTAGATAGCTAAACATGCGAAGAATGTGGATATCTAAGAGAGGTAATCAGTGGTACGTCCAAATATTACCTACACGAAGAGATTGGATATAATGAATACCGTGCTAGACCTAATTTCGCTGTAAAATTTAAGCAGAAATGCAACGAAAGTAAAACGTCGAAAAAGCAGAGAATACGTCTGTTTAAAAGTAAGTAAACACGTTCCTAAATTATCATTGAAATGTGCAGCAGTTGCCAGCCACACGTAACGAAGGTAAACCAAGTTTGCAATGAGTTATTCTAATGCCATACGGCATTTGCAAGTGAAATGCTGAACAAAATTGATAGAACCACATACAATATATCTTTGGCAACTGGCTATTGGCTTGTATGGTTTATGGTGTAGGTACTTATGTCAGTACATCTACTACGAAAACTTTTTTGGAATTTTTAATTGATGCAGTTTTTCTTGAAAGAAGATATCTTCCACTATACCTCCTAAGTGACGGTCTTTTGCTTACAAAAACTTAGGATAGTTAAATTCTACGGATGTATTAGAAAAACACTATACCTATACTCCTATCGTATAAAATAGATAGATATCATGGATGACAGATAATAAAAAAATAGGGATTAGATCAGTGAGAAATGCGATCGGCAGTAGAAATGCCCCCAATTATTGAAAACAACAGGTGAGATTTAATAATAACCGTCAAAATAGAGACCGATTGAATTGTATACCTAAAAAAAGCTTAGTTTAAATGCATTTGGACCTTAGCTAATGAATTCCAGTGCCAGCTTGCAGCGTTGCCGTAACTAAACTTATCAAAGCGACAAATATTGAGTTCAGTGAATGGTGAATTTAAAGTTGGTGACCGTAGAACATTCACATTCGTTTCGATTGCTATATCGGATAAAATAATTAAGGTTAGCAAATAATCTAGCAAACTAAAATTGAGTGTAATAATTGTGAACTAACCGATACCACAGATAAGAGAATACTAGTACCGATACTAATTATAATTAATTCAGATAGGATTCCTATGCTTTAAATTTTGACGAAACCTTGGTTCAAAAATGACGCTAAGCTCACTAGATATGTATGTGTATAGAAGAAATGTGTAGATGCTTTTTGTGAAGTAGTTACGCAGTAATAGAAGGAGGTGGCAAAGAGAATCAGGAATATATCACAACCGTAGACGACCCAAACCAAGAAAGCAGAGTAGGTATACCGATCGTCGTTCCCAATATCAGAGGTTTTTAAATGTGATCACAGTGATCACTCGCGTCTACATACAAGTATATTATACTTAGATAACAAGAAATAGACGCGGTCAATATCTACGTGCGGCGCTAACTGAACCGTGGATTTTCTCATGCTTTTTTCTCGCTGTTGAGAACTTCAGCTTTTGACCCATTAAGCCTAGGCGTACCGTAGCATGATTGCCGTTGTGAATCGATTCTAACTACTAGGCAAGTAGTTTTGCACAAGCGTAACCGTTTTGGTCATTCGATTGAGAAACGAGATGTCGCGTGTTTGATTTTTTATTTGTTAATCCTAGCATCATCACCATAAAACTGATAAACCACCTACGTGACCCAAAATATGTTTGAGTAACAGTTGTAAAACGATTATAAAACAATTTATTATATTATAGCGCAACAAGAGGGATTTTAAGACAAATTATTTTCAATTGAAGGTATTAGGGAGCACCGAAAAAGGAGTAAAATAAATTAAATAACATTTTGAAAAATTGTTGTTATAGGTATTTTGTAAATGCTGTTTTATGAATGAACGGAATGATTCTTCAGTTGAACATATTAAGGATAAGACAGAAATAAATCAAAACGCGTGTATACGGTGAAATTACAGGCACATAAGGCTTAACATCCGTGTGCCTCAGGTTCAGGACGCAAGGCACGTTCGTATCGTGCGTGACTTACGAGGCAATCTTTGTTATAGGTGATGGTTACCACTTAACAGCAGGTGGGGCATCTGCTTGTTTCATCAACAACATTTGTATAAAAAAAAACTTTGCAGCAGTCCAAAGTAAATGTAGGTTATTACGTAAGTGCCATCTCCACAGAAGGCAGCACAGGAAGGCAAATGATGTGTAATGAATATCATCAGGCATGTGGTTGTTACCATAACCAGTGACCTAAATACATTTATAGTGAGACGTCCTTTCCGCGTCTTTTTGCTAGGTATGTCATGTGGTATTTTTCCAAAAAAAGGTGGGCAAGGTACCTAGTTAAAGAAATACTCATTGCGTAGCTTGCTGGTCACTTTAATTGATCATCATCATCAACCTTAAGTAGTCTATTGATGGAAGTTGGTACGTCAAGACATACCACTAAGTCTGCGGGTAGTAGCAGTAATTTTGTCAGTACGACAGATAACAATAGAGATAGCGGTGAAATTTGATTATTCAACAAACAACGACTAATTTTACTGCTGCTGCTGCTTTTTAGGGTTCCGTAAACAAAGGGTAAAACGGGGCCCTATTACTAAGACTCCGCTGTCCGTCCGTCTGTCCGTCTGTCACCAGGCTGTATCTCATGAACCGTGATTGTTAGACAGTTGAAATTTTCACAGATGATGTATTTCTATAACAAGAAGTACTAAAAACAGAATAAATTCAATATTTAAGGGGGCTTCCATACAAAAAACGTGTTTTTTTTCCCCTTTTTATAGATAATGGTCCGGAACCCTTCGTGCGCGAACACGAACACGCAACCGAGCTGGTTTTTTATTGTTTTTGAATACGGGCATTACATTCTTAAACCCCTAAAATGGTGACCCCCAACGTGATTTGACACATACTTATAAGTAAACAGGCCATCATCTTCGAGTACTGTAGACCAATTCCACTAATTATGGGACGTTGTAGTACCGTCGTCATATCAGCCTAGACTAAACTACTCTGGCTAATAGTCGGGTTTTCTCGCTTTGTTTTCCTCCACTATTTAAGAGCGTTGGCACTGCGCACATCAATTTGAGCTAACAGTTGCATAAACACTAACTGTTACATCAGAAAACTATAGAATCCTGTTGACCAAAGACGCCGTTTCATAATAAGCCAACAAAGGATTTCTCGCGTGTACAATCTGCTACTTTCACCGCGTCCGGCGCCGGCGCATCTCGCTACCACTTGCCGCTACATGCTCAATTAGCGTCAACTATTCACACTCACGTCTGTTTGACGCTTTACTTGAATGTGGAGAGTTTGAATGTTCTATAATAAAAGTCAAACCAGAGAGTTAAATCTGACCTTTGAATTTATTGTAGATGATTTATACAGAATCGGAGGCACATTTGCACCCACCTGTGTTCCTTACGGGATGATGCGTGATTGGTACCTACATGACATTAGATGTGGGATGTGGCTGGTTTAGCGCTTGTACCTCTAGGTACTGTTCCAACAGCCTATCCACAGTGCAATGCAAAGCTGACTAAACGACCAGTTTTCTTTCTGTTCGGACGTACCTCTGACCACCTTTAGACATCTTTATGTCAACTTCAGATTCTTTAATCTGAAGTTCGTACTTATTATTAAGAGATCAGAGGGGATTATGACGACCTGGGGTGGCTGGCGATCAAAGTCATGCTGTTTCTGTATTGTTTTTCTTTTCAGTAAACCAATGGATTTTTAATATATATTTTTTAATACAACTAGCTGATGGAACAAACTGATGGCCCACCTGATGTTAAGTGGTAACCAACCATCACCTATAACAAAGCATTGCCTCGCAAGTCACGCACGATTGGAACGTGCCCTACGATGCACTGCCCTGCGTCTGTTAAGCCTCATGTGCCTGTAATTACAAATTCTTAGGTCAATAGATACCTAATGCTGTACTAACGATTACCATAGGAACGATTGGCATAGGTGCTCCAACATTACTTTATGACAAAAGATCAAGTTTTCACCACTTGTACGTGGTATACTAGACTCTACTACAAGCGAGAAAGTAATATTCATTCACAAAACCATAAAAACCACTAGTACTAACCCATAAATTCCAGATTTTTACTTATTTTTTATTTTGTTTTGAGGGGTATAAATTAGCTATCTTTACCTTGGCACCTCTCAAAGCAAGAGCTACATAATTAGCAACCTTAGCCTTGGCAGTTTAGGCATAACATTAAACATTAGCATAAAATAAGCAAATATTACCTCAAACGAACGTGTAGGCGAACAGTGAAAGGATAAACCTTTCCTTGTAATTGTAATTACGTACAGTCCGTCAGTAAGTCAGTTAAGTTGAGATTGAGATCGCTTTTAATTTATACTCACGATTAAATTAACTGAACGTAACGGTACAGTACGCGGCGCATGTGCACGTTAGATGTCGATAGATTAGACTTTAGAGCGAAATTTATGAACTGAGTATTTATATTTTTTTTTATCAAAGGGTTATTTTATTTAAACAGGTTTTTTTTATTTCTTTGTTTTATTGGTTAAGACTAAGACTTAGTTATTGATGATGCTTACTGTAAATCAAAATTTAAAGGCAAAATTCTGTAACATCCGTTATAGTAGGTACTGGAAGGTTCTATTTAGCGTGGAATTCGGCAGATTAAGTGCATAATCTTTATGTTATTGTCTTGATTTTATTTTTGTTATAACTACATTTAAGTATATATTTTTTTTACTTTTTGCTATTGTTTCCGCTATTAATTTTATATTGTTTCTTTTTTTAGTTTTTTTTTATAATTTGTAATGTGTGTTAAAGTAGCAACTAAATGTCTGTCTATGTCATAATATTAGAAAAAATAAAGAATTATTTTGACAAAATAAAGACTATGGAACTGTTTTCCATAAAGTTACATGTTTTCTTAAAATACCATTGTTGGAATTCAACTTGAATGTGTACGACCTGTAACACCTTTTTTGTTTAATATAGATTACTTCTTAAATTTTTCAAATTGGACATTCCATTCAAAAGATATGACGAAATTAAAAATGTTAACGGGTCCACGGGTCACGCTCGGGATGCGATTTCACTCACTCAAGGAGAAGGACGTGCAAATGTATGAAATTAGTAGACGCGAGGCTCGAACCCACGGTCTAAGTTTATCCTAAAATGTTCAAAAAATTTATGACCACCCATGCGAAGCTGGAACAGGCCGCTAGTTATTTAATAAAACACAAGATTTCCTTAATTTGAGGCTATTAGAAGATGAAACATCCGCTGATATTTGTATTTGATAATGTGCCACTGTAATGACGATACATTTCAAATTGTTTATCATAATTTGCAACGACAGTTTCAGTGAACACTGCACGCCATTTTACGTTAACCCAGTGATTTCGCCCATTTATTATATCAAAGCCATGTGCGTGTGTAAGTATAATTGTTATGTACAATACTGGGGCTTCATTAGGCATATTAAAATTTTCTAAAACGAATCGTGAAAACCGTAGGACTGTAAGTTTCTATAAGACTGTAAGTTGGACATTCTCTAAGAATCTTGTATTGAAACTAAGAGATCTGAGGGGATATCTACCGTGCCGTTTGTTTTTTTAGGCATGGTCGAGTTATTAGTTTCTTTTGAAACAGTGTGTTGATTTAAGTGCGCCAAAAGAGGCTCTTTTCGAGCACTTGACACATGTTATAGAGCTTTATGTTCTACGACATGCCGGTTTCCTCACGATGTTTTTCTTCACCTTGAGAGTACTGTGCACATACATTTTTGAACAGAAAAACTCATTGGTGCACGACCTGTTCGAACCCACGATCTTAGGATCGGACGGCGGGGCGGCTACCACTAGACCACCAGTGCTCTCATGGATCAGGGCATGGTCGAGTGAAACTAGCGCTCATGTTCACGTAGTTTAAAAGACGTTTTAAAGTAATGAAGTTTTGTGAACATTGAACTAAGAAAATTTGAATATTTTTTTGGTTTTCTATCTAGAACGCAAATAATAGGGCGCGTAGCACTGCTACGCTGCGTAGCAAGTGCGCGTTGAAGTCTTTTGTATCGAGAAGGGATTCAAGTGTAATATAATGAGAATAAGCTCTTATAACCGATATTAACCAACGGGAATCTGATAAGGTAGGTTTCGCACCAACGTGTGATGCTACAGAAAATATAACTAACGAATGTAAATGTAAACTACAAATGATGATACTATGAACGATGTAAATTACAAATTAAATTTTTGCCTCAACAGGTAAGGCTGAAACAAGTTTTTATTTTATTTTATTTTTTTAAATACTACTAGCTGATGGAATAAGCAGATGGCCCATCTGATGTTAAGTGGTAACCATCACCTATAACAAAGCATTGCCTCGTAAGCCACGCACGATAGGAACGTGCCCTACGATGCACTGCCATGCGTCCATCAACTTGAGGCATACAGATTTTCCTCGTGTGCCTGTAATTACACCGGCAACCGAAACACAGCAACACTGCTTGGCGGCAGAAAAAGGCGTGGTGGTAGTCCTTCCCCGGACGAGCCTTTCACAAAGAGCTCTACTACTCTTGAAACTCTTATGGTGAACGACCAAACATGTGCTAACAAAAAAATAATGAATAGGCCCATGCCTGATTTTTTTATACGTTGCAGTATTCTCATAGCTCTGAGTATTATAGATTATTAATATAATTTATAAGTCAATGTTCAGATTCCCTACCCAGGCTAACGCTTCAGGGGGAGATCGATTAGGTCGGTCACAGTACCGAGTGGATTGGGCAACGTGAGATGATGTGCTCCATCGATCTCCCCCCTGAAGCATTAGCCTGGCTTGGGAATCTGAACATTGACTTATAAATTATATTAAGTAGTGTAGTTATTATATTTAGGTTAAGAAGATTTTTTTTGAGGTTTATACTTTTTTGTTTCGCCTGTTATGCACGGTCATACGATTAAATAAATAGATTATTAAAGATTGAAAAGCAGAGCTTTAAAACACAATGCATTACAAAGTGGACGCATTAAAAATGATTGAGATACCTTTTAAAATAAAAGCTACCACATAAAGTTAAAGCTATATTACATATATATTTACAAGCTTATTTTTTCGTGGGAATATAATCTTTTCGACACGAATGTAATTTTTCACGATAACAGAATGAGTGTTGCATTGTGAGTGTTCATAAAAGATGTGGAAATTTGTAAGATCCGCATTGTTTTTATATATTCAAGGATTCTGGCTTAAAGAATAGCTGTACCTAATTACTTCTACTACTGTACTGCAATTCACTAAAAAACTATGATTATGAACTCTAATTTACTATAAGATTATAGATACATTAGATATTATATTAAAAAAACACTTTTTAGTATTCCTGTAAAAATATACACATATGTATTCGTTATGTATGAATTAATTAACTTCTTAAAAGGGTTATCAGTGGGCTATGTAGAATTTTGTACTACAAAACGTATTGAATCACTTTTATTAGTGTTAGTGCTTGCTCAATTAACCTGCACCTCAGGAAACACTGAATTATTTTGTATACTTAGTCATTACAGTCGATTTCAAATATGTAAATAAAACGAGTTACAAACTAAAAAAAAAGCAATTAATTTAATAGACTCAACAAAGGCATTGATGAGTCTTCCTGTTTGCAATATTTCATCCGGAGTACAATTATAATACAGGAAGCCGTTTTTTTGTGAAAAAGATAATGGGTATAATAATTTTTGTGCGTTCTACTATGGTTCTACTATGGTATGGTACTTTACACAGAATTTTATAAAATAAATGTGTTAATAGGTAAACAGTGGTCCCTTACCTACCTACCGAAGTCTATCTCTGATCTCTGCAGATAGGTAGACAATGAGCAAAAGTAAACTGTGCATTACAAGCTTCCGTTTCCTCATGCGCCTGAAACACGCTTTATAACTGTCACATGACTAATTCTAGCCACCGATCTTGACTCTTCGTGCCTAGGATAGCATAAAAGCATTTTTATTATCTGCAAAATTATACCGCGAATATTATACAAAAGAAATATTAAGTATACTGCTAAGTTTTAAGTGCATTCCATTTATAGAAAGATATTAATGAATGAAACGAGTACCTTTATAGGTACTCGTTTCAAATTGAAAAAAAATTACAAATATCCTAACAGATAATAATATCTGTTAGAGTAAAAAATGCTGGTATTGGTATTCAACAAAACTTCAGTGTACTTACTCTAGGTCCAGTGATGGCGCTGACCACTTGCGCCAACAACAAACACTGCCAAACGCCCCTCATACTGCACTCTCAACAACTAGAGCAGCAGAGTACCATCACACAACACTGTCTAACACGGCAGTACAACCACCAAAACACTAACACAGTCACTATACAGAATACTTCGCAATATCTTAAAAAATATGCAAAATACGAATTCGGAAACCGCGCGAAACTCGAAATGTCAAAGTGACAGTTATTTTTTTTCTCGCGTGGAAAGGAACGCACGCAACGCCACACTTTACAGCAATAGCGCGCGCAGCGAGATGCGTTCCGTTTTACCACCCCTACTACTACTACTCCCCGACTCGTTTCGAAAGGACATGATGAGAACATTTATGAGATACTTGATAGTTATTGCAAATAAAGAATTTTGAGTGTGAGGTCGGTCGGAAAAGAAAGTTGAGCAGTCATTAAACTTTGATTGACCCATATTTGTGTCACGGCCAAACTCCGTAGTTAAAATCACATTTAGGTATAAAGCTTCTGCAATGCATTAGAATAATTGGCATTTTAAGAGCATGCTTATTTTTATTGCACCAGCGCAAGAGATGTTTTGAAGAAATCGTGACTTACCTAAACATTCTGCGGTTGCAATTTAGTATCTGTAATTTTTATTTTCCTTATTATATATACTTACCGCTAAATCGTTGTATTACCATACCAAACATACCTATTATGTATATAACATATTTTATGTATAAAACACACACTTATCATCACTGACCTACCACGTTTGTATAGTCGTAGACCAAATATGCTGTGTGTGTACTTACTTATATTTACTGAGTTATGCATACCAAATCGTTTTCCATAAATAACTAGTGTTCTTAATATAGTGGCTTACATGCGTATCAATGAGTGGACATAATAATAATTATGCCAGACGTATTTTTGAACGATTATTTAATTTTATCTGAGGCTAGTCTACTCCTGATCTTTATGTATTTTGGGTACCAAGTGACCGCTTAGTAATATGAAAATGGTTTGGGTACCAAGTGACCGCTTAGTAGAAAAATATAAAAGTGATACTTAGTGAATATGTTTTGTAAAGAAAAAACAAAATTATAGGTGGATTACTTTAGCGAAAAGGACTCTAGATTTAAATCTAGCCTCAAAAGTGAATTCATTTGTTTGTTTGCATGCAAAATTCACATCGACAGGAAACCCGCTTGCATCACAGTCCCTTTTGCAAGTCTTCGGCTTCATTTGTTTGAAATCTTATGGTAAAATCATTAATCAAGCGAGATATCTCTACAGTTTTGCAAGTTGTGGTAACGTACCATGAAGACAATGGGCAGAACCGGGATTGAGCCATGTCTAGTGAAAAGAATAATGGTGCATGTCTCACAACGTCTAATTGGTGGACTATACAAACGTTTTACATACGATGGAATGGATTTTGTAATTACATACGCAGGGTTGATTAACTACATACCTGCAGTAAATTAGGTAGAACACAAAGTCAAGATTATCTACCTCGTTATATTGCTAAATTGGCATCTGCTTATCCACCTCATTGATAAAATTGTAACAGCGGATTGGCTTGCAACCTGTCACGTACGTACGTATGGTAAAAAACGATTGCAAAATGTGGGTACCTACGTTCCAAATGCAATATTTCGATGTTCCTCTGAAGGTTACCCCAAGTACTAGTATCTGTGCCCTAAAACATCTAAGATTCTTGTGTTTTCTTACTTGCTACTAAAAAAAATAAAAAATCTCTATGGTCATTTATCTTAGGGGCATCTACCGTGCCTGAGGATTAAAGCCGTGAAGCTGTTTCTATTTATTTTCTCATAACCTTCTCCCGATTTAGAAGTCAGTTAAAGGCGCATAGTCACCGTGACGTAACCGATGACTGTTTTACGGATGTGACGGAAGACGGAACTGTTCTTTCGGAATCGAGAACGGGGTCAATTCTCAAAAATGCAAGTTAGATTCAATTGCTTATTATTCGTGTGTAAAATAAATGCCATTGTTGTGGCGACACGTGGGTATTTTTTACGTCAGCCTTCCGTTTACGTTGGCCTGACGACAACCAGTTATGCTTTTTTTATACAACTAGCTGATGGAATAAGCAGAAGACCCACTTGATGTTACGTGGTAACCATCACCATTACGTGGTAGCATTGCTTCGTAAGTCACGCCCGATAGGAACGTGCCCTACGATGCACTGTTCTGCGTCCCATCAACCTGATGCATACACATGTTAAGCCTCAGATGTTAAGGAACATGTTTTCACTATAAGCTATCTTAGGTTATCTCAAGAATATTCAAAATCGTTCTTCCTGATGTATGGGGGAGGTCCAGCTCCTGATGTCCTGCTTCCTGACATCCAGCAGTGGACTTCTTCAAGCTGATGATGAAGAATTCTTGTAATGGTTACTTAAAATGATGCATATCTTAGATTAGACGGCACAGGTGATGGTGAGACAGCATTGGCGAGACGATCTTTTGGTATTTTAAAAGGAAGCTTCAAAAGATTCTGGAGACGTCAGTAGTGGGAGTAAAAAAAGTAAAGAAACAGTCTGGTCATGAGACATGTTAAGATAGGAGGCAAATTGCGTCAGTTTCGCGTGGTTTTCATTCTCACGCACAGATCTTTAGAACCTAGAACAATTTAATTCCCCTCATTAGGCTACTTAGGTACACTGGCCACATTCAGGAAATGAACTATAAAAGTCGTGGGTATCTAAGATCCGGTGACTGTCGCCTGACGGCCGTTATATTAGCGTGGTCTTGGAAGGCTGGATTCTCGAATTATACGAGTATCCGTAGCTTGGTCTGTTTGATAATCTTTCAGATTTTTTTAAGTAATGGCACTGTTTTCCTAAATTGTTGGCGTATTTAACAAAAATGACAGATGCTCACGCTAAACTATTGTCATTCTCATGCAATTTTTCTTTCCACAAGCTTGATCCGCATACAGGAGTGGTATTTGTCTAAGCCCCAAAGGTGTTCAATCCATTACGATTGGCTTCAGACAGACAAAACCCGCTATTGACTGTTGGCGCTTTTTACGAAAGCCACAGAATCTACGCCACGTCCCACCGACCTGATGGACGTTTAATTGCATACTTCATCGTATTATGTCTTACGCAATGGTGCATTATGTGTTGCGTACTGATATGTAACTGATGAGCTATTATGTGTCAATATTAGATCAGCGGTAGCCATATCATTATCAGTCTTTTTTATACTAACTTGCTGGTTGTTGCCTGTTCTGTGGTACCGGCACCTAGCTTCAACTAGCTTTGAGACGTTTCCTTGCGGTGGTGGTCCTGACATAGAACAGGACCCTCGAAAACCTCCGGTGGTTGTCGTCAGACGCAGCAATAAGAGAACGCACCAGGGGATGGGCTGCCAGCATCTTCTGGGTTGCTAACTACGGCAAACCCCCTAAATATGAGAAGCCTGATTGAGTCCATACTGCTGGATATGAATATATTTTTACAAATAAAATACAAATAAGCTTTATTGACATAAATGACTACTGGCAAAACATGAGGGTGGCCTGGTATACCCAGCAGTGCGTGATACCAGGCTGAGATTATGATGATGATGACATAAATATTACACAGTACGTTATTGAATCCATCTCTAAGACTGTATTTCCAGTGGCTTCTCTCAGAATTTTAAGTACAGAAATTATGTCTTCCAAACATTACACAAAATGATTCTGATATACCTCCAACGATATTCATTGAATATTCCTCAGGGGGCGTGCCATATGCTTCTCCATACTCACTTAGTTAAACTCCCTAGTCCCTACTGTAGGTACATACAATTACTCACTGCAAATCCTCACGACTATACATCTTCATTTGCAAAGTTGTCGTCACTGTGACCGACCGCTCTTCGCTTTCTACTGACCTTGCGAGGTGAAAGTATTATGCGGCTGAATAACACGACCTTCTCACACAAACACATGCCCTTAATGCGCTGGGTTTTTTCATTTAGCTGAGTTTTAGTTATGCAAGATGTTATGGGATGTTATACTTGACATGGGTTATCTAATGGGCTGGATTGTGGTCACTGAGTTTGGCAGATTTATTGATATGAAAACGTTGGGAAATCTTCATCTAATGTCAGCATCGCAAAAGTATTCCATTCGATCTTTGTGGCCCTAACCAGCTGCAACGGGTTTGATTTCCAAGGCAGGACCAAAATTATATTAATATTTATTTACTAGTAGTTCGCCCCGAACTGAGATCTCGTGATGCGACCCGACGAACGCATCAAAACTTTGAGTAGGTAGTAGTCAGAGGCAAGTCCAAACATTATCTTTGGACTTTTTTCTGACTACCGACTACTAACTTGGTATGGTAACCAAGTTTCAACTCTATTGGCCTATTTATTGAAGAGTTCCGTTGAACAGACCTTGGCTCCATCATCAGACGTGGTCGTCGTCACCATTTTATGAGAACTGAGTACTTCCTTAATTTATTTCAAGAAAAAAAATTTAGTAAAAGCAAAGGAACTGGACGACCAGTAGAAAAACCTTGATGTCAACGAAACTCTTAGAGATGGGAGCTCTTGGATAGCTGGTTATCTTATTTTAGCTTTTTTTGTTTTATCTCAAAAACCGGGAGTCCCAAAAAAAAAGTAAAAATTGTTTTGGAATGTCCAAACAAAGCCCTTTCATATGACATGTAACTTAATTTTTTTATGTAACTTTTTTTTATTTTTGCCCCCTTAAAAACCCCATATCTCAAAAACCCTTCATCCGATTTTACTCATATAGTTACCAGTAAATTTCTCAAGTACAAGCTATCGATATATCAAATTTCATGCAGATCGGATCAACGGTTCTAAAGTTATCGCCAGACAAACATACATACATACATACATACATAAAATGCCAAATCGCCCAAGTTGAAACTAAGATCTTTGTTCGCTTCGCTCACTCGATCAATTAATATAAATAAATATTAATATAATAAATATTAATTATATTATAGGCACCAGATAGCTGATATAATACTTAAATAACCTTTATTTTTGGTAAATAAATGCCGCAATAGAAATTTTTCTCTTCACCAACTTCGTACATGTTCTTACAAATGTTATTTTTTCTATAACTCTGTTAAAACTGCGATCGTTTCTAAATGTATTTTTTCTAAGTTCAGCGTAAACAAGCATGAAATCGTAACCTAGGTTTTGTTATTTAACACGCTTTTATTTTTAATAATAGGTAGTTCTAATATTTGTTCATTTTGGACAAGAGTCACGGCCGAATATAATCGTCAATCAAGTTTTATTGCTAAAGAAAGTCGGTCTTAATTACTTTTGTAATAGGTACCTTGAAGATTTGGAAATATATTTAAACATAGCATAAATCACAACTGCACCATCTAACCCCAAATAGCGCAAAGTTTGTTTTTGTGGAACCAGATAGCTGATACAAAACTGATAAGAATGTTTTTTTGTAATATATTATTAATTACATAACAACATAAACATAAGACAGAGAACGTAAAACTATACTCATCATATATTGTCCTAGGTGAAAATAAAACTCACTAAATACCTACAGCGCAAAAGACAGATCTGAATGTAGCTAAATGTACCCAAACTTATACGTAAAGTATGGGACAAGACTTGTCTTTAGCGCATATGTAGGTATGTATGGAAAATGATTTATACCCTAATTGGGTAGTAAGTACAGTAGCTACAGTAGTTGTAAGTAAGTGTACAGAGCAGAAATAAGAAATAAAACATTAAAACAAAACAAAACGGACGTTCGTATTACTGTCCTACAAGGGGCCTATTTCGCTAATTTTGAACGACAGTGCAGAAACACAAACAATAGAAAAAAATACTACAATTGCATCCAAGATATTTTGATACAGTCTGGTAATAAAAGCAAGAGATCAAATGGCAAGCGATATTGCATTGCAATAACAATGATCACGAGCTAAAGATATTGCATTGCTAAATAAAATCTCTTTATTATTCGTAATGAATTGCCAGCTGTCTGAATCGTCCAATAAATTGGATAATAACTGTAATATTGCTCGATAGATGTTACGATTCTACTAAGCAAGTGTTGGTCAATATGTGAAGACAAGTGGATACCGGGCTTTACTCGTGTGTAGGTAGTTGCAGTATATCTGCTACTTTTTGCAGCAACAAAACCACTGCATCATTCGTGATGATGCAGTGGTTTTGTTTAATTTTCCTAAACTGACATAATTTGACTAAAAACATTGCCGTCCCTTTTAAAAAAACTGAAAAAAAAGGCTATAATTTTAGCGCTGTCAAATTAAGTTTAGGATAATGCAACAGGGGTGCTAGGTCGGGTAACCTCCTCGTGCACCCTGGTAACACCATGAAACACGCCCGCAGAATATGCGGACGTGTTTCATGGTGGCCGATAACCTGAAACGGTGGGCCTCTCCGCGTGTCCCTCTGACTAGCAGAGGGCACAGCGTGATGAGGCAGGGTTGTCCTACGGGTCTACTCAGGCGGTAGAGCGCGCGCGAGAAGCGGAACTTGTCGCGCCGCTCATGGTGGTGAATAGCGGGAGACAGGCATTGCACTTATTCACCACCCCGTCGGGCGGGAACAGCCGAGCACTCGCAGTCATTCTCGGGCCCCGGGTTCAAATTGCAATTTTTTTAGGCATATAATTACTGAAATTTGCCATGACAAATCGCGAACAACCGATTAAGCATTTATATAATTTAGAAACAAGCAAGTTTTCCTAGCAATAATAATTTTACTACTTCAACTGCACAACACAAATGAACACACTACTTTTTCGTAGAGATGCAAAGCGTCTTTATAACGCGCAACATCAACGCGATTAAAAAAAACGCATAAATATCGTATTTACTAATACGTAAGTCTCTTTTCTCGAAATTTATTTCGATTACATTGTGAAGCAATACTATAACTAATAGAGATTAGTAGGTATAGTTATTATGTTATGAGGTAACACTTATCTTGTAAAGCTGTGCCAATACAACTCGTTAGATCGTGATCTCTAGATGTACTTTCAAAATTAACTACTTTTGGTAAAGTTTGTAACACTGTTTTTTACGTTCATGTGTAACACGACATATACTTTTGGTATCCCCTTGTCAAGTTTTACAATGTTCTTTTTTATCTATTAGGTCGATTACCCTATTAAAGCCTTTTTTTGTTAACGGAGAGGAAATCTGCAAACAGACGCCCTATCGCACCGAGGGATGCGATAGGGTAGTGTAAGGAGGACGGACTCTTCGACATTAAAACCACCCCGCTGGCCAGCCTCAATGCATGTCATGGGGCTCCGACGACTAAAAAGAACATTTCGGTGCCCCTCTCGCATAATACTTATAAGCACGAGCCCAGCGCTCGTGGTGCTACGGCTGCACATGCCACGATGTACCAGCCGCCATTTCGGGGTCCGACCAGCCGAAGCCCTCACTCCGGCCGCTCACAGACCCGAAAGGCCCCCTGTTTGGCAGGTAACATCTATTATGTACCTCAACTAAATAAGTGCACTGAGTACTTACCTATCGAGTATGAAAATCGAATATGAGATGTCAGTGCACTGAACTAGGTCAGTTGGTGTTTTCTAGGTTTCAAAGCTATCCAATCAGTTTTTTCAGAACTACACAAACGTTAACTGGAAGAGAATGATCTCTAACATTAAGATCGCCATACATCAGTTTTATAGCTTAGGTCTAAGTAGCTATCAGGCGAGTAGGTATATGTACCTTGTAGGGCGCAGCAAACCTTGTTCTTTTGTGCAATAAAGATTTCGGATCGATACATACTCGTAGAAAAATCTTCCTTACTTGTGATTGAATAAAATAAAATCAGTTTTTAGGGTTCCGTGTCTGTCTGTCTGTCCGTCTGTCCGTCAGTCACCAGGCTGTATCTCATGAACCGTGATAGTTGAAATTTTCACAGATGATGTATTTCTGTTGCCGCTATAACAACAATACTATAAAACAGAATAAAATAAATATTTAAGGGGGCTCCCATACAACAGACGTGATTTTTTTGCCGTTTTTATAGATTATGGTACGGAGCCCTTCGTGTGCGAGTCCGACTCGCACTTGGCCGGTTATTATTTTACCCTTCGAAGCAAGCGATACCTAACACCATTGATTGTCTCTGAGTAGAATCTTAGCAACTCAGCAATAAAGTTTATTCAAAGAAAAATAAACAGTGAAGTGACAAAACCCTGTGAAAATGTCCACAATATCGAATAACAAGATTATATCTCGCTATTGTGCGCAGAGGAAGTCACGAAGCCAGCGTTGTTCTCATGTTGATAAGTTTCATCGCAAATAACTCAGCATTTATTTTTGTCAAGATTGCGATGGAGGTAGATATTTGGCAGATTGCATCACTGGAAAATACTAGGTAAATAGTATTATTATTAATAGGAAATGATTATTTTTTTGATCGAGTGAGCGAAGCGAACGAAGATCTTAGTTTCAACTTGGGCGATTTGGCATTTTATGTATGTATGTATGTATGTATGTATGTATGTATGTATGTATGTATGTTTGTCTGGCGATAACTTTAGAACCGTTGATCCGATCTGCATGAAATTTGATATGTCGATAGCTTGTACTTGAGAAATTTACTGGTAACTATATGAGTAAAATCGGATGAAGGGTTTTTGAGATATGGGGTTTTTTAAGAGGGCAAAAATAAAAAAAGTTACATAAAAAAATCAAGTTACATGTCATATGAAAGGGCTTTGTTTGGACATTCCAAAACAATTTTTACTTTTTTTTTGGGACGCTCGGTTTTCGAGATAAAATTTAAAAAGTTAAATTAAGATAACCAGCGATCCAAGAGCTCCCATCTCTAAGAGTTTCGTTGACATCAAGGTTTTTCTACTGGTCGGTCAGTTCCTTTGATTTTTCTTATTTTTTTTTCTTAAAATGAATTAAGGAGGTACTCAGTTCTCATAAAATGGTGACGACGACCAGGTCTGATGATGGAGCCAAGGTCTGTTCAACGGAACTCTTCAATAAATAGGCCAATAGAGTTGAAACTTGGTAACCATACCAAGTTAGTAGGCGGTAGTCAGAGAAAAGTCCCAAGATAATGTTTGGACTTGCCTCTGACTACTACCGACTCAAAGTTTTGATGCGTTCGTCGGGTCGCATCACGAGATCTCAGTTCGGGGCGAACTACTAGTTATATATTTTTTGTTTTCCCATGGGTTGGATCTGTTAGATATTGCGTTTGTTTCACGTCTGCTTTTCATGTTAATTAGGGATCTTGATACAAATTAATGAGATGTGGTAGAATGTTCACAAATATGTACTACTAGCAGCCTGTCCCAGCTTCGCATGGGTGGGCATACATTTTTTGAACACTTTAGGATAAACTTAGACCGTGGGTTCGAGCCTCACGTCTACTTATTTCATACATTCGCACGCCCTTCTCCCTGAGTGAGTGAAATTGCACCCCGTGCGTGACCCGTGGACCCGTTAACATTTTTAATTTCGTCAAATCTTTTGAATGGAATGTCCGATTAAAAAAATTCAAGAAATAATCTATAGATATTGAAACCGTCTTGAATATGAAATGATTTATTGGGATAAGGATTAATACCAAGGTACAAATAAAAACCCTTTTCTAGCGGCGATATTTCAATTAAATTTTTATAATAAAAGAACACTTATTATGACATAACTATAACAGTTAGACATATGCTGTCGCGACATTTTTTGTAGATGATGAAGTGTTCTGCAAAGTCGTAGTACATTATTTTGTTCTATCATCAATAGTTTTCGCAGCGCACGCGATGTAAGGATTATTTTTTCCACCTTGGGTTACATTGTTGGAGTTTTAGTAGGGATCCCTAATTTTTTTGAAAATATTATATAGCCTATGTTACTCAGAGATAATGTAGCATTCTAATGGTGAAAGAATTTTTGAAATCAGACCAGTTGTTTTTGAGCCTATTTGTTACATACAAAACAACAAAACAACAAAAATACAAATCTTTCCTCTTACCTCCTACATACCAAACGTGAATAAAAAATTAAGCAAAAAGTAGCTAAATCGTACTAATATTATAAACGCGAAAGTTTGTAAGTATGGATGGTTGGATGGATGGATGTTTGTTACTCTTTCACGTAAAAACTACGGAATGGATTTTAATGAAAGTGTACAATAATATAGCTTATACATCAGAATAACACATAGGCTACAATTTATAAAGATATTGTGTGACTAATCCTGCCCAGACGAAGTCGCGGGCACCAGCTTGTACTGAATATTTTATTATTATTTGTTTATTTTATTATGGTAATTGTTTCAGTGCTTGATAAAGCAGACGAGAGGTCATTAAAACAGCTAACGCACTTGGAAGAACTTTAATCATGACGATTAATAGAACAAATGTTAAATTCATAATACATTAAGTGTACACAAAGATACAATACATAGGCGTAACAACCACATACTAAATCTAATCATCATTGATATCGAAATCACATATTGTTGAAATAAGTACTAAACAGTATTTGCCATTCATACCTTTAGTTCTGTAGGGATGTCTGGGGAGATAAGAGCTTATTTCATTCCAATTTCTAGAAATGTTTTTAGGTTGGTATAACTCTTACTATCTCTCACTCGCTCACTATTGGTGTTGTGCGAGTGAGAAAGAATGATTCATGCTACTTTTAATTCTAACGTATATTCGCAGATAAAAGCTGTTTATACTTTATATTGGGTATGTTTCGAACTAAACAAATGAAAAAATATGTTTTACAATAAAGTATGACGTACTCTAATACTAATGTAACTCACAAATTCTTTTATGATCTCAAATAATAAATACGATTGTTTTGTATTTTAGAACATTAATTAAGTTTCTAAATATAAAGTTATCTACGAAACTACTAAAGTACTTGTAATATTTACACCATTAGACCATTTTCTTTAGGTAACAAAGACTAGATAACTACATTATCTGTTTTATTGATTATGAAGATTTCTTATAGCTAGATAGAAGTAAGTCTACTGACTAGCTGTCACAAATTAGACACATTCGATGTAAGTAAGTACTAACAATCCATAAATTTTCAGTTAATTTCATGGATATCTAACATTCCCTATCGTAGTTACCGTTTGGCTTATTTTAATAAGAAGTTATAATCAAAAACATCTGTTTAAACAGAAACTAAATTATTTCCAGAACATTCACAACTGTAAAAGTGAATCGCTATCCAAAACAATGTTGACATGATAAAAAAATACAGGCAAAATAATCCTACAAATAAATTAAATCATAAAACTAGTTTTAAACTTAGAGTTAGAGGCTTAATTAATATCAACATTAAATAGTTCTACTCGTAGTACATTTTTCTAGACAGTTACAAAAATCTACGACATCACATTTACTAAATAACTTACTCGATTAGACCTAAATAAGGTTAAATACTTGAGTATCAGAAGGCTTTTTTAAAGCTTTTAACTTTAAGCTGTATCTACACTTGAAACATCTGCGATCATGTTCAAATATGTAGAGTGTAGATTCAGCATTAAGAACTTCAACAGTCCTTCTTTTGATATTTTAGCAGGCAGTAGAAATGTCTTAAAATTGGCACAAGTCAAATGTTTTTCGTCAAATATTCGCTAAAAGCTGAAACACTTAATAAAGTGCTGAAATAAAGTGCTCTATCTAACTTTTGTTCGTCCGGTGAGCTTTAACAGATCTTGCAACTATAGTTTAAGAAAGTACGTTTATCTTGTGCCTTAATTCTTTCTAACATAGCCAAGATATGAAGACGTATACCACATTGTACTTGTACTAGGCATATCAGTCATGCATGTCTTAATATTTTACTAAAACTTTCAACTCTACCTATATTATTCGTGAAAGTCGTTGATATATTTTGAAGCTTGAGAATTTGTAGAAATTCTTTTAATTTTTCTAATAAACAAAGTCAAAGTCAATTGACTCTCAAAGATCACTTTGAAACGTCTTAGAGCTAGGTGAATGTAGGAGCCAGTTCCACGCGACCAAGCCTAGAAGAACAGACATATTTTAAACATACCCCTATTTATGGAACGCTCTAGAGCAGGGTTTCCCAACCTTTTTTACATGGTTTCCCCTCCAGATTTTAAAAATATTTCCATGCTACCCTTTATTATTCATCATTGCTTCAATAAAAAAACAAATTATTTTTACGACATATATTACAAAATGTTTGAACCAGTTGGTCGATATCAGGTTCAGTTTTTGACAAAGTTATCATCAAATCACTATCGACTGCAAGACAATTTCGCTGTTTTGTCTTAATCTGCACTAGATAATGCTGAAAATCCGGTTTCACACAAGTAAGTCGAGGAAAATGGCAGAAGTATTCGCTACTTAATCTGTTTGTAAGTGTTTTAAATCATAAATAGTGTTATTTAGATTAAAATATCCGAACACTTCAAGGGGGGCACCCCTTAAGATCTCTCTGCGCCCCACCAGGGGGGCACGCCCAACCGGTTGGGAAGTCCTTTTCTAGAGCCTAGGACATGGCTTCGGTGGAGGCTTGCCCAGCACCGTTTTTGAACGTATGGCATGAGAAAGTTTTGCAATAAAATGGCCTGAATTCACGATCCATATTGTACATACGATGCGCTGCACCACAAAAACGCGGCGTGACGAGTGCAGCCATACGATTCGCCATACGATAGACAGAGACAGATAATATCATTATCTCATCATCATCAAAGAATACGGATGTCATTGGTTTCAGTTTTTAGTTCTTTATCTTACGTAGCCTTACAACAGTTTTGGCACATCTTAAAACAGCATTTAGCTTATAGATGATATGATAGTTACGTATGATACTTATGTTGTGCCACGTCAACTTCCTACAATAATCAAGTGGCATTCTTTTACGGTTATATTACGAGTATGTCACTCTTAACCATTCTCAAGGGCCTTGAAATCTGTGCCGATGTCTCCCTATCAACTACCCGATGATCGACAGATCGATATTAGATTCCTTATTTAATTTCAAACACAAGTAATACTAGTAGTTCGCCCCGAACTGAGATCTCGTGATGCGACCCGACGAACGCATCAAAACTTTGAGTAGGTAGTAGTCAGAGGCAAGTCCAAACATTATCTTTGGACTTTTTTCTGACTACCGCCTACTAACTTAGTATGGTAATCAAGTTTCAACTCAATTGGCCTATTTATTGAAGAGTTCCGTTGAACAGACCTTGGCTCCATCATCAGACCTGGTCTTCGTCACCATTTTATAAGAACTGAGTACCTTCTTAATTTATTTCAAGAAAAAAAAATAAGAAAAAGCAAAAGAACTGGCCGACCAGTAGAAAAACCTTGATGCCAACGAAACTCTTTGAGATGGGAGCTCTTGGATCGCTGGTTATCTTAATTTAACTTTTATTATTTTATCTCAAAAACCGAGCGTCCCAAAAAAAAAGTAAAAATTGTTTTGGGATGTTCAAACAAAGCCCTTTCATATGACATGTAATTTGATTTTTTTATGTAACTTTTTTTATTTTTGCCCCCTCAAAAAACCCCATATCTCAAAAACCCTTCATCCGATTTTACTCATATACTTACCAGTAAATTTCTCAAGTACAAGCTATCGACATATCAAATTTCATGCAGATCGGATCAACGGTTCTAAAGTTATCGCCAGACAAACATACATACATACATACATACATACATACATAAAATGCCAAATCGCCCAAGTTGAAACTAAGATCTTCGTTCGCTTCGCTCACTCGATCAACTATATAAGATCGTGATAACTGATAAAAGCACTTGCATAGTAAAAAATAATTAATTGCCTAGTAAAATATACTAATGGGCAAAGTTGGCATATTTCTATTCAACACTATTCTTGCTTTATTGATAATATTCAAGTAATTTTATCTCTTTATAGTAGTTTGCTAGATGGTACGGTTCTTTGGCAATCCATTTACATTTGAAAGATTCCCTTTCGAAACAAGATTATGCTACGTTTACAACGACGCGATGCAACGCTTTAGTAGCGTCTGTGAATCTGATGGTAAACGTCATGCACGTTTCACTGTCAGTTTTCATATTGTTCGCGGTCGACGCAAAAGTTTATTGCAAATTTTAAATAAGAATAAGTTTATTAATCAAAACTTTTAACAATGAATGAATAAAAATAAAATAAATATTGGTGGACACTGTCCCCAAACTAAGCCAAAGCTTGTAATATGGGACTCAGATAACTGATATAATACATATGTATATACTTGTTTTTGTTATTACATAATATATAATAACGCCCAGACAGAGAACAAACATCTATGATCATAACACAAATTTTTGTTCTCGGTGGGGATCAAACCGACGGCTTACAGCACAGAAGGCAGAGCTACTACCAACTAAGCTGTGAACTTACCAACTAAGCTTAGTTGGTAGTAGCTCTGCCTTCTGCGCTATCCATAAATGAATATAATGAATGAATAAATTATTGACTATATAAGATCTTTGCATTTAAACCCTTTGTTTGATGTCTAATTTTCGGTGTCTTGACCAACGTCATTCGTCGTCAACACAACCAACGACATTCGCTTTGCGTCACATTCAATCGCGTCGGTTAAAATCTATCTCACAAGATTGTGACAGAAATGTAGTTACCTACCATAGTTTTAGTAACAGAAATGGAAAGGACTACTTGATTAAGTGTTACGATTATTGATCTCGTTAAATTCCACTAGAGGGTACTACGAGTAGGAGCTTCTTGGACATTGGTTTTTTTTCCATCGGTCACACGTTTTTAGTAACTATACGATAAAGCAGTAACCTAATATTAACTTCCAATTGGAAGGAGCAAAGACTGCTGATCGTAGGCACAATGTTTTTTGATCTATTTGTAGCCCAAAGATTCTTTGTATAATTGAATACATAATATTTTTTGAGCCTTACATCATAACAAAACTTAAATGCATTGAGCTTTTTTAACGATTTCGGGTCCTTTTTCACAGAAATTTCGTGGCAGACTTCATTCTTCAAACCTATAACACTAAACGAAATATTCCGGCAAGGATATTTTTTTGGTGTCATTTACACTTCAACAAGTCAAGTTATTTAACTCAACTTTCTCTTTTAATCTCTCAAAATTCAATTATTTCAAAGCGTTCTTCCGATTCAAGACTAGAATTTTTTCAGTCGCGGTTTTTCCAACATTACAAGTGTTGATGGTTTAGTGGTGACACTACCCCGTCGCTTACTAAGCAAGGGGCAACGAAAGCTAGATGTGGGCTAAACTGAAAAAAAATTGAAATAAGGCAGAATAGTGTCACGCCAAACGTGAACTAGTGCACCAGGTAGTGATTCTACCCCGTGGGCCCTTAACTAAGACGTGATAGTTAAAGTAGGTCAAAGACTGATGGTTATAGGGGTTTTGGACTAAGAGGTAACATTTAATAGAAGTTACAGTGGTCATGTTGGTCTAAGGTAGTCCAGAGCGCGCCCTCGTAGCTCCGCCTCAAATGTCCCTCGGTCACGCTCGGCCCAGCATGGCGGCGACATCCCCCGCCGACTGCGAGTGTAGCAGCGCCCGCGCAGGTCGTGGAGGCGCCAGCCGGGGTAGTGCAAGTACGCCCGACGGGGTAGTGCCGAGGGGAGTACTTCCCAAAGGGCAGCCGGTTACAAACTCATGGCGGGATGCCTCTGTGGGCGTGATCCGGCGCTTTGGGTCCCATCTAGAACAAATCAAATTGGTAATGTTAACTTTTTATGTCACGAGTGTTATCAAACAAAATTATATATGAGTAAGGTGTATAGTATCTCTCATTGGCTATGGTGTAACAGAACCTCATGAAAATTAAGGAAATTAGTTTGGATGCCACTTCATATTCATGGACATGTCCAATGTTATGTCCATGGTTTCATCCAAACAAGGCGGAAAAAACAAAAGCGGTGCAACTTTGGATATCTTTCTTATAAAAGGTGTTCCATAAGTTGTGTATATAAACTTCAGGGGGCTAAAGTACCCATCAATATGAACAACTTTTTCTAAGGAACCAACACTGTGAACGCGAAAAAAAAAACAGCTGTTTCATACATTTTAGCCTGGTAGGTATTGAACTTTTGTATGAAACAGCTGTTTTTTTTTCGGTTCACAGTGTTGGTTCCTTAGAAAAAGTTGTTCATATTGATGGGTACTTTAGCCCCCTGAAGTTTATATACACAACTTATGGAACACCTTGTATAAATGTATCATTTTTAATACAGAAACTAGACTCTTTTTTGTTTACGATCATATTTATTGAACACCGAAACGAATAAAACAATTAGTAAAATCAACAGAATAGCGATATTATACGCCCGAAATTATTGCCTAGACTGCCCAAACACTGTAACAAAATCACCTAATGTAAGAACTTTTTACACACATTCCTAGGCTACCTACGTTATCAAACAATGTAAGTAAACAATTTGCGCAAACTATTAAATAAAACAAAACTTAGAAGTATTGATAAGCACACGTCTATCATTAAACGAACACCTGTTTCAACCTAGTTTTTATGGGTTAAAGCATCGACCTCACTTTAAGCATGCACTTAATCGATCGATACATATTATATCCTATCACATACGAGTAGAGATAGTTAAGTTTCAATCCATGTAGACCTACAAATATTTAGAATCAAGACCCTTAATTATCTTCGCAGTCCGTGGTACGTCGATTCGATCCCCACCGAGAACAAACATTTGTGTGATGAACATAGATGTTTGTTCTCTGTCTGGGTGTTATATAATATTATAAGTATGTATTTACAAAAAAAAGTATATATGTATTATATCAGCTATCTGGTTCCCATATTACAAGCTTTGGCTTAGTTTGGGACTAGATAGTGCTGTGTGGATAGTCCAAAATTATTTATTTTTTATTTATTATTATTGTAGTGCACTGCTGGACATAGGTGTCTACAATGGCGCGTCGCTGAGCAAGGTCTCTGCCTACCACTTAGGCCCAGCTTGTCACCGAATACCAAGTTAGGTCTTCATCGTCTTAAATTTAAGAGCATAGCCCTTGTTGGGGTTCTGATGGAGTTTCCTCCGAGTTTTTCCAGTGCGGCCTCCTTGACTCCCTGTTACGACATGACTAGCTAGTCCAAAATTATTTATTTTTTATTTATTATTATTGTAGTGCACTGCTGGACATAGGTGTCTACAATGGCGCGTCGCTGAGCAAGGTCTCTGCCTACCACTTAGGCCCAGCTTGTCACCGAATACCAAGTTAGGTCTTCATCGTCTTAAATTTAAGAGCATAGCCCTTGTTGGGGTTCTGATGGAGTTTCCTCCGAGTTTTTCCAGTGCGGCCTCCTTGACTCCCTGTTACGACATGACTAGCTATTCTCTTTTATCTGGTCTCCTATAATTTATTCTTGGCTTTCCCCTTCCTCGATTTCCATCAACTTTTCCGTTGTAGAAGATGTCCAAGCATTATTTAGCTAGGTCTAATACTACAGCAATATAAAAATAACTAGCATTTTTCCCATGCCCTTTGCTTAACCATTTAGTGGCCTAATTATTACGCTTAAGGACTTTAATTAGGTGTACAATTAAGTACTTTGAAATCTTAACATAACGCATAACTGTAAAACAGTTATGTGGTTTAAATCGCCTTTTTAGGTAACTCTTCTAGTTTAAAAAATTCATTTCATTGCTATCATTCTTATACAATACTAAGTTGAATCCTGACTTTGCTCGCGGGATACTATTTTATTTCAATCTTCAACACCTACTGCACCCCTTTAGGGCTTTAGCTGGAATTCATTTACAAGCACAATAAACATCTTGAGTATAATAAGTGGGATTCAGAAAATGCATTAGCAATTTTCTACCAGCCTATCTATGTTATGGAATAATAACATGACATCTCAAGAACCGTGATTAAATGACCCTTTTCTGTTTGTGTGGTCATTATTGGCCATATCTGGCCCTTCTTAGCTGGTCATGTGGTCAGTCTGAGGTATTGCACCCGAAGTGGAGCAAGGCGAGCACTGTCACTTTTGCTCCTTAAACGCCTATGAATTGCCTCAATAATATATTTGTTGATAAATAATGAATGTGCCGTTAAGGGCCCTATACTTTAGTGTTTATATCCACTCGATTAGTCTCATTATAAATTACACAACTTTGGTGGAAATTAATAACAGAAAAAGCTACTACCATACTCAGACCAAATACCGGAACTATGCCGAGACATTATTTTTAAGAGAGTGTTACTGTAGTTACTAATTTTTTTTTATACAACTTGCTAATGGAACAAGCAGATGTCCCACCTGATGTTAAGTGGTAACCATCACCATTACCACTACCATACGAGGCAAAGCATTGCCTCGTAAGTCACGCACGATAGGAACGAGGCCGTCGATGCCCTGCCCTGCCACCAACTTGAGGCATACAGATGTTAAGTGTCTGTAACTTTACCGGCAACCACACTCATCAAACCGAAACACAGCAACGCTGCTTGACGGCAAAAAAACAGCATGGTGGTAGTACTTCCCCGGACGAGCCCTTCACTAAAAGCTCTACTATTCTCGATACTCAATTCGGATGATTCTGGTTTGCTCCCAGCTTTGAGTCAGTTTTGGTGGTGGTCGAGTGCCAGCATTAAGACACCTGCGATGCGTACGGATTGACGACATCGGAATCCGCAGTGAAAGGTTACAGCGTTGACGCAACGAAACACGATCAGTCAGTGAGACCCTTGAGATTAGACTAGGGTGGACTAGATGGGACACCTCTCAAGAGCTTGAGCCCTGATCTGATACGTAGGATGAGCATTGGCACTCAACGTTACCACGCACCTAGATTTACCTAGCTTTAAACGTTTCAAAGTGTTTCTTGTGACTATATTGTGAAATAAATACCTTTTGACTTTGACTTTACGGTTTGATTTGGCATTTACTTATCTAATTTTGAATAGCTTGATTTGTTCCATCTCGGAGTACTTCTCTCAAAATTGAGCAGTCTTCACCTTTCTGAGAGCATCTACTGTTGATCTCTTTAAATCTCTATTTCTACTCAGGGTTAAGCTCGCTTTTGTACCTACATGAGTTTTATATAAGATTTGAGTCAATCATTTGTGTGTACAATAAAGAATGATTTTATATCGCAGACCATACTACGTAGTAGGCAATTCTCAATGATAAGTTACTGTGCTCATCTATCCAAATCTCTGGCCAGTTAATTGAGACGGTAGTGCGCCAGTTTACATAACGCAGCGATGCGCGGCCACGCCGCTCAACCCACTTCTATCTGGTTACATCTTGCATGATTGAAATTCGATGAGATTTGTCCACCTTTTTATACTAAGTTGCTGGTGGAGCAAGCAGATGGTCTACCTAATTTAAAATGATAACCATCACAAAGCATTTTAAACAAAGTATTGCCTTGCAAGTCACGCAAAATGTGAACGTGCCCTGCCCTGCGTCAATTAACTTGAGGCATATCAGTCAGGATATCTGACCTAACAGTAATTGTAGTGTTGTTATTGCAGTAATCTTTTTATTATTTGAAACTTTATATCTGCTTATTTTGCAATAGAACGGCTTTCCAACAACCTTTGGATGACTCGTAAGTGCATAAATGGACAAGGTCTAGTAAGTCTACCTTGGTAGTCATATTATTCAGTAGTACAATGAGCATGAATGAAAGTGAATGAATGGCATAAGTAAGTACATTACTACATTTGAGCACCTCGGCCGCTGGTCGCTTTCACCCTTAACCCACATCTATGGCGATTTCGCGAAAGCTATGAGAGGAACTTTGTTATAAGCTACACAGCTCGAGGTAAATTTACAGACAGTAGGTACTACATTATCAAAACAACTATTTTAGAGCTTTTTTAAGTACTTTCAGCACTAATAGAGATATTGTAGAAATAATAATCTTTTACGAAAACATTTTCCGTTTTTAAGGCTGGGTAGTATAGATATGAGTGGGCTTAGTATGATTATTGCGAAGCGATTTTATACGCTTAAAGACACATCGAGATTGAACATTTAAATCATTTTGTTTGTGAATCTAGGTAAGTAAAAACAGATGTCAAAGTTTGAAATAAAGTGCACTTTGAACACTTTATTCAGTTCAATCACAAAGATCTCTTTGAAACTTCTTATAAACTTAGTGAATCTAACGCCAGTTCCCCGCGTCCAAAGCCTAGAAGAACAGGGAAGAACCAAGGCTTCTGAGAGAGGGTTCGAGAATGAGTACTTCAAGAGAGGTACCTACAAGTAAAATCATATACCAGATCGATTTCCGTGTAAAGCTGCAGGCTTTTTGTCGTGTCACTAGTTCTTTCGAAACAGTGTGGTGAAAGGATTTTTAATTGCGCCTCAAAGAGGGTCCTTTCAAGCACTTGACACATGTCATGTTTTAGAATTTTTTAGGTTCTACGACATACCGGTTTTCTCATGATATACTGTTCGAGAGTATTGGCACTGTGCACATACATTTTTGAACAGCTGCAGGCAAAAGTACATTATGAAGCTAGGGTCACACCAGCTACAGTTTACGCATCAGTCTCTCATAAGTGGCAGCCCTAGAGCGCTTTCTCCCACAATCTAAAGGTCGCAGGTCAAATGTGTGTAAGTCGTGTCGGTTTTATACGTGCCGTAATTATCTATGATACTTGCTTATTTATTACTGACGTAGTTGATCGTTACTTAAACATTGCTTAAGATCTGCTCTATCTGTTTGTCGGTATGAGGGGGTATTCCTCGTAGAGCACCGATTTTTAGAGCACCGATTTTAGAGCACCGATCTTATTCCTTGGAGAGCACCTGCGGTGTAGTAGTTACTAGTGGGTATTCTTATATTTTACTTAATACTGATTTCCTAGATAATTTTTTTCGAGTCTCAAACGTCAATTATGACAGATAATGTCAAATATGACAGAAAAAGTCAAATATAACAAAATTACAGATGAGATGGCGATAGTTTATGTATTGTTTATCTTTTGTCAGATTTTAGTTTATGTTAGGACTAAAAAGATCATACTACAAGCAACTTGACATCTCAAGATGGAGTAAATTAGTTTTTATATTATTCACCTAAATCCTTTCACCACTATGTTTCGAAAGAACAAATGACACGACAAGAAGAAGATAGTATACAAAAGAAAAGAATATTGGTTCTAAGTTCTAATGGCGAAATAAACATGACATGATTTTATTATCATTTAATTCAGTCGAGATTTGCTTATCAAATAAAAAACTTTTAAAAAACCATCGAGATATTTTTCTCGCATGTTTTCCTGTAAGTTACCCGTGTGAAGTCGCGTCATTGACTAGTATGTCTTCACTAGCAACTGACACGATAGAGCCTAGCCTAGGGCTATGCTTGCGTAATGCGTAATGGCACACGATCACAGTTGAACACTATAAATCTAATTTCCTTTCATTTCTGTGTTCTTAACATTGCTAAAAATGTAGAAAGAGTGTGGTTCAAAATAGTGCAACATATTTCGTGGACGTGTTCAGCTAAGCTAAACGATTAAAATGGAAATGATAAAAATGATTTTAAATTAATATAAATATAATAGATAACACAACCCTCACACAGGTCAGATGGTAGTAGCTCTGCCTTTTGCGCTGTAGGCCGTGGGTTCGATCCCCACCGAGAACAAACATTTGTGTAATAAACATAGATGTATTTAAAAGTATTACACGGGTATTTATCGCGTTAAATACCCGGGAACGTCGGGAAAATAATAAAGGTAAACGCGATAAATACCCGTGTATTACTTTTAAATATGTGTTATGATCGCGAGAGTTTAAAAACTACTAAACATAGATGTTTATTCTGTATATTGGTCGGATGTGTAATCTCTCTCTTGTCGTGCCTCTGGTTTCTTTCGAAACAGTGTGGTGAAAGGATTTTAGTGCGCCTCAAGAGGCTCCTTCCGAGCACTTGGCACATGTCATAAAACTTTTAGGTTCTACAACATGCAAGAATTTTCTGATACAATCTAATTAGTTAGTATGTGAATACAAAAAAGTATAACAATATTTTATTAGCTATTTGGTTCCCATATTACAAGCTTTGCCTGGTTTGTGGAGTGTCAAAAAATATATATTCTGTCTTTTTAAAATGCCGTAGTTCCATGCCACTAAGCCTACGCAATTATCAAAGCATTAAGCATCTTGTATCTTGTACCACTACTCAACAGTTTTACGACTACAAAAATCTATACAATCGCGAGTGTTCGCTAAAAAAGCTCGGGTATCAACAATGCATCTTCGTTCCTATTCCGCGGTGGCGCAAAACTGTGGGAACTGAGATGGAAAGTGGATAGCAATTAACGGCGAATTAATAGAATTAGCTAACACAAGTTGAACTTAATAAGGTTAATAAAAACTTGAAAATTACGTTTCGACGGACTGAAATTTCAACATGATAACGTCCGCAGGATCATTCCCTACACTACTATAAGCCGTTTCATTTGAGCGTGTGGATTCTGATAAATTATAGGCACATAAAGCTTATCAACAGTATACGCCTCAAGTTGATGTACGCAGGGCAGTGCATCGTAGGACGCATACCTAAAGTACGTGACCTACAAGGTAATGCTTTGTTATAGGCTACTTGTCCATCTGCACGTAGAATATATCTACCCATCCACCGTTAGGATGGATAGCTACTGTGGCGTTTTGATCCGATTACCTATATTCTTCAGAAGGCACAGCTGTCAGTCTCAGTTCTAGAAGTCTCTAAGCCATGACGAAGTCTTAATAACTACCTCATTCATGGCTTAAAAATTATAAAAACACTAGAATTGGCCTATAAATTCAAATGAACTTACAATATAGCTTATAATTTATATCATCTAAGAATGAGACAGCTCATATGTCAGTTATGTTAATTATTTCTAAATTATGCATTTGTCCCACATTATCATATATGATATAACGATATAATAATATTGTTATTCAATACTATTCAATATACAGAAGATTCAGGTTTTATCATTCATTTCCTGCTTAGCTTGCTATTCGTATGATTTCTATTTTATGTAACGTGATAGGTATCATATAGAAAGTGTTTGTTTCATTAAAGGATGTTGGCTGCTTGTTTACTATTAGCGTTCAATATTAACTATTAGTAGAACTTTATTCTAATCTATATAATCAGCTAGGTACATAAATATTTTTGGGACTAGTTCATTCTTAAGAAACAGCTTCTCGACTTTGATCCCCAGCCACGGTAGACTTCCCTCCAGATCTCTCAGTACCAATTACTAATCCAAGATTGTTTGAGGATGTCTAAATAGTCAAGCACGTCCAACTTAATTATTATGATTTAATTTTAAATGATTTAATTTTAAATGACAGCTGTGTTTGGGGCGATTTGAGTGTGTAGGTGTGTAGTGAAATAAATTGTTTTTTCTTTAAAACTTGTTTCTATGATCTATGTTCTATTTTTTTTTTTTTCGCTAGAGGTCGCTAGCACGAGTAACATCGACTCTGTGTTTAATTAAAACTAGTAGTTCGCCCCGAACTGAGATCTCGTGATGCGACCCGACGAACGCATCAAAACTTTGAGTCGGTAGTAGTCAGAGGCAAGTCCAAACATTATCTTTGGACTTTTTTCTGACTACTCCCTACTAACTTGGTATGGTTACCAAGTTTCAACTCTATTGGCCTATTTATTGAAGAGTTCCGTTGAACAGACCTTGGCTCCATCATCAGAACTGGTCGACGTCACCATTTTATGAGAACTGAGTACCTCCTTAATTTATTTCAAGAAAAAAAAATAAGAAAAATCAAAGTAACTGGCCGACCAGTAGAAAAACCTTGATGTCAACGAAACTCTTAGAGATGGGAGCTCTTGGATCGCTGGTTATCTTAATTTAACTTTATAAACTTTATCTCGAAAACCGAGCGTCCCAAAAAAAAAGTAAAAATTGTTTTGGAATGTCCAAACTAAGCCCTTTCATATGACATGTAACTTGATTTTTTTATGTAACTTTTTTTATTTTTGCCCTCTTAAAAACCCCCATATCTCAAAAACCCTTCATCCGATTTTACTCATATACTTACCAGTAAATTTCTCAAGTACAAGCTATCGACATATCAAATTTCATGCAGATCGGATCAACGGTTCTAAAGTTATCGCCAGACAAACATACATACATACATACATACATACATACATACATACATACATAAAATGCCAAATCGCCCAAGTTGAAACTAAGATCTTCATTCGCTTCGCTCACTCGATCAATTAATAAAAGTTAAAATAGTTTATTTACGTGGTCAGTATTATCCACACATAAAATAAAGTACAACTCATAAGTACAAGTGTTATCCCTGTAAAATACGATTGCATAGAAGTGCAATTAAAGTTTGTTACTTTTAACAATACAAGTGTTAATAAGTTAAGTTTTATCGCTCAAAATAAGTGGAAGTAATAGTTTCCGTGCGTAAAATAATCTGGACAACTGTAAGTAGGCACTTTCACTAATACAAAAGCAAAATAAAACCAAAATATAGATTCATAACCGCAAATTGTGAACAAGGTAAACAAAGATGAGTCATCCTTAACGTTCGAAGCGGCAAGTAATTCAAATATTGCTTTGTGACAGTACCAAGTCCTACCGGTTAACCTTGAACTAAACAGAGTCGGCGAATAGTGGTCAATGCAACATAGATCTCATAATTTCATCAATATCGTCAAAGACCGACTGGCTTAGTTGGTTGACTCGACGCGTTAAGTGCGTTCGGAAGCAAGTTCAAATCTCCATAAAAAGGAAAATTTTTGATTTTTTTTTTTTTTTTTTTTTTTTTTCCTCTAGATTTTTGATCAAATAATTATTAATCTTGGTACAGATTGGCATTATACATACAACAGATAAATCATATTTACACATATTTTTCACCATGAGCGCGATAATAACCAGATCTAGAGCTCGAAAGGCTGTAAATGTCAAGGAACAAGAGGAAAAAAAAGACTGCTTTGTTAGTAATTATTGCAAGACAATTGATAATTTAAGAAAAAAACTGAAAAAACAAGAAATATTAAATAAAACACTTCTAGAAGAACAAGAAACAAACTTCAAAGAATTCGAGACATTATGTAAACAGAATCAATTGCTAAAAAAGAAAGCCTTCGAGGAGGAAGCAAAAGGAAATGAGCTTCATAAATTAAATGTTCAGTTATTAAATGACAATTATAAACTAAAGGAAGATTTGGACTTGTGGGAGAACCAAGAGTTATGTGTTAGGATTTCGGAATTAGAAATAAATAGAGAACAACAATTGCTGGAAAACGCTGATCTACATATGAGATATAGCGAACTACTATGTCAAACTACTTCGTCTACAAAAAATGGATATAAATACTCGAGAAAAATGATCAGGAAGAAAAAGAGTCTGAAGAAAAAATGTAAACAATCGAATATAAAAATTAAACAATTAACCGCGATAAACATACTTATGGAAAAAGAACTAATTAACAGAGAAAATACAATAACAAAATTACGAGATGAAGGTGATAACTTTTTGGAACTGATCAAACAGTATGAGAAAAATCTCAAGGAACGAGAAATAACTTATGATAAAGTTATGATTTTAGAAGGACAACTTTTGAAACTTAAGACACTGATTGATAGAGATGACGTGGCAGCTAAAGCTAAATTGCGAACAAATGGTATCAGTAGTAATAATAGTTTTATAAAGAAAGCTAATTACAAAACACTAGAAATAAGTAAAAAGGATACGATTGTAATGTTCTCTGACATACACGGAAGAAATATGGCAAAGACAATCAATAAAAACCTACCATATGAATACACAGTGATTAATTCGTGCATGCCACACAGTGATTATGGTTCCATATTAAACGATGAACACATACAGAAATCAGAAAATAAGGACATAGTCATTTTGATAGGTGACTACAATAGTATTAAAATGGATATACATGGATATCTAAAGAAAATTTGTAGCATTGCGAAATTGATTCAAAAACATCAGAAAAAACTTATAGTTTCTACAATTTTTTATGGATCCAAGAATGAAGATAATCATAACATAATGAAACTAAACAGCAAACTATTTACTATTGCTGCTTTAAATGAAAATATATCCATAGTAGAAATCAATGCAACCCCATTGAGTAAACTAGGTATGGAGTCTACCGCTGCAAGCATAGCTGCAGCTTTTATGAAGGGTGGAAACTGCAAAAATTTAGTGTTATTGACCAAAGTTGACGACAATGCCAAAAAAGACACTGTATCTACGACAAATTTTCAAAGCGTCGGGCTTCCAGGAGTTCTGAAATAACTCTTGGACATCAAAATGTCCGGGGCATCTACAATAAACAAAATGTTTTGGGACTTTTCTTATTAAACGAAAAGATCGATGTGATGTGTATGACGGAGACTTGGCTAGTCAATAACAATATAGGCGTATTTAATATAGAAGGCTATAATAAAACTTCCTCTTTTTGTAGAAATAAGCATGACCGTGGAGGATGCCTGATACTAGTTAAAAATAACTTAAAATATAAAGTGAGAAATGACATTTGCAAGATGTCCGAGGAACTTATATTTGAAATAGCTTGTATAGAATTAAACGATGCTATAATTGCAGTGGTTTATAGGTCTCCCTCAGCAGAGATGGGCATTTACGTATCCAAGCTGGAGCAGTGCCTTGATAAATTGACATCTCACAACAACAAGACTATGATAATCTGTGGAGATTTTAATGTAAATTTTTTAAGTGATGACAAAAATTGTAAAGAGGTAATTGATGTAATGGATAGTTTTTTACTGAGGCAACAAGTGTATGATTACACCAGGGTAACATCTTCTTCTATGTCATGCTTAGACAACTTTTTCACTGATTCGAGTGCTACTAAAAATATAAGAGTGTTACCAGGTGTTCCATCCGATCACTATGCTCAAATTATTGATATAACATTAAACGTACAAAAAATAAAATCAGCTATTGTTAAGCATAGGAAGATATCGAATGTTAAATTAGAAAAAATGAAAGTTAGTTTAGAAAAACCTGTAACAAATTTAACGTTTTGCACTGACTATGATACTTATTTTAGCCACTTTCTAGAAAAGCTTGATGAGCACTTGCCAGTTGTAGAAGTAGGCCAAACTGACTCTAAATATTTTTATAAATGGGCCACTAAAGGAATCCTGATATCGAGGAAGAGGTTATTTGATTTATATGCACTCAGTAACATAAATGAAAATCTTGTCTTAAAATCTTATGTAAGTAAATATAGCAAAGTCTTTAAGAACGTATGTTTAATGGCTAAGAAAATTCATATTACTAATAAAATTGAAAAGTCTGTAAATAAAATAAAATGTGTGTGGCAAATAATAAAAGAAGAGACAGGAAAAAACAGTAACATCAGTGATAATATATGTGATAAAATCCGAGATGATAATGATAATAGAATTATTTTTGACAAATTTGACATTTCCAATTATTTTAATAATTATTTTGTAAATGTGGCAAATAACCTGACATCTGAATTAAAATGTTGTATTGACAATTCTATTGATTTTTTAAGAAAATATATTCCAGTCGCTAATAATAATTTCAAACTAAAACCAATAAGCATCCAAAAAGTTATAAATATAATTCGTAACATTAAATTGAAGAAATCAAACGATATTTGGTACATTACACCTTACTTGTTGAAAAAATTGGAAGATGTAATAGCGGAACCACTTATGCACATAATTAATAAATGTATCGAAAATGGGATTTTTCCCGACAAAATGAAAATCGCTAAAGTTGTGCCATTACACAAGAAGGGTAAGACAACTTCTTGCAATAATTATAGACCAGTGTCTGTGCTCCCAAGCTTAAGCAAAGTTTTTGAAAAATATGTGGCTGAAGAATTAACTACTTATATTTTGGACAACAGCCTCTTAAACACTAGACAATTTGGATTTCAAAAGAAAAAATCTACTAGACATGCCATAATAAGACTCATGCAAGACGTCCTATCGGGCCTTGAGAGATCACATAAAACGTATGGAGTGTTTTTTGATCTTTCAAAAGCTTTTGACTGTGTTTCGCATGATATCTTACTTAAAAAGTTAGATCACTATGGTGTCCGCAACAAAGAATTGCAAATATTCAAATCATATTTATGTAAAAGAGAACAAGTCACGGAGTTAAATGGTGTAAGGTCAAACAAATGTATTGTAAAATTAGGTGTTCCGCAGGGGTCAATATTGGGTCCTCTGTTATTTTTAATTTATATAAATGACGTATCTGTAGTTTGTAAGGATATTGACATGGTCTTATTTGCTGACGACACTAGTTTAATTATTAAGGACAAAACGAATGATGGTCTTAGTGTTATACTTAGGGATGTATATGCCCAACTTAGAAAAATGGTTTTCGGTGAATAACTTATTACTAAATGTAAATAAAACACATGTTGTAAATTTTTGGTTAGGAACCAGCATATCGCCAAATACATCAGTACAAGAAACTTTACGGGATCTGTCGTTGCCCAGTACTGATCGCATGAAGTTTTTAGGAGTGTGGTTAGACTCAAAATTGACATGGGCGGTTCATATAGACGAGTTGACAAAGAAATTGGGATCAGCAACGTATGCTATCAAAAAAATTAAAGAACTAGGAGGTATTAAAGCAGCAAGAGATGTATATTTTGCTTACTTTCACTCTTTAATGACCTATGGGATAATGTTTTGGGGTGCAGCAGCTGACTCAAATAGAATTTTTGTACTTCAAAAACGTTGCATAAGATACATTTTAGGTATGAAAAAAATGGACACTTGTAGAGATAAATTTAGAGAGTTAAGTATTATGACCATGACCTGTGAATTTATTTACCAGAATATTGTATACGTTAGGGAAAATTTAAGTCAGATGACATTAAAACAGGATTTTCATAATTATAACACAAGACATAAGAACAATTTAGTGACGCCAGCTGTTAGACTAGCAAAAACAAAAAAAAGTTTTGTCTTTAAGTCTATTCAATTTTACAATAATATTCCAATTGACATCATACTTAAGAGTGACATTGAATTTTTTAATTTTGTTAAAGATAAACTGCTATCTAAAAGTTATTATAAAATTGACGAAGCTCTGGCTGATAAATTTATATTTTGTGATCAATTATGTGAGTGACTTACCTATTAATTTTCTATTCCTATTGAATAGTGTTATTTTATTATTGTTTTTTAAATTTACCTACTTTTGTACTTATTTTATTTTATTGTATTTCTTAATGTTTTGTTATTATTAATTTGAATTATTTTTGTATTGATTATTTTGTTTTGACGTATCTAAGTACATGTGAAATGTCAAAAGAGTAATAAAGATTATGATTATGATTATGATTATGGGCATAATCTAAATCCACACAAATAAGCAAAATAAAATCAAAACGATCTCAGTTCAAGGACAAGGATCACTTTGAAATTACCACCACTACCTAACTTACTAATACAAAAATACCTAATCCTATCCTGAATTTCAACAGGGTTGCACTATCGTTGAAACCCCCATGAACGTCCGGTCATAAACTGAGGTGAGAAGAAATGGGACGAGCTTGTATTATCCATCATGATTTATTCTGTGATTCATGCCTCGAATCTGTAGCATTCGAGGCTTTACGACCTTCAAATTCTACAGTAATGCCAACAATACTAAAAACTGCAAATATTTAATATTCAAGCTCCAAAGAATAAAGAATCATTTTACTCAACAATCTAATCAAATTAAACTGTTAGAGCATGTGTCCAATGAATTAAATTAGCAAATAAATGATACAAATCGATTTACTTGGCAATTTGCGTCCAATTCAACCGCAAACGCTTCTATACAATCGTCCATTGAATATGGACGGCTTGTGATCGTAATATAAGTTCACACGGTTGCGTCACACCTGTTTTATGCCCATCGTGACTTTCCCATCGTGCGTAACTAAAACACTGGTTCTCAAACTAACAAACATTTTCCCAAAATTAAAAATGCTGAGTGTAACTTAAATTTTAGGCTCTGTAAAGTTGCTGCTCTAATATGCCTATTGTTAAGTTGTATGTCGTCGGTATATCGGGGGTGGAGCATCCTACATTTCAACCTCTCTTTGCGGCGACCACACGCCATTAGAGAACCTTTGTTCCCCAACGGTTGTCAGTTCTTCAAGCTATATGACCTGCCCATTACCACTTCAACTTGCTAATTCTGCGAGCTATGTCGGTTACTTTAGTTTGCCCGAACGCTGCTCATCCGAGTTGGATTTGTCGGCTGACCACCTTGTCAAAGTTGGACCTACCTAGTTGGATCGTCTGACCCAGGTACACATGACTTACGTTTTGGGTATCTCTGTCCCAATCTCAAGAACCCACTTGATGTTAGAAGCCAAATGTTCACCATATGCGTGATCTGCATGAAAATGTTGGTCGTCGACAGGGTTTACGTATACATATCACTGACAATAAGTTGATTCGATCCGCTTTGATATAATATTTTCAAACCCTTTAAAGTCGTATATGCTATACCTAATTTAACGCTATAGTGATGGTAGTAATTATAGCGAAGGCATGGCCAACGAAAATTAGGTCTTTGAAGTGAGATTGAGAATCAGGGCCAATTTATTAATGGAGGTCGATGAATCTCATAAATTATCTCAGGGATTAGGTAGGTACTTTACTTACTCTAGACATCTGTGCAGGAAGTGCAGGAAAGCGGGGTCATCGGTTCTCACGGCCGCGGAGAGGGTTCTGGATCCAGGTCTCCGCTTTCGACCCTTCGAGTTCATCATAGTGCGAAGTGCGCCTTTTGAATCTGCAAACAAGAAACACTATTAGCTAGTACAACTCTTATTTTGCCGTCAGAGATAATATTTCTACTGTTGAAAGCTCAGCAAATGAAGTCTAACAAAGAAGTTTTATAACATTTGTGTCACTCAGGTCAGTCTTCACACAATAGAGCTCTAAATCTATATTGTTTCAGTAATGTCATAATAATACTTAGTTTTGTTACCTAATATTACTTATCTGATTTATGATTTGTAGACTAACCAGCTTGTGGACTTTCTTGCATAACAGAGCTGTTTCATAAAACGAAACGTCCAAAAAGTTTGTATTTTTATCGGTTACAAACATTTGTCTTAACTAAAGCTTTCTGCAAAACATCTAACACCGAACTCACCGAAGAATAGTCTTTTCCTGGTGGCATGAAGTAGTAGGTCGGGAGGCGGCGGTCCAAGAAGTTCCATGATGCATGCGAGCTGTTCCGCCTCGTTCTCCCCAGGGAATAGGGGGTAGCCCGTGTGGAGTTCCGCAAGGATGCATCCTAGGGTCAAAGATTTTCAATCTTCATACATGTTCAACACCTCTAAAATCATGATCAAATGATTATAAAAAAAACATTATGTAAAGTATAGCCTTAAAGTATAAAACTACATAATAATCTATATCCATCATCATCTGCCTGCCCTTATCCCACTTCATGTGGGGTCGGCACAACAGGTATAATAATCTGTATCCGTTGGAATAATTAAATATAATATTGCAAATAAATTTTTTACTCGCGCTCTTCCATATTATTGAGCTTTAATTTAAATATTCAAAGGTCTCATAAAATGAAATTAAATGTTTTTTGTGTGTGTAATTGTTGCCGTATGTACGCTTAAAACTTTAGCATAGGTAAAACGACGTTAATCCATATAATCTGACGGTAAAAAAACATAAGTTCAATATTGCAAAACAGAATTAACAAAGAACAACAAAAAGTGTAAGTAAAATAAATATAAAGAGCCATACAAAGAGGTAACGTTGCCAGCGTTTTGAACACATTGCCTGCAGTCTGTGATCCTGAATCCTGTTTTCTTCTAGTATTGGAGTTAGAACCCTGAGTTAATTGAAAATAGGAATGTATACTGGCACTGGCACGTAGAGTCACCTAGCTTTAAGGCGTTTCAAAGTAATCCTTGTGATTTTATTGAATAAATACCTTTTGACTTTGACTTATAGGAAAACTGGAACTGAAACAGTTTCATGACTTTGATCTCCAGGCACGGTATATGTATATGTATCCATCCTTCAGATCTCTGAGTACCAAGTACGAACTCCAGATTCTTTGAGTTCGTCTGAGGGGGGTAGTCAGAGGTACGTCCTCTCATTACATTTGAGACATATACACATTTTGCAGTAGTTATTCCATACGTGACAGGTTAAAAGCCCATCGCCACTGTTAGAATACTAACTGGTTTTCTCATGACGTTTTCCTGCATAAAAAAAATACTATGTATACCTTCATAGAGTTCTATTTATAAAAAGCAACTCCCCACAAAGAGACATTGAGTCATCAATCACAGTCCGCGGGAGCCCACCGATCCAACAGGTTGCTGATCCATCATTGCGTAAATACAAGATTCTTTCAAGTTTTGATATTTGCTGTGCGAACGTTCCTTTCTCCGAGCTTTCTACGAACTGTATTATGCAAGATCGCTAGGTTGGTAGACTTTATTGGATACGTAATCGCTCATTCTCGCCTCATTGGCGTCATCTATCGCTGGTTAGGCCCAGGATTTGAAACAAGCGGCGGCCTTCACACATGGCCGTAAGACAGCGAGACTGCGATTCTCAATGTTAACAAATAAATCACTTGTACGTTTCAGGTCACAAGCTGCTGTAATATTCGGGTATCGCCAGTAATAAACTAGCTACTGAATAAGACGGACGTTTCATTGCCTACCGACATACCATCTGACGACGAGGCCGCGATCTACCCACAAGTTTAGTTTTTTTTCGAAATGGCCAAATTTCTTGGTAATTTAGTTACGTTTGACCATAAAATTCACGAATGGGAAGTATTTTATGGCAAATTGACTCAGTTCACTAAACTAAATAGCATTTCGGACGATAACAAGAGTGCAGTGTTGTTGACGCATTTGTCGGATGAATCTTACCGTTTGCTACGGAACCTCGTGCATCCAAAGAAACTTGAAGAAATAGCTTACAGTGAGCTAGTGATTGTACTCAACAAACATTTCACGCCAAAAAGGTCGACTTTCGCCGACAGGGCGAAGTTCTATGAAGCGATAAGATCCGAAGGTGAAAGCATCGAGGATTGGGCGGCGCGGCTGCGAGGGCTAGCCGTGTACTGCGAATTTGGCACGGAGCTGAATACGCTTCTGCGTGACCGTTTCGTGCTCGGCTTCAGAACAGGACATGAGCGTGATAAACTTTTCGAGAGCGACTCCAAGACCTTGACGCTCGGGCAGGCAATGGAGGTCGCACAGAAGGCATCGTGTGCGCGGCAGGCGCGCGCTGGCGACGCGGGCGTCGTCAGCGCCGTCGTCGTGAAGGAGGAGCCGGTGTTCCACGTACGGGCGGGCAGCTCGGGCTCGCGCCAGGCAGGCGCAGGCGCGGGCGCAGCGGCAGCTAGCCACGACCATGAGGAGCGGTGCACAGTGTGCGGGTTAAAAAATCACAATGCGGCCAAGTGTCGGTTTAAGAACTACAAGTGCTCAGTTTGTGGTCAGAAGGGTCACCTAAAAAAGTTATGTGCGGAAAAAAAATCTAAGTTGCATAATATCGGCACGGTGGAGACGGATATGTGTCGAGAAGGTGATTGCAGCGAGTGTGAGCTTTTTAACATGAGGTATGTTGACTATAATCCTATTCAATTAACAGTTACTGTGAACAATATTAACATGTCCATGGAGTTAGATACCGGGTCTGGAAGCACTGTTATATCTAAGAAACTGTATGTTCAACATTTTTCTAATCAAAGTTTAATTAAAAGTGATTTGAAAATGTGTCTTTACAACGGTCATAAAATCACACCTTTAGGTTTTTTTGTGGCCACAGTCCTTTATTCCGGATTATCTAAAAATATTAAAATATATGTATTGGAAAACGGTGGTCCACCACTGCTGGGTCGTGATTTCATGATGAAGTTTGAAATTTATTTTTCTACAGCAAATAACAACTTAATTTGTAAGAATAAAAACATTGATGAAGTGCAGCGGTTAGTGAAACAGTATCCAGACGTTTGGAAAGATGAGTTAGGATGTTTTAATAAGTTTGAAGTCGAATTGAAACTAAAAGAAAATGCTACTCCAAAATTTTTTAAGCCGCGAACGGTACCTTTTGCCCTCAGGGACAAAGTTAGCAAAGAACTTGATAGATTAGTTAGTTTAGGTATTTTAATGCCAGTTAATTACTCCGAGTATGCCACTCCAATAGTTCCAGTTTTAAAAGAAAATGGGAAGCTGAAAATTGCCGGAGATTTTTCCTGTACGTTAAATAAAGAATTAGAAATTGATAAGTACCCCTTGCCACGAATAGAGGAGGTATTTTCCAAAATAGGAGGAGGAGAAAATTATTCTAAATTAGATTTGAGTAACGCTTACAATCAATTTAAATTATCAGATTCGTCTAAAAAGCTTACAACCGTGAATACACACAAGGGCTTATTTTCATATACTCGTTTAGTTTATGGCTTAGCTTGTGCTCCTGCCATTTTTCAAAAGGCTATGGAAACATTGTTAGCAGGCTTAGAAGGAGTCAGTGTGTGGCTTGACGATATTTGTATAACGGGACCATCGAAGGATATACATCTATCAAGGCTGCGAGAAGTTTTAAGTAGATTGCAGGATGCAGGGTTACGGTTACAGAAAGACAAATGTGTTTTTTTTTGAAAAGAGTGTAACTTATTTAGGTTACGTTATAGATAGGAGCGGGTTAAAAACCTGTCCATCCAAAGTCGAGGCGATTATAGATGCACCTGCGCCCACCGATGTGCTAGGAGTTAAACGATTTTTAGGTGTAGTCAATTACTACAGGAATTTCATTCCGGGTGCATCAGCATTATTAAGTCCGTTACACGAGCTACTACGCACAGGCGCAGAGTGGCAGTGGGGAGAGCGCCAGCAAGCAGCTTTCCGAAGCGTGAAGCGCGCGCTAGCCAGCGAGCGAGTGCTGGCGCATTTCGAGCCAGACGCGCCATTGGTGCTGACGGTGGACGCGGGCCCGTGCGGACTCGGTGCCGTGTTGGCACACACCGACGCAGACGGGAGCGAGCGTCCGATTGCATTCGCTTCGCGATCGTTATCGGCCAGTGAGAAAAATTATAGTCAAATTCAGAAAGAAGCCACTGCTATTATTTTTGGGGTAAAACATTTCCATCAGTACGTATACGGGCGTCAGGAACCATTTACCTTGAAGACTGATCACCGTCCTTTGCTTTCTATATTCGGCAAAGGTAACGGGGTGTCGGTGACGGCTGCATTACGGCTTCAGAGATATGCAATTATTTTATCAGCCTATAACTATATTCCTAAATACATAGATGGTAAAAACAATGAGGTTGCGGATTATTTTTCTCGGTCACCGTTATCAGCTACAATCAGTGAGGATAAGCAAGATGGAGGAAGCTCGAGGTATTTTCTGTTCCTAGAAGCGAGCGTAGAACCGGTTTTATTTAGTGATATTAAACGTGAGATCGTCACGGATCAAGTATTACGAATGGTAACGAAATATATGAATAATGGTTGGCCTAGGAAAATAAATTGTAAATCAATAGCGCCGTATTTTCAATGCAAAACGGATTTAGAGGTGATCGATGGTTGTCTGTTTCGCGGTCATAGAATAGTGATCCCAGCGGTTTATAGGGAGAGGATGCTGAAAGAATTGCATTCTGCGCATTTTGGCATTGTTAAAACAAAAAGTGCAGCTCGTAGTAGGATGTGGTGGCCGGGTATCGACGGCGATATCGAGCGGTGGGTCGGCGCGTGCGCTGCGTGCGCCGCCGTCCGAAGCGCGCCGCCGGCCGCGGCCCCCGCGCCCTGGCCGCGCCCCCCCGCGCCCTGGCACCGCATACACATAGACTACATGTCGATAGGGCAGGCTGTTTATTTAATAGTCGTAGATGCGTTTTCCAAATGGCTGGAATGTATTCACATGGACCGAGGCACTTCTACACATGCTCTTATTCAAAAATTGAAAGAAATGTTTTCTAGGTTCGGTGTGCCTAATGTAATTGTGTCTGATAACGATGTAAAAATTAGCTCCGCTGAATTTCATACGTTTTGTCGAGTAAATGGTATTGAGCATGTAACATCTCCGATTTATCACCCTGCTAGCAACGGTCAAGCCGAAAACTCTGTAAAAACTTGTAAAAAAATGATAAAATGCATGTTTTCAGAAGGAAATTGCCAAAAAGAGATTATTAATAAATTACATGAGTTTTTGTTCAATTTTAGAAACACAATACATTGTGCTACAGGTTACACGCCGGCTATGTTGATGTTAGGACGTAACTTAAGATGTAAGTTAGATTTAATTTTACCGCAAAATAAGTCTATGGATAAGCAAAATAGGCCGGCGCCACTAAAATCTAACAGGTGTTTTAAAGTAGGTGAAACTGTTTGGGCTAAATGGTTTATAGCAAGGAAAAGTGTTTGGAGCATAGGAATTGTAAAGAAAGTTATAGGTACTCGAATGTTTGAAATTTATTTTAGAGATTATGATATTGATTGCAACAGGCACATCGATCAGATGAGGAAGTTTACCAGTGACAGCGTAAACAGTAGGCAGGAAAATAGCAGTAACGGCGACGCGTGCGGCACCGGCGGCACAGCACTGCTGCCGTCGCCGCCGCCGCCGTCATTGCCGCCGCCTCTAGCACAGCCCCCGCCCCCCGCACCGCAGTCCCCTGTCACGCAGCCGCCGCTGCCCGGGCCTTCGCCATCAGTTTCATCGGCCACCGCTGTGGAGAAGAGACAGATCCGGGCCGCGGCTGCTAGTGATGTTGGTAATAGTGTAGCGAATACAGCGGATACCGTTGTTATAGTAGAGGAACAACGGGATGCGGATAACGAGGAGTGGGCGGAGGCATGCGAAGAGATGGTTGAAGAGACTCGACCGGCTGGACAGAGTGCTGATCCAAATAAGGATAATTATTCAGGTATGGCGCATGCCAACGTCGCCAGTCCGTTCGAGCGCTCTAAAAGGCTAAGAAAACCTATTAGCTATAAGAAGTATTTTTAAGTAAATAGATTGATAACGTTGTGTAATATTGTAATGTAAGTGTTCATTGTTACAGGTTTCCAAATTAATGTTGGAGGGATGTAGTATATCTTGTGTGTAACTGTGCGGGTATCGCCAGTAATAAACTAGCTACTGAATAAGACGGACGTTTCATTGCCTACCGACATACCAAATATACTGCCGACCTATAGCTAAAATGTTACCCAACACTTGCTCAATTTCGACTTTTTTATAGCATTGTAATCTGAAAAAAAAAGCTATATCGACCAATTTTATCAGAATTCAAATAGCTTTAATAGTTTTCGAAATATGAAATAAGAAAATGCCGTTACCGGAACCAAATTAATATCATTTCATTCAATGCTTAAATGTTGCTAGTGTCATTGCTAAGCTTAAAAATGGCTAATGGTTATTTCATTTTTACGTCAACTTAAACGGTACGTTGGTTGCCTAGCTTGATTGCCGTTAAATATTTTTTGTAAGCTTTCCCGCCTTTTGTTTTTGTCTCGCGTAACTCAAAAAGTACAAAATCTACATTTAACGGCCTTTTAGCCAGTTTTAGCTATAGGACGGCAGTATAGCAGTCATAACTTCTTAGTTAACTTGAAAGCCAGTTGTACTGACCTTAAATAACATATTTATAAATAGCTCCTGCCCGCGGTTTCGCTTGCATAGTAGTGATTGCGTACATTAATATATAGGGAATTTTTCCTGGGTTTGTCCATGTTTTCTATCCCACTCCCGGTTATTTTTAGAGATAAAAAGTAGCCTATATGCTAATGCAGGTCACGTGCTATATTTGTTTTAAGTTTAATCCCGATCGGTTCAGCGGTTAGGGCTTAATTGAGCCACGAACATCCAAACATCGTTTTTAGGGTTCCGTACCCAAAGGGTAAAACGGGACCCTATTACCTACTAAGACTCCGCTGTCCGTCTGTCACCAGGCTGCATCTCATGAACCGTGATAGTTAGACAGTTGAAATTTTCACAGATAATGTATTTCTGTTGCCGCTATAACAACAAATACTAAAAAACAGCCTAAAAGAAATAATTAAGGGGGCTCCCATACGAAAAACGTGTTTTTTTGTCGTTTTTATAGATAATGTTACGGAACCCTTCGTGCACGATTCCGACTCGCACTTGGCCGGTTATTTATATATTAGTACGATGATATTAAATAACTTGCTAGTTACATAAGCAATATAACTTAGGTTCAAGCAGACAGTTTGTCGACAAAGTGTGAGGTCGCTACTAGGCATGACATTAAATGGTTTAGTACTAGCGGCCTGTCCCAGCTTCGCATGGGTCAATATAAATTTTTTGAACATTTTAGGATAATCTTAGACTAAACTTAGTTCGAGTCTCGCGTCTACTTATTTCATACATTTGCACGCCCTTCTCCCTGAGTGAGTGAGAACGCGCCCGCTAATATTTTTAAAGCGAACTAAAATTTTTAATTTCGTAATATCTTTTTAATGGAATGTCCGATTTGAAAAATTCAAAAAGTTATCTATAGGTATTGAAACAGTCTTCAATATAAAAATTTATTTGGATAAGGATTAATATAAAGTTATGGATAACATGGTCTGATTTCGGTTGGCATTTCTATCAACTTTTAAAATGTAAAAAAAAAGTTATAGTAACATAACTACGATAGCTAGACATATGGTATTGCTGAGATTTTTGTAGATATTGATATGTTCTTTAATATTGTAGAACATTTTTGTGTTCTATCGTCAATAGTTTTCGCAGCGCATGCGATGAAAGCCAATTTATTGCCAAATTTTTTACACCTTGGGTTAAATTATTGAAGTTTTAGAAAGGATCCCTATTTTTTTCTTGTAATTAATATAACCTATGTTACTCAAGGATAATGTAGCATTCTTATAGTGAAAACATTTTTGAAATCGGACCAGTAGCTTTTGAGCCTAATAGAAAAATACAAATCTTACCTCTTTATAATATTAGTGTAGATGTAGATTATTGTAGAAAACAGGTTATTTGTTCAGTATAAGTTACATTTTTCTCCATGTTACGGTTTAATTGTTTTCCAGTAATCTGGCACAGTTTTCGTCATGAACTAAAATGTATAGATGATGTATGTCATGCCTACCTATGAGAAAGTTTAGAAGTTTTGTTGCGAGTTGGAGTAATCATAGATCATAACTTGAAATCGCTACCTATTGCCTGCCTGGGTCACGCGACCGTAACCGCTTATTTCTAGTTTGGAGCTAGATTTAAATTAATGGTAATTTTAACCTGCCGCCTTCTCTTATAGTACTCGCTGTTGAAACAAGCAGATTGTCCACCTGATTTTGAGTGGTAATCATCACCTATAACAAAGCATTGCTTCGCAAGTCACGCACGATAAGAACAGTTTAGTTGTTTTCCAGTAATCGGGCACAAGAACGTGCCCTACGATGCACTGCCTTGCGTCCATCAACTTGAGGCTTACAGATGCTAAGCCCCATGTGCCTGTAATTTCGACTGCAACCACACTTTCCAAACCGAAACACAGTAACGCTGCTTGGCAGTAGAGATAGGCATGGTAGTAGTACTTCCCTGGATGAGTCCTTCCCTAAGAGCTCTACTATTCTTTTATATTAGCAAGTATTGTATCAACGTACCCATGCTCCACATATCAATCGGTGTGCCATACTGCAGCCCCAAGATAACCTCCGGGCTCCGGTAGAAGCGTGACTGGATGTAGGTGTACACACGCGCATGCGTGTAGCAGCTGCTGCCGAAGTCTATCACCTTGATGGAGGAGCTGCCTCTGGCTTTGAGCAGGATGTTTTCCTGAAAATTATGATGTGAAATAAGTCTTGTGGGTTTCACAGTTGGAACATTCAAGATTAGTATGGATAGAGAGATATAAAAGTCCAACCTTTAGCAGTTTGATGCCGTATGGGTTTTGGACAATGGTATTTATAAAAGTTCGGATTAATAATACGTTTTTCTACCATACAGAAGTTTAAGCAGAAGTATTGGTACCACTAATATTTCTGTTTAAACCAGCTCGCCTTTTACTGCTCCAGTGAGCTTTCATATCATATTATATTAAATTGTAACAAGGATCATACAAAAGAACCGTAGGTACCAAGCCGTAAGTTTGTTGCCTGTTCATCTAGGCTTGGTCACGTGGAATTGGCACCTAGATTCATCTAGTTATAAGAAGATTCAAAGTAATTCTTGAGATTCGACTGAATAAATACCTTTTTACTTTGACTTCGAAATAAAGACAGCTGTAAATTACACGTACCGGCTTCAGATCACAATGGATGATATTCTCTGCCTCCAGCAGCCTCAGACAGCGCAGCAGTGAGCTCGCGAACCGTCTGATCAGGCTCAAACTGAAGCCTTGGTAGTTGTTTTTCTTTATCAGCTCGTACAGGTTAATACTGGAACGAGAACAATCAATGAATTAAATCTGTGGTCCATTGCCTCCATGAGCGTTCTTTATGAATACTATTCAGATTCAGGTATCAATAATAATTAAAAAAATCTCTAACAACTTTGACGAATCGGCATCGTATGTTTGAAGGCTATAAAAAGCACTATAGGTATATGATTGGTCTAGTGGTAGCGGCCCTGCCTTCCGATGCTAAGCTCGTGGGTTTAAAACAGGTCGTGCGCCAATGACGTTTCCTGTTCAAATATTTATGCACAGAGTCAGTACTCTCAAACGGTGAAGAAAAACATCGTGAGGAAACCGGCATGTCTTATAACCTAACAAGTTCTAAAGCATGTGTCAAATAACAGATAAGAGAATACTAGTAGTCAAGTGCTCGAAAGGAGGTCTCTTTGAGGCGCACTTTAAAACACAATTTTTTAAATACACTGTTTCGAAAGAAATAGTAACATGACATGGAGAAGACTAGATGGATTCTTACCTCATTAGCTCAAAACTGATGCACAGATGGTTTCTAAAGTAGAAGTAGTCCAGCATATGAATAACGTTGTGCGCCTGGTCTTTATCCTTCAGCCGCAGGTGGTCTAGAACCCTGACTTCGACCAGCGCCTGGTGGTGGAACCGTTTCTTGTTCCTGATTATCTTTATGGCAACCTGCGTGCCTATGCGGTGGTCCAGCGCCCTGATCACCTGTCCGAAGGAGCCCTTGCCGATCACCTCGAGGATCTCGTACCGGTATGCTATGTGGTCATGGATTTGCTGTGGACAAAATATAAATTTAGCGAAGAGAGTTAAGTTCGCTGTGAGTTGGTTTTCTGCTGCAAATGATCATCCGTCTGAAGAAGTCTACTAGAACATAGGAATCGCTCACAAATTTTCAAGAAACGAGTTTGAGCCTTTTTTCAGTCACCGAATTTCCACGTTCTTACAATGTCGTCGATCCATAGGGTGAGGGACCAACCTAGGTTTTTTTTCCTCAACCTAGGATTTTTTTAGTATAGATTGTATCTAAGGCATTAAGTATTATTCGTTTAGAGCGTGTGTTGTCTTTTGAATTTTATTGCCTCTATATATTTCTGTTATGTCTACGCCTTACGAAGTTCGATTGGCACTACACTGGAGCTTCATTATTATAACTGATTCACCTAGCTTTAAGACGTTTCAAAGCGATCCTTGTGATTCAATTGAATAAACCTACCACTGACTTTGACTTTGATTCGTCTTTTGGTTTGTGGTCACCATTTCAGTTATGTTTCCAATTTGACAGTTTTAGGTATTTACGACGTTCATGAAGGCATTTAGAAAATCAGTCATTTTGGGAAAGAAGATTATAAGATTTTTTCAAACCGAGGCCGCGTGGTTAGTATAAAAATCAGCCCTAACAGACCGGAAACAATTCAATTACTGAATTAACCTTAGCCCTGATTTAACTCTTGTAAGTCAAGGTAAGATTAATTCACTTCCTGCTTTCTTCCTGACCGTTCAATTTCAATTAACTGAGATTGACTTGGCTTCAGACTATCCGTGTCAGCTTTAATCGTTTGGTGCCATTTTCGTACCACTTGATATAATGAGATTTTAAAGTCCTCCTCGAGAAAAGGTTTCGAGACATTCTCAAAAGTAATACGGGTTTAACAACTGGATAGTACGAAGATATTGGTTCGGAACTGTGCATGTGCAGATGCTTATTTAAGGAACTACTCAAATCTTTCGCAAACAAGAAGACATTTCGTACATGAAATTTCGGTCTACGCAGCTCACGTGGGTCTTTCCGCGGACGTTTGTTTACAGGCTCCTCAACAGCTACACACGCCTTCGTATTCGCTAGTAGCTCTTGATAGCTGCTGACCTTATTGTAGCTTCCGTTGTCGTCGTCGAAGCTGCAGTTGTTGGGCAGGTTGGCTTTGGCCTGGATCTTGTCCGACTCCAGCCCGAGGAACCACACCTCAGGGTACTTTCGGATCTCGTTCCGCTCCCATTCCGAAAGCCTGTCTCCGTACAGTTTCAGGGCTTCTGCAAAAAAATATATAAATTTGAGTATAGGGGATGAATTTTATAATCACTGGGAACTTTCAATTTAGGTAGGTACCTACCTAAAAAATAGTTGTAAATTGAATATAGTTTGATTATAATCTAGCATTTACGAGTAGGTGTCTAGTAGAAAAGAACAGATATACCTAAATACTTCCTTTAGTCATTGTCCCGATAGGAATAAACAGTTGTTCTAATTTATTATTTTATTCTGATCTGTACAAAAAAATATATACAACCCTTAAATTATTACAGTCTTTTTCGTGCTAATCTTACAGCCAATGACGGATTTACTTTATTTTGTATATTATTTATTATAAGGCCTATGTATTTTGATTAATTACTGCTCTATCAAATGTAAGTTGATAGAGCAGTAATAGAACAGAAAAACTTTGTAGGTAATAACAATTTCTAGAAAATCCACTAAAATTAATTATTTGTACTTGTAAACGCCTGATATAATAAAACGATCTAACGTATTTGTACCGCAGCAAACTGACTCAATTACTTTATCAGGCGTTCACTGTAACTAAATTTTATTCCAAGGCGCCACGGCAGCATTGAAAATTACATTTTCTCTTTAGACCTAGGTAGGTAACTGCTATTAAAGCTCTGAACAATAACAACGAGGTACCTTAGTTCCTCGCCCTAGTACCTACTTACTTCTCTGCCTGTGTACTAGTAGGAATTCTCTTATGCCTAGGCCTGGGTGAGAGGTTGACCCTCAGAAAAAAAAAACTTTTCCGAGTTGACCGATAAGGCCGTCAATGAATGCCGCCGTCATGAAAAGTACCTACAGGTAAGTACTTTTTATTGCTGTAATTATTTACATTGTGTATGTACGTAGGTACATAGATGATGATGACTCATGGTTTATTAAGAAAAATCTTATTCATTTTTTTAATTTTTATTCTTCTCTTTTTCATGTGCAGTTAGCACTGGGCCCCAAATTTCATGAAGTCCCCAAGTCAAACTAAATAACCAACTGATAACCGTATGCTACCAATAAATTTTATTGGTACGTGGATATTATTATAATATTGACAATGTAAAAAATCACGAAAATGATAGTATATTTTAACAGCTTTAAAAACCCATCTATTAAAACAAAAAAATCTAAGCAAATAATCAAAGTGGGATACTTAGTTCTATTTTTATAACAGGCTTTCTATCCCAAGAAAGCCTATTATAAAAATAGAACGAGAAATTGTTGCCAAATCACTTGGCGAGCGTCGACTTGGATTTAATAACCTTAAGCTTGACAATAGAATCGGAAATAAATAAGTATTGTGTGATTTTTGGACCTTTTGCTAAATTATACACCAACCTGTTTTTTTTTTATACAACTAGCTGATTGAACAAGCATACGTGCCCTACGATGCACTGCCCTGCGTCCATCAACTTGAGGCATACAGATGTTAAGCCTCATGTGCCTGTAATTACAAAGGCAACCACACTCTTCAAACCGAAACACAGCGTTGCTGCTTGGCGGCAGAAAAAGGCGTGGTGGTAGTACTTCCCCGGACGAGCCCTTCACAAAGAGCTCTACTATTCTTAAAACTGATGTAGACGGTCGGAAAATACCTGGTTGCCTTTGGCTTCTATATGTATAACCAATGTAAATTTTTTGTCAACCGTGGTGGTCCAAAAGGACCCTCCATCAAGCCCTCAAATATGGAAGAGGCCACGTCCAGCATGAAACTTAGCCAACTGATGATTTTGTTGATGTTTTGGGTAAAATAAAACGCTGAGAGGTGATTTTTACCAACTTTTCTTTAGTACCTATACCTATTACTAGTTTATATCTGAAAAAATCGAGTCGTGTCAAGAGTATACAGTTGTTTATAGCTAAGCTAGTTCCATCTTAGGCTACATCCTCACTTCTTATCAGATGTGAAGGTCGCTAAGCGCTATAACTATCAATAATAAAACTATGGATAGCGTTGTGGGCTGTGTGAGGCGAATGACGGCGCGGTGGAAGTTTAGCAATATATTTGTTGGCATCCCTACGGAACCCTAATAAAAGAATAGAATAGAAGATTTTAAAAAGGACCAGTCACGTAACGAAGAAGCAGAATGGGCATCTTCAATTATGAACGCTGGTTGCTACAGGGCCGCACTCCGGGGCCCTCGCAATTAAGTGCGGCTGCCCTGTTGACCTACATCTCGGCTTGAGATAAATGTCAGCATTGACCTATCGCTGCTGGCTGGCTGATGGATTGAAAAGGTGCCATTTGAGCTACGGTGTTTGATTTCACGTAAACACAGATTTTAAATCAAGTTTCAGTGCTCTATAGGCGGAGAAGAATAGAATAAGAACAATTTATTGTAAAACTGTGTACCTTTTGTTCCAACAGTCTACCCATTTCAGACTTTTAATATTGCTAAACTATCCCTATAGCCATCCTTGATAGGAAATTGACTAGGCATTGTCATCTTTATGCTGTATAAAAGCGTAAGCACGGACGTACCTACTTAAGATGGATTTTATTTATCTATGACCTAGAATACGAAGTTAAATGATAAGGAAGGAACCTTTAATCAGCAGTAGGTAGGTAGATAAAAGTAGGTTAAAGAAAATAAGGAAATCCGTAGAGGAACCAAGGTCACCAATATAGCTCACAGAATTAAAATTAATTGAAGTGGCAATGGGAAAGCCAATAAGAACTCGTAGAACCAACAGCTTCTGGGGAATAAATGGCGACCACGAATCAGAAAGGGAAAATACATTAATTTGACACTAGCTGGTGCCCGCGACTTCGTCTGCGCAGATGGTAGATTTTTTCCTACTTACTTGACACTTATCATCATATTTTGGACAATTCACACAATATCTTTATAAATTGTAGCCTGTGTGTAATTCTGATGTATAAGCTATATTATTATAAAGTTTCATTATAATCCATTCAGTAGTTTTTACGTGAAAGAGGAACAAACATCCATCCATCCATCCATCCATCCATACTTACAAACTTTCGCGTTTATAATATTAGTAGGATACACACAAATTAGAGAACGGAAAGCAACAGTAGGTACAGACAAACAGAGTACGCCAAAAAGGCCCAGACTCAGGGATCTCAGTACGCTTGATGCCTAACAAAGTAGATAATCTACCTAAGAAGACGAAGCGAAAGATGCCCCTCTACCATATAGATCGACGACACTGTAAGGTATGTCGGTGGATGGAGAAGGTTCTTCATAGAAATCTAAGGGAAAATTCTATGTATAGCTATGGGTTTTTTTATGGATAGTGAAATAGAATAAAAGTTATGGATAGTAATGATGATGAGGTTTAAGAAGAAAGGTGGACACATCCATGCATGGGGTGGTTCGTTAATATTTTTTTGTACCAATTACTTTACCAAATATTCCATGTGTATTTACATCACGATGATCACATCTAGTACAGAAACAGCTTCACGACTTTAATCCCCAGACATGGTAGATATCCCCTCAGGTTTCTTAGTACTAGTCTGTTTCGTATTTGTTTCCCCAGCACAAAAAAACGGCTATAGGAGAAAACGGAAAAAACTGTGTCATAAAAAGTATTATACTTTTATCAACCCCTTTTTTCAAATTAAAACACTCCACCTAGAATGTTTATACAAAGTAATAAAAGAGCCAGACAAGCTTTAAACACTCTAAAAACTCAATAGAATTTCCCCAGAGCGCTCCTCGCTTTCATTTACATAGCAAAACGGGTGCTGTCGCGTAAAACAAAAGGTGATTACGAAATTGTCGGTAGCTACCACAATTTTGGTTCTCAAACAATACAAAGTTACTATGGCGTGAATAAAATTAAAAAACACCTAATAATAAAGCGGCAAAATCACAAATACTCCACACTAAACACAACCATATTATGCCTTCCTTTTGAGAGTAGTAGAGCTATTTGTGAAGGCAGTGCATAGTAGGATGCGTTCATAACGAGCGTGGCTTGTGAGGCATTACTTTGTTATAAGTGATGGTTACTACTAAACATCTTTTCCTATAAGCAAGTAGTATAAAAAATCAGTTTACTTCATCATCCGTAGAAATACGGTGTGAAACAATGTTACTCTTCGGCAGTCGTTCCTACCAACAGAGGCTGTATGCTGACAACCCTTAGACAACGCTTAGTATTATTTATTAAAATAATAATAATTTATTTTTCATCATCATAAAATAGGACATACATTACATTTAATTACAGGACAACATTAAGTTAGATCACCTGAGTTGTGTTGCAAGTTTGTGACGTGCAGAGCCTACACTAAGATTAAAAATCTTGTGTCGCAGGTTCTGCGTAGCCTTCGATTATTACAACTGATGCATATGACGCATACAGATGTTAAGCATCATGTGCCTGTAATTACACCGGCAACCGCGCTCTTCAAAGCAAAACACAACGTTGCTGCTTGGCGGCAGAAAAAGGCGTGGTGGTAGTACTTCCCCGGACGAGCCCTTCACAAAGAGCTCTACTACTCTCTTAGTTCTAAAAAATCTGAGATTTTTTAAGGCTACTTTGTTAAAGTGGGCTTGTCCTATCAAGATTCGCTAATTAGTTAGCGAAGAGGGTGAAACCTAAGCCGAGAATTATGTAAATTTTAATGAGAGAGGACAAGGATCGCCATTAGTGTTTACACTGCCTCAACTTTAATGAAAGAGCATCAAATTTTTTAAGGAGCATCTTGTTACTTCTAATCCGTAACAAGATTCCTCTGAAACCTCTGAATCCTAAGAAGACCTCCGACTCCGACATAAGCTTCTGGATATCGCATCACACTGGAGTTATACTATACATATTTAATTATTCATTTTGCGAAAAGGACATTCTGCATCATGGACATTTTGAGAAAAAGAGTAGTGTACCTACATTTTGTGAAGTTGTCATTCCGCATCAGAGCTTTAAGAGGGTCAAACGAAAAAACTGTACGAACCAATCTACAACGGTGTGCAAGTATATTTGCCCTAGCTCCAAATTGTATGTAATTGTTGTAACATTCCTAGATTCACAAACATCACGAATCAAAAACTTTCAGCTTCCAACCAAAACGAATGCCTTTTCATTCGTATTACCGGTTGCCGGGTAGCCGATGCCGGCTGTCCGGTAATACATTCAGCACCCGATTTAGTATCCAGTATGGTCTTTACCGTCGACTCGAGTACGGTCGCGTAGGCTCTCTCTGTGGTTGTACATGGGCGACTGGCCACCAGTGCGTATGAAAGCATGCTGCGACGTCCATGCAGGACTATGCGTCCGGCCGCCGGCTAACCGGTAGGCGCCAACCGGACGCACAGTGGTGGATCCGGTGTGCACCCAGCGACCGCTTGCCGGGCAAATTACGCCGGTAAGTGTGAAAACTAAAGTACATGGCCATACACTTCGCCGCCGGGTACCCGATGCCGGCTACCCGGCAACCGGGACGTGTGAAAAGGCACTTGTCGGGATGGCCTATATCCCAACTGTCTAATTAAAATAAAACAGCAGCGGGTTCACGTTTCATAAACATAATACCTACGCCTTCGGTACTTGGCCTCAATTCTTGAGCCAATTCCAATAATTAGCCTATACTTATGTAAGACTATTTCTTTTTATGAATAAAAGCCTGTAGGTAAAACCCGATAATGGCTTATATGATAGGGATTGGCCTTTATCTAACAGCTTAGTAGCCAGTGGATTAGCTTCAGTTTTAAAAAACAGTGACCGTCATTTTTTACCGACTTCAAAAAAGGAGGAGGTTCTCAATTGGACTATATGTTTTTAGGGTTCCGTATCCAAAGGGACCGTATTACTAAGACTCCGCTGTTCGTCCGTCTGCCTGTCGGTCCGTCTGTCACCAGGCTGTATCTCATGAACCGTGATAGTCGGACAGTTTAAATTATCACAGATGATGTATTTCTGTTGCCGCTATAACAACAAATACTAAAAAACAGAATAAAATAAAATTTAAGCGGGCTCCCATACAACAAACGTGATTTTTTTGCCGTTTTTATAGATAATGGTACGGAACTCTTCGTGTTTTTTTTTAATATTTGTGACGCGTTTACTCTGCAATTAATAATGCATTTTACTCATTTTCTGTTTTTGTTTTGTATTGTTTTCTCTATTGTTATTTCTGTGTTCTCTGTGTGTTGTGTGTCAAATAAATGTTTCTTTCTTTATTTTTCTTTCTTAAATATCAATAAAAATTAAAAATATATAAACAAATTATGTTTTACTTTGTGGTACCATTTTGTATTATGTGTTTCAACTTATTTGAATTCAGAAGAATTTATTTTGTTCAAAAAAGCTATATTACCTATATCTGATAGCGTAGACGTTAAATGTTTGAAACATGTGCTCGATGCCATCATTGAACAAACTAATGTTCTATATTGGTAATCTATCGGTCACCTAGTGACCACCGGATTAACTCTACTAATCCATTGCCCTACCCTTGACCGCAGAGTACCTCCTGCCTGCAGTGCGAAGTCCCACACGTCGATCATTGTGCCAATCAACACGTACACATTGGTACCGAGAATAAAATCTTTATTAAAAAATAAAAAAACCTGAGTGCCAGGAACAAGATAGTGTTCTAAATTACGACGTTACGACGAATCTTTTAGAATACTTTTCACAATCATAGCAATATGGGTATCGAAATCAAGAGAGTGATAGAGTGTTTTGAAATAATATATTTGATGTGAAATGTGATTTTATTTTAATGTGAGAGAATATTGCTCCTGCTTTCCTGCTCACCTTACTTTTTGTTTTTTTTTTTATCTAAGGACACTTGGGAAGTTACAACGAATCTTTTGATACATCAATCATCAAAATCTACCCAGCCGTTTGGGTGCTGCGTGGTAATAAAGAAAATATCTATGGATAGTACATAGATACACGCCAAACACATTAACCCGCTCGCCTTCGGCACTGTAAAAAGGGACTAAGGTGCATATAGATAAGTAGGTATACTATATTGTGGGCAAGTGGATTACACTACTGTATAAGTATAATTAACCATCTATTCATTTCGATTGCTGCGAATTGCTATCCTTTCTTCTAACTTCCTACTCCTTCTAATATATAAATGTTACAATATTCGGATGCGTGTAGCTTTGGTAGTACTTAGTCTCTAATATAATTGTTACGGAAGAGCGGGATCTCCTAACACAGGTATACCTTATATACTTAAAAAGAGATCTCAAACCCATAAAATGTAAACAAAGATTAAGTTACTGAATAAAAAAATTGATTTGATTTTGATTTGTGGCTCGATCACGCCCTGAACACGCACTGAACCAATCGGGATAAAACAAATATAGTTTATAACTTCGATCAGCAGGATTGACTTTTACTCTCGAAAAATGACTGGAAACAGAGTAGAAAACATGAATTAACCCAATAATAAGGAAAATCTTAATGTTTACAATTACTACCCATGGCTAGTGAAGCCGCGGGCACCAGCATAAGCACTGCCTCGAAAGTAGTATTAAAAGAACTGTATTTATCTATGTAACATGCCTGAGTTCGATTAGGTACCCGAAACCGGAGCCTGGCTTTCCGCGTCTCCATCGACAAACAAGCCTCTATGGCGCACTTAAAAAAGGTGGTGATGAAAGGTCACCAAACTGTTTCGAAAGAACTAGTGATACGACAACAACAAGAAGACCGACAAACGGCGTCATAGTTAGACGTGTTACTAACATCTAATTTCACCTGCGCCGGTCGACACACGTGAGAAATTCATCCTAGTTCAGAAATGCAACGAAATCACCACCTAAGTACATGCGCAGTCAGGAAACTCCAATTATTCAAGCCACTTCACCGCGACTCGACAAATTCACCGACAAGTGTGCAGTTGCAAGACCCCGCGCGACTACACAAGTTGCAAATTATATTAGTGTTCGCAGTGGCTGGCGGGTAAACAAAGTTAGCAACATGTAGATAGTTCGATGGGCAAGTTTTGTAGACTAGCTACCTCTAAACAAGGTTTCTGGCAAAAAGTAACGTGCGAAGCGGAACCAGTGCGTGTGAAAACTGAGGCTGAGACCCGTATAATTGAAACTTTAACAAAGTGTGCCCGAATAAATAAAACATGGCTCAGTGAATCCAAAACCCTTTGAAGCAAATTATTATTGTGGAAAAGGCCATCCAGAGAATAAATACATTATATTTTTCACAGTTAATAAACTGTGAAAAATATAATGTAGTACCTATGTATTATTTCACTATTAATATTAACAGTAGTAAAGGTCTTTGTGAAGGGCTCGTCCGGGGAAGTACTACCACCACGCCTTTTTCTGCCACCAAGGCCAAGCAGCAACGCTGTGTTTCGGTTTGAAGAGTGTGCAATGGTTACCGGTGTAATTATAGGCACATGAGGCTTAGCATCTGTATGCCTCAAGTTGGTGGACGCAGGGCAGTGCATCGTAGAGCACGTTCTATAACCTCTGCTTGTACTATAACCTGGATGTATAAAAAATAATGCGACTTATTGGGAGCCGACACCCGATTCCCGAAAAAAACTGTATTTTCTCTATGGTATTCTAGCTTGTATCAGATTCGGTAGCCATTGTACCGCGCTCGGGCAATGGCTTTCCGTAAATTGATTGTTTGAGAAGACCTTTGACAGAGATCGACAGGTTATTGATGGAACACGGCACATCGTCCAGTAATGAAATACCTAACCAAACACGAGCACGACTTTCTGAAGACGAAAATATTGTTTGGTCTATTTTATACTTACCTAACATTACCTACCTTCTACTTAGGACTCACTACATTTTCTTTCCTGACCATCCTCCTTGCTATTATGCGAAAGTTATGATGTTTGGATGTTTGTGGGTCAATCGCAGCCTAACCATTGAACCAATGGGGTATGAATTTTGTAATTTCGTTCTCAAAAAATTACTGGAAAGGGGATAGAAAACATGACGAACCAATGAACATGACGAACATGAGGGCCCAGTACTAACGATTTTGGACCTTCTTAATTTTCTGACTTCCAACCAAAAAACAAATGAAATAATATTTTTATTTTTTTATACAACTTGCTGATGGAACAAGCAGATGGCCCACCTGATGTTAACCAACCACCATCACCTATAACAAAGCATTGCATCGTCAGTCAATCTCGATGGGAACGTGTCCTACAATGCACCTTGCGTCCATCAACTTGAGGCATACAGATGATACATGTGAGTTGAGTACCACCTACCAGCAGGAGTCAGTGGTCTGGCACGTGGAGTGACGGGGGTTTGGGGGGGGTTGTGGTTGTCGTCGCGTGGAGGGCTTGCCACCGCTCCTTCGGAGTTGTTGTTCCCTGGGGGCCCGGGGCCCTCGCCGGCTCCCGCCTCCAGTTGCAACTGTAATAAAACAACTAGGTTTAGAATCCCTTGCTTATATTACGAAGACTTTGTACTCGTAATACTAGTTGAGTCCAGTGTGACATTTTTACAGAAGCTATTTGTAACATTTCAGAAGCGGATATCATTGGTACCTTTTTAAGAGTAGTAGAGCTCTTTTTGAAGGGCTCGTCCGGGGAAGTACTACCACCACGCCTTTTTCTGCCGCCAAGCAGCAACGCTGTGTTTCGGTTTGAAGAGTGTGGTTGCCGGTGTAATTACAGGCACATGAGGCATAACATCTGTATGCCTCAAGTTGATGGACGCAGGGCAGTGCATCGTAGGGCACGTTCCTATTGTGCATGTATTACGAGGCAATGCTTTGTTATAGGTGATGGATACCACTTAACATCAGGTGGGCCATATGCTTGTGCAATCAGCTAGTTGTATAAAAAAAAACCTATTGGTTTTATAATGGTTTATTTCTAATCATCTAAGATGATATAGAAAACTGCAAAAGTCACAATAGAATAGTCGAAAAATAAAAATGAACAAAGTGCTACGAGAACGCGTAGCATTCATTCCGGCCTGCCATTTATAAAATAATGAGCGTATTTTTAATTTTGCAGCCCCTAGCAGCTGCAGTGTTCAAATGATTTAAATTAAGCTGCCGGACGTGCACGCCAGGTTGAGCTGACTGAAACCGAACGCTGTCACGGCCGCAGCCAAATGGAGTATGAAATTCATAATATTAACTATTATTCTGTATGAAAATCTGTTTTTAACTCATATTTGTTGCACCTATTTTAATAGTCTGATTTCCTGCCTCACATTTTGCTACATGTGTTTGGCGCAGAGCCTGGTTTAATTTGCTAGAATGTATATCCTTCGGCCGTGTCTGTGCCCGATTTGAGTTTTCCTACACCTTTTTTTTTAATTCATCTAGCTGAAGGAACAAGCAGATGGCCCACCTGATGTTTAGTGGTAACCATCACCTATAACAAAGCATTGCCTCGTAAGTCTCGCACGATAGGTACGTGCCCTACGATGCACTGCCCTGCGTCCATCAACTTGAGGCATACAGATGTTAAGCCTCATGTGCCTGTAATTACACCGGCAACCACACTCTTCAAACCGAAACACAGCAACTCTGCTTGGCGGCAGAAAAAGGCGTGGTGGTAGTACTTCCCCGGACAAGCCCTTCACAAAGAGCTCTACTACTCTTAAAACACCTGATTAATCATTAGTCTCAACTAGCCATGGGTAACTCACTCAAAAAACATGATCTGCTGCGCATCAGCTCATTTACAGTCTCGAGCCGGAGCCGAACCGCGGTTCAAACGGCTCAGAATTTCAGGACCAATTTATTTTCATGGTACCTTCAAAGACTCCAAGCAAGCACCGATAAGACTTGGCAAAAGGACTAGACGCCAAAACAAAAAAATACTACGATAAACATAATTTTGTAGAAAAATAAACGAGTCTAGCGGAAAATAAACAGGAAAAAATCCGTGAATTTGTATGTTAGCAATAACTAATAAATATTGCTAACAATGAACGATGGAATGAAAAAAAAATTAAGTAAAAGTTCTACTATTCAAAATGAACCTTACTTGATTAAACGTTAAAACGAAAAATATTTATGCAAATTATGACAAGCCTAGAACGCAAAATATCCTTAAATATGTATGCTAAAACGCGAGGGCGTCCACGGGCTGTTGCTAAAACAACTCAAGTTAATAATTCAAATTCGTAACCCATACCATTTAAAAACATGCTTTTCTAAAAAGAACCATAATCCTTCAATTCATCCTAACTCCACTCACTCACCCGCGCAGATATTACTTCAAACGATTCAACGGTTCGAGTACGTAGTAAACCTCCCAATGAATCAAAATAAATATTCTACTCAAACGGTTCAGGGTTCTGTTTATCATAAAACCAATCTTTGAACCGTTTGAGTTGTGTATCACATTTTATGAGTAGACCTGAGAACCGCTCCACAGATGAGCGGCTCCAAAAATGCAGCATTGGAAATTAGATCTTATTACTAGACGAAACAATTCAAATTCATTTAGCAAAATTTTTGATCTGGATATCGTTTTTCTAATGTAGACCCTATCAACCTAGGAATAAAATTTATATTAGGCTAGCATGAGAGCTGTTGAGCCGCTCCAAAAGAAATAGAGCCGTTACTGACGGATCACTACGGTATGAGCCGCTCCAGACGCGTACTTCCGACTCCTTCTACCCACGGCTAGTCTCAACAGCCGAACAAGTAATCCCTCTTTGACCAATCCAATAGCTTATTGAACCCCAGTAAAGGCAATACAACCAATCATCTGTCACACAAACAAACCAGCAGGTTAATGGGAAAAGGTAAACGAAATTTACGACGATTCGTGTAGCATTTTACTTCCCGTGCAACATAATTAGGGAACGTCGTGACAAAATGACATCGTTTTGAAACAATCGTGCAAAGAATGGCTTGGAAAAGACGCCGAAGAAAATAGAACGCAATTTTAGTGGGAGAGCTCTTGCGTTTGTTTAGGGTTATAAAATATACACACCGCTGGAAATGGGTTAATAGGAGGTCGGGTGACCTTTGTAACCAGCTGGGTTGCGATAAATAAGGAAATAGATACTGCATACACAAAATGAAGAATACGTTTAAAAAAGTTTTGTTTTTATCAGCACAGAATAATATAATTATAAGTTTCGGTTTGAAAAGTGACGGTGCCGGTGAAATTACAGGCATATGAGGCTTAACATCTGTATGCCTCAAGTTGATGGACGCAGGGCAGTGCATCACACGGCATGATAATACCGCGCGTGACTTGCGAGGCAATGCTTGATATACCTAGGTGATGGATACATCAGGTGCGTCACCTGCTTACTTCAGCAAGTAAACTCCAATAGGCATCCGAGATGCGGTAGTGGCAGTAGGATTAGTAATGATTCCAACAGCGAATAGTTTTATTGTGTTTTCTGTGCCAGTTCGATCGAGAGAATGTGATCATTAGTTTTTAGGGTTCCGTACCCGTACCCAAAATGTAAAACGGGACCCTATTACTAAGACTCCGCTGTCCGGCCGTTGGTCTGTCTGTTCGTCTGTCACCAGGCTGTAATTTTTTTACAGATGATGTAAGTATGTATGTTGCCGCTATAACAACATATACTAAAAAACAGAATAAAATAAATATTTAAAAATATTAACGTTTGTTGCATGGGAGCCCCATACAACAAACATGATTTTATGCTGGTACATAGATAATGGTACGGAACCCTTCGTGCGCGAGTCCAACTCGCACTTGGCTGGTTTTTCTTTTTTATTTCCAGCGCAACGCCATCTGGGGAATATTGAAAATGTTCCTCATTGTACAAGCGGAACTAACAGCAGATACAAGATACCTATTTTTTTACAGAAATAAGTGTTCCATGTTCCACATGTTCTTATTTCTATAGTAGGCACTGTAGAGTTATTCCGGAAACAACAAAATCATGGGGTGTTGAATTTCACCTAGTGGATCTGTGCTCACTTCGATCACTAGATTTACTCCCCTAGCTGATACTCCCCGTGATTTTGTTATTTATGGAATAACACTACTGCACTTAAGGCGAATACAAGAGCTAATGTGACTCTCGCTCGCACGTTTCGACGTGTTGAAAGATATAAAATCACTAAACTCATTTTCGAAAAATCGCAATCTACCATTTTGTGTGCAATCACATTGCACACAGTTTAGTAAAAATTTCATTTTGATCGATACATGTTTTCCTTCTCAAAAGTTTGCTTTACTAGTTTTCGTACATAAGCAAACTTTTAAGTAGTGTTAATAGTAGTTGATGATTTTATATCTTTCAACATGTCGAAACGTGCGAGCGGGAGTCACATTAGCTCTTCTCTTCGGCTTAAGACATATTCACCTTAATAGTTTTAGTGTAATAGTTTTCACATTGAAACATAACCTCCAGCAATACAAAGAATGACAGGCACTTGGTTGCCAAGCTGATAGGGGTTCTGCTCCACTTTGTTCTGAATCGGTTCGATTGTTTTGGGTAGCATTTAAATTGGACCTGCTTTTCTTTTGATGTCGTTGGAAAAGGTCAGGACAAAGGGAAAGGGTCAGAATACATTTTTAGGTCTAAAATCCCTTAACATCAAACGGGTTGTTTACTGTGTTCAAGACCTTATTTAATTAATCAAAAATATTGAACTTTGTTTGATGTGACTGCTCCAACATTGTTGCGTTAAATTGAATATCAAATTCCAAACAAGCTTTTAGGGAACCTTTTAAAATGATTAATAAATGAGCAACATTAACTATTGTATCATTTTATTGTGATTATTACACACATAACTACACTTCCATTTATTAAACATAAGTGTAATAGATAAACATGCTAATACAATAATAAAAAATGTTAAGACAAGCCGAAAATGCTAATATAACGGAAAACTTTTTATTTTAATTAGCGGTTTTAGAATGTACATTATGCCTTAGTCCTCCATAGATAGTAAATTCCAAAATACAATATTTTTCGACAAACCTGCTAAATTTTCTAATAACTGACATAATTTACTACGATTTGCCGTGCCAAAGTCGTACCAAAACTTTCCAAACTTTAGGTAAATGATGTAGCCTAGATACCGATCAATGTGAATAAATTATTTAGTTTGTCATTATTATAATTTTTGCGGTCGTTTCAACAGGCTTTGCGTGTGGTTTGTCGCATGCATTCCAATGTTAAATGAAAACTACACAATTTTATTTCTTTTAAAAAAGACATGACTAGGAATGTAATCCACTCATGGCATCCTTGCACATTGTTATTATAGCTCCAATAGATTTTCAAGATTTAAAACACGTTGTTTATTTATTTAAAAAGCAATTTTGTTCATGATTTATATTCTATGGAACTATTAAGATCTGTTTTTATATGTCCAAAATCGAAACAAAAGAGTATAATTCTGAAAACTTTTCGTGATATTTCCAACAATAATACAAAAAATATTGTTGGAAATCTCACTTGGTGCCAATATTATCCCCAAACCATGCAAAACTTATAAGGAAAAATGTTTGTAATGTATTAATTAAATTGGAATAACAGTTCCAAGCTGCTACCGCGACCAAAGCTAAAGGCGTATATTTCACGTTTGAAGTTTGACTTTCAGAATTGATTCGGTGAACTCGGTCTATGAACCACAGTTCGGTTACCTTGGTTCAACCCTAGAGCCTTGAGCGCGCTGCCAGTTTTCCAGGTTCAATCAAATGAAACAGTACATTTAGCACAATATTGGTATATTTGCTAAAAAGATTGAACTCTACTCTCCTTTGAGAGTACTGGCATTGTGCACATACATTTTTAAACAGAAAAACTCATTGGTGCACGACCGGTTTCGAACCGACCTTAGGATCGGAAGGAAGGGCCGCTACCACCAGACCACCAGTGCTCTAATAGGTTCAGTGATTTTATATCTTGCAAAAGGTTGAAATATGCGAGAGGTATACATAAGCCTTCGCCAGTATTTTTTTTACTATTTAGTTTAGAGCCCAATGTAAACTGGTAGGTACGTGTCAAGCGCAATGCAGCTACCTGGCCTACATGCTTCCGTAAGTAGTAAGTGGAGCAAATAGTGAGTTCTGTAAGTTACAAGGAGTCACAACGAGCCAAGGTTGTCGTTGCGCCAACCGTAAGGGTACTTTAAACTGCCCCACAATGAAGTGAATATTTGGCGGACTTCAAAAATATATGTGACTTTCCACACAGCATTATCTGCCCTAAACTACGAGTAAGCTCGTCAGAGAGAGAGAAGCCTATTTAAAGGCGCACTTAAATGAATAACACTGTTACGAATTTATTTATTTATTAGAAACAAGTGATACGACAAGATACGACAAGATGAAAAAGACAATATATTTTGATACATAATATTTTGATAGAGATACCTATTTGAATTGATGTAGTTTGTGAAATTCATAATTCAATGTAAGATGTGAACGTCGAACACGGTGGGGCTTGACTCCACGGCCTGCAGCTCAAAAGGCAGATGTAATAACAACTGAGCTGTGAAGGCTGACAAAGTAATACATCATCCTCCAACTTCCTGCCCTTATCTCGTTAGGTGGAATAATGGAAGTGAAGTGAAACATTATTCTTGATTAAATCACGTGTATTTATCACGTTGATATGTCTTGTGGTGTATAAGATCAGTTGAGCTATCTGGAGATTGATTGCAACGGTCTGTAGATAGTTTAACGGTTTCGTATGTGCGAGTCTGTTGTTCATTTTGTAAACACTTGTATTCGTTTTTTTTATTAATATTTTAGTCTCAGGTCTTTGTGGAATAGGTACTTATTATTTTTTGTCAATTTAATTATCACTCTAATCTAATATGTACCTAACTAACTGCCGGTTGCTGAAAGTAATTGGATGTCAAGTCACTCTTCATTTCAGCTATTACGTCGCATTAGATAGAGATAGCAAGTGACTTGATATCCGATTAGTTTTGATCGGGCTTTCAGAAACTGGCCGAAAGTCTGTAATGAAGAGCTTTAATAACATTCTTAACTATGATATTCTAATCGAGGAATAAATAAAAAAAAGCTTTACAACTTTAATCCTCAGTAACAATCTCCACAGATCTTTTACTTCCATGCACGAACTCAATATTCTTCGAGGAGGTCTAAAAGGCGTATTCAGAGGTACGCGGGCAGTGCATCGTAGGGTTCTTATCGTGCGTGACTTACGAGGCAATGCTTTGTAATGGTATGGTTATTGGTAATGATTACCACTTAACATCAGGTGGGCCATCTGCTTGTTCCATCAGCTAGTTGTATAAATAAAACGTCCAAACATCACATTTGGCACATTCCTACATTTGCAGTAGTCGGTATTCCATAACATTCGATTACGATATCGAAATGGGATGATGTTGCAAAAATGCTTTTTAGTAAAACAAACAAAAATTGGATTATACTTACGCAAATTGGAATTGCAAATCGGTAAATTACTTCCCTTACGTTCACGGGAAAAGGCTGTTGGTGAATTTAATATGGCAAGAGCGGTACGGTAGAAAGGTAAGCAGAATCGTGGTATATACCGAAGTACTATTATCAAGACTGAAAATATTACATTTTTTTTAAGATAATTTATTTAACAATTTCCTCGAATCGGATAAAAAAAAGATACAGGTTTCTACTCACTTTTAAAGTTACTAGCATGTAGTTGATCGAGTGAGCGAAGCGAACGAAGATCTTAGTTTCAACTTGGACGATTTGGCATTTTATGTATGTATGTATGTATGTATGTTTGTCTGGCGATAACTTTAGAACCATTGATCCGATCTGCATGAAATTTGATATGACGATAGCTTGTACTTGAGAAATTTACTGGTAAGTATATGAGTAAAATCGGATGAAGGGTTTTTGAGATATGGGGGTTTTTAAGGGGGCAAAAATAAAAAAAGTTACATAAAAAAATCAAGTTTCATGTCATATGAAAGGGCTTTGTTTGGACATTCCAAAACAATTTTTACTTTTTTTCTGGGACGCTCGGTTTTTGAGATACAACAAAAAAGTTAAATTAAGATAACCAGCGATCCAAGAGCTCCCATCTCTAAGAGTTTCGTTTTCTACTGGTCGGCCAGTTACTTGGCTTTTTCTTATTTTTTTTTCTTGTAATAAATTAAAGAGGTACTCAGTTCTCATAAAATGGTGACGACGACCAGGTCTGATGATGGAGCCAAGGTCTGTTCAACGGAACTCTTCAATAAATAGGCCAATAGAGTTGAAACTTGATTACCATACCAAGTTAGTAGGCGGTAGTCAGAAAAAAGTCCAAAGATAATGTTTGGACTTGCCTCTGACTACTCTACCTGCTCAAAGTTTTGATGCGTTCGTCGGGTCGCATCACGAGATCTCAGTTCGGGGCGAACTACTAGTATTTTCTGTATAAAGGATATATTATAAAATAATAAAAGATATTTTAAAAGGATCAAGGTAGTGTTAATGTAATTTTGGTGAGAAATAAAGAATAGTAGATTGTTAAGCGAATAACTATATGTATACAAGTAATAACATAGTATTCCTATAACAAGCAGTAAATTCGTAGAGATCGCGTAGATATCTCTACGTGTACTTTATTACGTCACGCTAACGGTACTACGAGCGTAGCACAACGTGCTACGGCGTAGCAGGAACTTTTCAAGCAGCAAGCTAGAATCTAGCAACGTTTCGTTTCGCGTACTTAAATTTACTATGAAGGTGAATATAACAGAGTTATGTGCATTTTTTTGAATAATATCATCAGCATCATCATCGGCTGTACGTAACCCACTGGTTATCCTCTCCTCCCTCACGTCTCTCCATGTAGCTTAGCTTTTTATTTTTTTATTATTGTTATTTTTAGGGTTCCGTACCCAAAGGTTTAAACGGGACCCTATTACTAAGACTCCGCTGTCCGTCTGTCACCAGGGGCCTTATGCTCACTTCGAGCGAGATTATCTCACGATGGAGATGACGTCATATCTCGTTCAATAATTCGTTGACCTTGCGTCTCGCATGAACTTTGTATGAGAAAATTGGGGAGTTAGATGGTGAGAATGGGGATAAATAGTTATCGAACGAGATATGACGTCATCTCTAACGTGAGATAATCTCGCTCGAAGTGAGCATAAGGCCCCTGGCTGTATCTCATGAACTGTGATAGTTAGACAGTTGAAATTTATAACAACAAATACTAAAAAACAGAATAAAATAAATATTAAAGGGGGCTTCCATACAACAAACGTGTTTTTTTGCCGTTTTTATAGATAATGGTATACGGAACCCTTCGTGCGCAAGCCCGACTCACACTTGGCCGGGTTTTTTATACCACTTGCTGATTTAATAAGCAGATGACCCACTTGATGCAAGCGATAACTATCACTTTATACCTATACAAGTTTTTCAACCACAAGTTTTTACATTAAATGGATTGTCTATTCTTTTAAGTTATAAACCCTGTATTATAACTATAAGAGTCCCTTATTTTCAGGTTCTTAGATGAAACGTTTTGTTAATTAGTTAGTTCATTATTTTTTTTAATTTAATTAGTCTTAATGTAATCTAAGAGCTACGCTAAGTTACAAACTTAATTAAAACTAGAAGACCAACTTCCCACGATAACACCAGTTTTTTAGGTACTCCAGTTAACGAAGGAAGCTCCTGTACCTAGCCAGAGGAAAAACTCTCGCACACAAAAGCTTGTGCTTAGAAGAACAATGTCTAACCTAAAGTCTTTTCGCACTGCATTAAAGACAAAGTCAAAGTCAAAGTCAAATTCAATAAAATCACAAGGATCACTTTGACGTGTCTTAAAGCTAGGGTGTTTAAAAAATGTGATTCAAAAACACACCCAGCAATCTGGGTTCGCGCAAACTCATACAAACTTACTTTAATAAGAAATATATCCATAGTATGTACATAGAATCATAATGTTACAACGATATTACTACATTATTCAACTTAAGTACAATTTGATTAGAATGTGAACAGACAGCTTATGTTAAGTACGTTAGCCTTACGTACCTACGTTCTCCAGACACGTGTCCACATCGTGTATACCTATTATAAAGTAACAGCAGGTAGTGTAGGTACCTACTGAAAAGAAGCAAAATAAGAATTCGACTTATACCTATATTTACCTAGTCTGTACCCCTGGTATTTTGCAAAATAAGAATTTAACTTAAACCTATATTTACCTAATCGGTACCTGTGGGATTCTTTAGATCCATTAAAACACAAATATCTTATTATACGAGGTTATGCCCTCCGTCCGGCCACGCCGTCCAAGCAAGTGTCGCCAGCATGTCGCTAGTGTTGCCAGCGCGACTAGGCTAGACACCACATCCTCATCTTTATTAAAATTTACAAATTTCAGAACACTTACAGTAAACCATATTTGTAAAAGAGTCAGTAATCATGAAAGTATAAGGCACAGTTTAATAGTTATGGATTAGTTTATACTTTATATTATTATACTTTGTATATAACACATTTATAAACAAAGCAAACCACAACTTATACAGGTACACAAAAATGTATAAAACACACATGATGCAATGGAGCATTTGTAGCTCTTTGCAAACGCTATTATTTATTACTTACATTTTAGATTGTATTGTCACCATTGATTTCCTTATTTACTTACCCATATTCAATACATATTGTAGTATGTAAGTACATACCTAAATTATTGGAAATGTAGCATAGGTTGAACAAAGATTAAACACGATGAAATAAATAGTAAGATTAGTTTGTATAACAGTTATAGTATAGGTACAACATTTTAAGTCAACACTAACATTTTCAAATATTTTGGAATAGTTATAGGTATTATAAATAATAACTGATTAACTCTTTCTTCTTACTATCACTACCTATATTCCTTCCCCTTATCCTTTTTTTTTTCTTAACCTTAAACTAATACCAGGTAATAGAATAAAATTTGACCGATTCAAAATGTTGAACGTTCCGTTCGCCATTCTATTAATTTGCGGCCTTTAGTATTGAACATTGATTAACATATGGAATTTTAAAATTTCAAAAAGTTAAACTACTGGTAGAACTTACAGGTTAGTCAAGGCACTAATATTTGTTTATCTGTGGTCAAGGCAATCCATTCGTGCTCTTTGATTGAATTTTACAAATTCATATTCAATAAACTATACTAAAAGGAAACTAGTTAAAATAGTTGGGTGAGACATCATATAGAAATCATGCCGATTTCACCTCTTGTTACTTTTATTTGCTGGTTTAAATCTAAAAGTTCTTACATTGTATCAGCATGAAAGATGCTTTAATTGTTATTATTAACATGAACATTTTTGTAGGTACTTTTACATATTTAATAATTGAACGAATAGATTTCAAATTCATCGTATTAGTAGAAGGATATTTCTACAAGAATAAAAGCATAATTCTTCATAACTCATAAATCTTGTCTGATGCACAACAGATTTTATAAAGAAATAGAATAATATCATTATCATAACATTGATTTTGTCAGTCGTTTTCAAATTTGAATGTAACCTCTTTAGTAAGCTGAAAGAACAATTTAGCCTAACTTGGTTCCTAGTAGTTTCTTCATAGCTCAATTCAATTCAACAGGCGATTCGTTTTCTGACAATTTGGGAAGCAACATAGCTTTTTCATTTTAATTATTTTTCTCATCTGCGTCTAAGGTTTTTCTAGTGTTATTTTGAGTTGTGTTGTGTAATTTCGGTGGCATTTTAACCAACATTACTTGAGGTCTTAGCACAAAGTTTAAGCATTTGGAATGAAAGTGTCTGTATATATGATATCCTGATTTGACCGAAAATGTTTCTAATGTTTTGAAGAAAACCGCTACCATTTTCTTCGAAACAAATGATGGCCCACTTGACTATGGACTGACTTGACTAAAAAGTATTCAATACAAATCACTTGACACTGGCATGATTGTCTGTCGAATGACGGACAGGAGTCATAAATTGAGAGAAGAAGAAGAATTCAACAGGCAGAACATTTACCTCCATGGGCAGAACAACTCAGCTCTTGGCGTTTGTTTTGTGTTGATTAGCATCATAATCTAGTTCTTGCCGGAATAGGTACATAACATCAAGAAGAGGTCAATCCACAGGTCTGATCCAAGATCCGTGCGGATACAATCGATCATACTTTGAAGCAGTCTCTAATTACCCAATTATCAATTTACCTAACCCATTGAAGTATGTAATCACTGATTGATTCTGTTACTTAGATACCCCCCATTTTCCAGATAGGCAGGTACACCAAAATTTACAAGTTTGTACAGGACCTTTAGAACAGCTAGGGACTAGGGGTATGTAGGTAAGTATAAGAACTGACCAAATCTACCACCAATCCAATTGATAATGTTCTCTAGGCTATGTATAACTTTCATTAGGTATCCATGGCAGTATCAAATAGATTATACTTAGGTACTAGTATTCTCTTATCTGTGACTTAGGTCAGGTTTCATCGCCCCTACTGCAGCCGGCAAATATGAAGTATTTTAGATAGCACCTAAAACACACTCAAGGTGAATATAGGTCCGCCCAAGCAGGAGGTGTGAAAAGACGTAAACATTTAAAACAAAGATGAAGATCTAGATTTCATATTTTGTCTCTTCACTCTCAGGCCATTAACAGACATATCATGGAAAACCAAGGTTCTTTCAAGATAGGTACAATGTTTAAATTTTCATAATAAAACCTATTATCTCTTTGAACTTCTTGTACTTAGTAATTTTACCTTGTTTTGAGTATGTACCTACCTAGGTAAATAAGTAACATAATTTATTTATTCATCATCATCACCCTTATTCTAATGTAATAATGGTAGTATGTACACTTAGTCAATATACTATATGACTATAAGGTATTGATATAGGTTCAATTCATTAATACAGTTGATATAGCTTTTTGTAGAAACCTTACCAGAAAAAGACACGCTTTGATATATTCAGCTTGTTCATTAGATGTCTCATGCCTTCAAAGAGTCTAGTAACTTTTATAAGTCAGTACGTTCTTTTTACAGTTGCTCACTACCAGTCTGAGTGACCAGTAGATTTTATCAACATTATCAAAATCATACAACACATTGAAAAACTTACTTAGTGACACATTAAGAACTGTGTGCAAGGCCAAAGTTAAGTTTTAGTAGAGATAAAAAGTACTTTTTCTCCATTATCAGATAAAACAGGGTAAAATACCAATTTCTATCAAAATGTTGCTCAAACATTTATTTTTAATTGTTATGTATTACTGATAATTTATTTCTATTCAAAACCAGTTTTTAAACTGTACTTTGTCAAGTTTAGTTAAACCAATGTAATTCTTTTCCTTTTGTTTACTTGATTATTATATTAATGTCTATTATAAATTGTGAAATTCACAACACACATAAACTTTTGACAGTAAAGCAACCACTACGAATAATCAACGAGGTAGATTATACCCACCCAGTAGATTAATTATAATGATAATGGTAAGTATATAGTATGTTACAAATGTAACGGAAATCGAGATAATACCCAATAATCTTCCTGTGTTTTGCGTGCCACACCTGGCATTGGTATACTATAACACAGGGTTATTCTAGTTTGGGTACAAATGTTGTTCGAACAGGAAATATAGCAAATGTTTAACATAAACCCAATTTAATAAAATACTATAATGTTTGTTAACGATTTTAAATAAATAAATTTCATTTCATCTAAAACACTCAAAAGCTAAGTGTTATTAAGTATGTTTGTGATCCAGTTTCCGATGCATATTTAACAAATACGAATTATTCATGGCCTTTAATTTTTATTATATTGTCACATGTGATCACACACAGTGCATTTGATGATTTTTCATTTCTTTTGCCTTTTTGTCATTTCCGATGACCATTTATTAAATGCATGGCTTTGTTTTCCATCTCTGATGAAATATTTCTTGCATGGCTTTTTGGTTATCTTTAATAACATTATACATAGCCTTTATATCATCTCTGATGACATTAATTACATGGCCTTTACATCATTTCTGATGAGATTAATTACATAGCCTTTCCGTCGTCTCTGATGTGATGACACTTATTGCATGGCCTTTATTTACATGACCGGTATTTGGAGCCTGTAACATAACATTTTTCATATTAGATAATGTTTATTCATTTTAGGCTGTGGCTCATGCTCAGCGCAACAATAGTATAGCTACTTTGTTACATTGCCCTTAAAACTGGTGCTGGTTTTTCAGTCTAGATTTCAGTTGCAATAGGTAGGTATAAAAGATATAAAAACCATTCACCTAATTGCTAATAAAAAATAATAGTAAAATAGCAACAGCCTCAAGACTTTGATTCCCAGGCATGGTAAATATCCTCACACATCCCTTAGTACCAAGTATCAACTTAAAGATTTTTGAGGATGTCTAAAGTGGTCAGATACGTCCAAATACTTTTAACATTTGGCACAAACCCAGTACAGGTACAGTAGTTGGTATTCCATACACTGTAGTACCTGGTGACATGGGTCAAGACATACAGATATGGTTGATGATGATGTGATGTGTCGTCCAGGCCGATTTTGGCTACGGCAGCATTGTTAATGCTAATAATTTTCAAAACATTTCTACCTTCATAGTGATCAAAGTAAAAATCTTTTCTTTCACAGGTTTTCGTAGGTTAGGGTAGGCAGGTAAAATTATTATGCAGCGATAAATTTTTCTAGATCTTTTTCTAACAGGTATCTCAATTACGTAAGTAATACTTTGATCTAATATACGGTACCCTCGTACTGTACATGTTAGTTCAACGTAGGTTTCGTACCTTGTTTATTGAATTGGAACTTGAACTTCAACTGCAAAATAATTACTTTGGAATGCCATCTATCCCTTCCTTTTCAGTAAAATGAGTTAAATTACTCACGTTCTCCTCAGTCGCCACTTTGTGGGATTCTTTAGATCCATTAAAACACAAATATCTTATTATACGAGGTTATGCCCTCCGTCCGGCCACGCCGTCCAAGCAAGTGTCGCCAGCATGTCGCTAGTGTTGCCAGCGCGACTAGGCTAGACACCACAGTACCCCTGGTACTTCTCAAGTTTCCTCCAAATCAATCCTAAGCTATTTTGCCACGTCAAAATTTGTTATAATTTAGTTGAAAATAATTTGAGCCTCTGCTCTTTTCAGCATCATGACCACAGAATACCTTCTTAATGATACAAAAAGGGACGAACTGCTACCAACGTAAACGTCATCTCAATAACTCGAGGGCCGAAACGCTCATATACCAGTATTTTGAGACGAGACATCAAAGAGTAGGTACAGTAAATGTCTAGTGCCGGTAATGACGACTACAAAACACACCTACACTACAAAATGAATTTCAGAATATTTCAATCAAAAACGGTAAGAACCAGGCCGATAACTAGTTGCCTGTTCTTCTAATTTGTTGCAAGTTTAGACGTACGGGCACCTAGATTCAGACGTTTGTAAACGAAACGTGTGATTTAATTGAAAAATACCGCATTACTCTGTCTTTGTGTCTCAGTTTTGCAATAAACATTGCTAAGTCAAGTTCCATTCGATCTTTTTATACATTTATATTTTCCCTAGGTTTATTAGAACCATAAGTACTTAACCATCTACCTACGTCCGCTGTCGATAGCTCAAAGGCTTCTTCTAGCCACTTGGCCTTCACCTTGATATTGAAGAAGCGATCTCGAATGTTCTCGAATGTCCGCCATTTTTCATTTCACGTCACTGGTATTTCTTACAAACTTTTATAAGTAAATAATAAATAAATTTAAATATGGGTTAATTAACCCGCCTGTTTGGTCCAACGACATTGTAATATGTGCTGGAAATGGATGGATGAGACTCGCAAGGGACCGGAAAGAGAGGCGTATTAAAGAGGAGGCCTATACTCAGCAGTGGGTGCAAACGGGCTGAAACGATGATGATGATGATAGGTTAATCAACTCTTTGACAGCGGTTCATGTGAAGTGGCAACCATAAATTATAACAAAGCATTGCCCTACAGAACATGCACGTGAGAAAAGTGTCCTGCGATGCCCTCCCCGCATGATGCATAGCAACTTGATACATTCTGGGACCTAGATCCTTCTTACCGAATATGAGGGGTCTATCTCATTCCGTTGGACATCAAATTACTTGAACTCCTATTAAATACTGTTTTAACCAATCTTATACGAACCTATATAACCTGCATTTCTACATGAACCTACTTAAAACATTTCTGATATCTTGGTACTTCGATTTCGTAAAGTCTATGTTAACCTCACGCGCCGAGGGTTCCGTAATCTGAAATGGAAACTAATTACGCACTTTCCTCGTGTAGAGAAATAGAGCAGGAACTAGAGCTGATTTGTATCGATTCAGAAAATTACGGATTGTCACCAATGGTTTATTTTCCGTTATGTTTGTGGCTCCATCAGGTCCTAACCACTGAACCTATTGAGGTGAAACTTAGAACAATTGTAGTTCGTAACCTGGATTAGCATATAAGCTACTTTTTACCAGGAACGGGTTAGAAAAAGGAAAAAACTTAATGAAGGGATAATGCTAAAATGGCAAAATGTTAGCGGCAGCTAAAAAAAAATTGTCGTACGGCCCTGTGTGGGAGATCTTACTAGATTTCCTCACTTGTCATATTTAGGGTTCCGTACCCAAAAGGTAAAACGGGACTCTATTACTAAGACTCCGCTGTCCGTCCGTCTGTCACCAGGCTGTATCTCATGAACCGTGATAGTTAGATAGTTGGCATTTTCACAGATGATGTATTTCTGTTGCCGCTATAACAACAAATAGTAAAAAACCGCATCTACCTAGACTATGTTACATAATACATATTGTATCTATTTCTATGAAAACAACATATTGATGATATAATCGGCGTCGGCAGGATGTTTGCCTCGCCCGGTAATCCGGATCGGAGCGCAATTTACTCGTCCTGGAATATTGGTTATTGAGTATTTTCTGCGTAATAATAGCTGTTATAAAGCTTTATGTTTGTAATTCGGTAATGTTATATCTGAATAGAATAGAAAGAATAGAATAAAAGTTTATTTAGCATAACTGTAGGTCTTCTTCTTCTTGTCGTGTCACCTTTCACCACACTGTTTCGAAAGAAACTTTTCTTTCGAAACAGTGTGGTGAAAGGATTTTAAGGTCGCCTCAAGAGACTCCTTTCGATCACATGACACATGTTATAGAACTTTTTAGGTTCCACGACATACCGGTTTCCTCACGATGTTTTCCTTCACCGTTTGAGAGTACTGGCATTGTGCACATGCATTTTTTGAACATAAAAACTCATTGTGCACGACTGGATTTGTACCCACGACCTTAGGATTGAAAGGCGGGGCCGCAACCACTAGACTACCAGTGCCCATAGGTATAACAATAACATTTAACCCTGAAATAAACAAAAAGGTAGGTAACATTAAGAATAATAATATCTGAAACAGCTTTACGACTTAGGATCCCCAGGCACGGTAGATATCCTATCAGACCTCTTAGTACCAAGTACGAATTGCAGATTCGTTTTGATATCTAGTTGTTTTGTAATCAAGTTGTTTTGCGCACCCGATATACAGGGTGTTAAAATACTAGTACCTACCGAAAACTTCAGGGGGCTAAAGTACCCATCAATATGAATAACTTTTTCTAAGGAACCAACACTGTGAACGCGAGAATAAAACAGCTGTTTCATGCCAAAGTTTTTTAACACCTACCTACCTACTTTAATACCTACCTGTACCCCAAGTATGAGTTTTGCTTACTATATTTGGTTTTTCGTTTTACGTTTTTGTTCCGTGTTCATTGCGGGTTTTGTATGAAGACGTGATAGGGATACCGATATGGAACTTTACAAAACCCGCAATGAGCACGGATCAAAAACGTAAAACGAAAAACCAAATATGGTAAGCAAAACTCATACTTGGGGTACTGGTTTGTTAATACCTGGCTAAAATGTATGAAACAGCTGTTTTTGTTTTTTGGTTCCTTAGAAAAAGTTATCCACCGAGCATTACCTTACTCCACCGGTCATTCTCTTTCGTGCTAAGGTCTAACATAAAACGTGACATTGGCGAAATTGCGGGCTACACTGCAAAGGCCATATAAATAATAAGAAGAAGATATATAGACAACATACTTCGTTCGAGTAGACAACAGTCGTAAGCAGCTGGTCGTTGGGTTTTGTAATTTTGAGGGTATATTTGCCTAGGTGCATTGAGGTTTACTAATGAAGTAGTTCCTGAAATTGCCTAAAAAGGTTCTTCCCAACGCTGGTTGATGTTTGTGTGAAAATAGCTTCACGCGAACGAAGTCACGCGGCATTTGTATTGTAATAAAAGCTCCCATAACCTCAGCGATGCGCCAATTCTACAAAAATACCCAATGTATAAGTACCGTTAAAAATGCAGTAGGTAATTTTAGTAAATCCAAGTATTTTCATTCTTATAGAAATCTATCAAATCAACGTATCACATTTGCCTCCAATAACTATTATAATGCTCTTAGATCGATAATGAAGAATTTATTCCAGGAATGTCTATGCAGTTGCTACCATAATTAACAGCAGTCTAAATACGTGCAATTGAATTTGCAATGCATTGCATGTATGCTATCGCTAAAGCTCTTATTCATCCTCAAAAGCCTGTTAGTAATATAAAACTGAGAGCGACATCAAACGTGTAAAATTCTACGGTCCTAATACATTTCAGTTTTAATTTCAGTGACTTACAGTGGGTCGCTGCGGTGGTAGACTGTCCACACCCATGGTTGTAATTTCGTGTCGCTTTATAGATAGTTACATGTTATTATGGTTTGTTTTGTGTCACAATTTACTGGTTTTTCAGGGGTTTTCAGCCGCGGGGCTGCAACACGGACACGTCCATCGTTGTCGCGGCGGCGGGGCTACTAAAGAGGTGGGGTGGTTGTCGATGAAATTGAAGTGAATTTCTGCAGTAGCTAGTTTTGAAGTTATAGATTCAAAAGGTATTTATTTGAATAACCACGAGGGTTTTTATGAAACGTCTTATAGATAGGGGAGTCCACGCGACCTAGCCTAGAAGCAACAAAGTTACGGCTTGGTTCCTGCCGTTCTTTTTGTATATAGCTTACAAGCATCCGCTCGTGGCCTTCTTAAACCAGGTAAAAAACTTTGTAGAGGTATATTGCAAGTTTGTCGAAATCCATGCAGCTGTTACAATTCAACGTAGTAGCATGTTGTAATTAAGTGGTGCACTTCAAATAACAAGTGAAATTCTTAAAAATCGAAACCAAATATCGACATCCGTCATAAAACAGTCACATCACTAGACCTCTGATGCTGCGCGCGCCGTAACCTCATAGCCAGCCCCTTACCTTCATCTCCCCCTGACAATCAACTCTCAACCTTGTGCCTTTGAAACAAGATCCCTTTTCCTTATAATATGTACGGCCTTCGCAGCTTCCCAGTGCAAATGATAAACGATGATTGACGGAGGTGGTACGTTAAATAGGAGTCAAATTATGCGACACGCGAGTAATGAATACGACTCGTAAGTTGGTTAACTTGGGTAACAACTTGAAGTCTGTGGGAATTCTGATGATGTCATGATACTCTGATGGTAATTCGTTGTGGTGGTCCCATCATAGAGAGACCGTAAATTACAGGCACATGAGGCTTCACATCTGTATGCCTCATGTTGATGGACGCAGGGCAGTGCATCGTAGGGCACGTTCCTATCGTGCGTGGAGAGGGTCTATGTCCAGCTGTGGCCATATTCAGGCTGATGAGATTTTAACGAGGTTTCTATACGATTGGTATTGGTACAGTTATAAGAGTTGGTGAATGTGTTAAAGAGTAGTAGAGCTCTTTGTGAAGGGCTCGTCCGGGGAAGTACTACCACCACGCCTTTTTCTGCCGCCAAGCAGCAACGCTGTGTTTCGGTTTGAAGAATGTAGTTGCCGGTGTAATTACAGGCACATGAGGCTTAACATCTGTACGCCTCAAGTTGATGGAGGCAGGGCAGTGCATCGTAGAGCACGTTTCTATCGTGCGTGACTAACAATGCTTAACATCAGGTGGGCCATCTGCTTGTTCCATCAGCTAGTTGTATACAAAAATAAATAAAATGTCGAATAAATGTGGTAATTTTCTGAGATCTTCTTAAAAGACCAAAAACTATGCACAACAGCAACAAAAGAGCACCAAAACCTAAGTATATGTTTTTTTATGTTAAAAATAAAACCGTTTCTCAGACAAACTGTGAATTCTCTTGGATTCCTTTATTAATGCATTGTGTGTACTATGTGTGTGAGTGTATGTTAGTTAGAATTATGCTGCATAAAAAGCCACTGCCACCTTTTACTTAAGTTCGTTTTTACCGGAGTGCCGAAGGAACAACGGGTTATGTGTTTGGCGTGTCGGCAGTCGTAGGCGTCTGTATACTGCTAGGACGGACAAACACGAACCTCCGACTGCCTGTGATTATTAAATTGTATCATTCGTCAAGACTGAACAACTGGAGTTCTCTATTAAGAATAAATTTAAATCATAATCTTGTTTCCATCCTTTTAGTTTTGGCAGTCGGGCTTTTTTATTTTTTAATAAATATTTTATTGCTCCTTTATAAAGTCAATAAAATAAAATAACGAGGATAACTTGAAATAGTCTTAAGTTCACTTGCCAAAGAGGCCGCGTGGGCAGAGTTTAATCGCTTTATTCTCGTTCCATAGACCCGGCCTTCCAAGGCTGAGGTCACATAATACTTGCCATGAGCACTATTAGCGCACGTGTAGGTGTTCTTATAGCTGAAATGCCAGAGTATTGAGTGTTAGTTAATGGGAGTATATTTTATTAGATAACTTCAAAGAATTCTTGAGTTGGTATTTGGTAGGTAGGTACCTACTAAGAGATGTGTACCTACCAATGTACCTACCAAGCGGTAGTGCCAAAGAAAAGAAAGGGATCTGAGGGGATCTACCGTGCCTGGGGATCAAAATCGTTTTTTTTTATAAAGCGTCATAATATGTTAAAGATAAAGTACCTAAATGCTTATGAATCATGATTGAATCATTAGGATCACTTTGAAACGTGTTAAAGATAGGTGAATATAAGTGCCAGTTCCACGCAAGTGTATACTATATTGAGGTATAGTAATGTAGCGTTAGTAGTAAAATCAGAAAACAGAAACAATGCTTTCATCCCCATGCACGGAATGAAATGCCAAAATACCCACTCAATTTATGATAGGTACTACATACCTACTTGCTGATGGAACAAGCAAATGGCCCACCTGATGTTAAGTGGTAACCATCACCTATAACAAAGCTTTGCCTCGTAAGTCACCCACGATATGAACTCTGCGTCTAATAACTTGAGGGCAGAACAAATTTCACTACTATTCTTCTCCATGGAATTAATGAATACCCAACTCGTTCTCTCATTTAGAGCTAATTTCACCATGCTCTGTTAGTTACTAATCAAGGATAAAATTAGATGTCAAACGCGTACATTTTGACATATTTAACGGCACTTTAATCCTTTGTTATCTAACAGAGCATGGTGAAATCAGCTCTAAGTCACATCGATCGCTCGCGGTCAGTAGCGCTATGCACTGCCAGTAGCCCCTACCTCAAGTCAGAGTTTTTTTTTTCGTATTTAGCTTTTCGAAACGTCACGCCTATTTTGTATGGAGATTCTATAAAAAAATCCTGACGTTATGAAAAACCATATACAAAAGACTCAGACTTGGGTTACTGTGAGTGTTCTTTTGTACTACCTCACTGAGACATCCACAAGGAATCCTTAGTTGGTACTTGGCATATACGACTTGCTGATTGAACAAGCAGATGGCCCACCTGATGATAAGTGGTAACCGCAAAGAACGTGCTCTAAGATGTACTGCCATCCATCAACTTGAGGCATACAGATGTTAAGCCCCATGTGCCTGTAATTTCACCGGCACCCACACCCTTCAAACCGAAACACAGAAACGCTGCTTGGCGGCAGAAATAGGCATGGTGGTAATACTTCCCCAGATGAGCCCTTCACAAAGAGCTCTACCGTGCCTGGGGGTCGTGAAGCCGTTTCCTTTTTTAAATTTATTTTTTTACAAATCGAACTATAGGTAGCTTACTTAATTAAATTGAACGCAGGTGTCTGGAGCTGGATCGTGGCATTTGTAACATTACCCTGTGGAATCTATAAGATAATGACTGGAAGGTGTAAAAATTCCTGAAAATATTATAGGGCTTTAGACCATAATCCTGAATTAGCTTAGCCCTAAATAAAGCACACGTAAACTGTAGAATCTTGAGCTAGTACCGTACTTAATATCTAAGGGGATACCTACCGTGCTTTGGGATCACAGTTTGCTGTTCTTAAAAGATATTTTTTTTGTTTATGATATAAATACTTGATAATACTTACATCGTATAAAATCATATGGACGGGCTTCAACTCGGTCACCTGTTGCACTTTTCTTTTATATTTTAAGTTATATTATACTAAAAAAGCTATCACACTAAGTCAAGTTGCCAGGGTACTTTTTTTTAAATTATATTACACAATATAAAGTTAACTGTATGATTAAGTAAGTGCTAAAACACGACTTACTAATTAAATAACTATTTTAATAATTCAGACATCAATTCTCTTTGGTAAGTCTTACACAGTACTGGCTGAACACACTTTTTTCTTTTATTTAGTCTGTTTATATTATTGTCAAAGAGTTTTTATTTAGTTTTTTGGCCTGTCTAAATGTCTGTGGCGTGCGTGGTTCAGCGAAGCGCAATCGACACTGAAGGTAGTCTCCCGCCCGCCCTACAGCGCTAGGGCGGGGCTCTAACAACGCAGATTTTAATTCAGTTAGTTCAACTAATATTTTTAATTTAACTTTATTGTAGCCGAGTTCTGAACTTGATTATTTTCTTGCTAAGTTACTTATTAAAATACGTCTAGTCTGGATCGGAAAAGCGCTTGTTCTGAGTTAGTAAGAGCCTTTGACATTTGAGCCTTCCCTAGGGATAGTACGGTGTAGCTACCTACGGCAATAGACGCCAGGACGCGCATAGTTCATGAACCCAAAGGTCGAAGTATCGAGAAGCATGTTTTTCTAAATCAATGACGTAGGTTTTGTATAATATTTGTGGGGCGTGAAAGGTCACTTTTTTATATTTATAGGGTTACAAAAAAAGTGTTTTAGGCCGGGCTTTACTAACTCTTATTAATTTATCTTAACAGCTTTATAGCCAAACGATAACATAATTTACAATATTTTTACACAAGCTGGTGCCCGCGACTTCGTCTGCGCAGGATTAGTTACACAAAATCTTTATAAATTGTAGCCTATGTGTTATTCTGATGTTTCAGCTATATTTTTGTAAAGTTTCATTAAAATCCATTCAGTAGTTTTTACGTGAAAGAGTAACAAACATCCATCCATCCATCCATCCATACATACTTACAAACTTTCGCGTTTATAATATTAGTAGGATAAGTAGGATACTTATACCTAAAGGTATAAGTATAGATATAGATACTAACATGATAGATAGAAAAATCTTTGATGCACAAATAAAACATACCGTAGGTATATAGGCGAGCTTAATGCTCAAATTTGCTGAATCTTTGGAATTTGTAGTTTGTATTATGTAGTTATATTATTTGCACACACTCCATTCATTGATTTTATATCTTACCATATTTTTGAATGTGCGAGCGAAAAGTTTTCTGATGATTGTCTCAGCCTAAAACTCCATAGCAGTACCCCAAGTCTGAGTTTTATATTTTGTTTTTCGTAACGTAAGGCCCTCTATGTATGGACATTAGGGCCTTTATCGTGCGTGTTGAAAATTCACGAGTCATACAAAAAAGGCCTGACGTTACGAAAAACTAAACTCGACTTCAGTTCACTTCTGACTTGGGGTTAGCCTCTACGACGACATTTCTAGCAAATATTATCAAAGAGGTTAGTTAATCAAATTAATTTCAACGAAATCTTACAAAACCATTCTTTCATTTCTCCATTTCGAAATGCCAACGTTATAATTTTCTTTCTGTGAAGTTGTTTGAAAGTTTTTGAAACGGCGAACTTAAGGTGCCGTTTTGTGAAAATTATGAAATGAATGTCTTTTAACCTACCTAGATGTTTCTAAGTACCTAGTTTCCTAGTCTAAAATGCTAACTATCTTGCTAGAGATAGGTACAGTCGTCGGCTGCTTGAACCACATGTTTTTTTGAGTTTTGCTGTGTAGTAACAGTTTATTGAAATGCTTAAAGCTGCAGCGGCAGCGCATATGAGTTGAATTTAAATTTATTATTTTGAAAATTATAAAATTAATACTTCGTATGTAGGTACATCTCAGTACATAGGTTTGTACCTATAATTGTTTATTCTTTGCAACTGAGTTCCTGTAGGATTCGCATCAGGCTGGCACTGGTCGCTTTTATGAAATAAAATTAAAATGAAATGAAATTGAACGCGCTTTATTTTGTAGATAGATCTCTTCTTGAAAAACGCTCACATTGCTTCCAGTCAAACGGGACCTTATGATACGTCCACGTTATTTTTATCTTGAAGTTTGCAATTTTAGATTAGATTTTTTAATTTCAAAGCGATTTAAGTTTCATAAAGAATTTGACACGTTTTTTGCAGTGCGCCCGCATTTTCAGCGTGGAGTTTGTGAGAAGCTGTGCTGTTTCTTATAGATAGGTACCCCGCATAAAGTTTGGTTGAAAAGCTTATAAATGAGCTTGCTAAACACGTGACCACCGTGACTTTACAAGCTCATAAATAAGCGTCATTTTGTGACACGTGACTCTTGGTGTTTTGCGTGAACTCGCCAGTCACGTGACGAGGCAAGTTTAACAAGAGGGAACATGGTATCGCTGGGTACGGGATACCCAGCGATACCTTGTTCCCTCTTGTGTCGTGGCACTGAGACTCTCGTTCGAGGCAGTTAGTGTTCGGTTAATGTCAACAGTAGATACCTAAACGTACCTAATTACCTAGGTACTAACTTTTTGGAAGGGTAACCTGTTTTAATAAAATGATTTTTTTCTTGAACCTTTGTAATGCGGTAATGCTAAGTATTTTCCGAAACTTGGTTGTTTGCGATTTTGATAAATTCATTCAGTGATTTTATATCTTCGAAAATGTTGAACACATTTAAAACCAGCGAGAAGTAGTTTGACGATAGTCTGCGTCTTAAATAAAATATATACCTACCCATAGAATATATTAAAACTTTATTCCGTGCCGTCCACTGGTTTGAGCTGGCCCTTAGGTAAGTACTAGGATCAATACACGTGTCAGTTTAAGTGCTCCCCTTCTCTGTGCAATACAATCTCAAGCTTTTACCTACAGCTCCAATACGCGAAAGTTGAATAAAATTTCGACATACAAGGAAAACCTTGGCTCATAAGTTTTTTGTTATAGTGGTAGTCTCGTGTTAGCGAAGCCCGTGCCACGCGACCGCCTGATCCAATTTATTTGAAAACGTGAGCAAAAGGATTAAACTACGCAGTTGTTTTCCGTGATTTTAAAATGGAAAGTTGAAAGCGTGTGATGGATGGATGTGCTCGTTACGGCATTGTTATGGGAATATTTAGGTAGGAGCGCGTGGGTGACTACATGCGCTTTTGAAATTGGGATTAGGTTAACGAGGATAAGTAGGTAGGCAGGACCTACCTATCTGCCCTGGAAAAAACGTGAATTTAAGCTTATTGCACTTGAACTCCATTCGTCGAGTAGGTATCTGGGGCCTTATGCTCACTTCGAGCGAGATTATCTCACGGTAGAGATGACGTCATATCTCGTTCGATAACGATTTATCCCCATTCTCACCATCTAACTCTAATCTCTGTCGAAGTGAGCATAAGGCCCCTGGGGCCTTATGCTCACTTCGAGCGAGATTATCTCACGGTGGAGATGACGTCATATCTCGTTCAATAACTCGTTGACTTTGCGTCTCGCATGAACTTTGAATAAGAAAATTGGGGAGTAGGATGGTGAGAATGGGGATAAATAGCTATCTAACGAGATATGACGTCATCTCCACCGTGAGATAATCTCGCTCGAAGTGAGCATAAGGCCCCTGTACCTACTGTACGCACCATCACCTCACATCACATCTCGATGCGTAGATCTTCCTCGGTACAAACGCAACTAAAGACGCACGCGGTTGAAATGATATGCCGCTTAAGGATGGTACATATCTACCTCGCCCTGCTCTGTGAACTAAAGCAATTATGGTTAATTGATTATTCATCTATGTAGTTGTTACATACAGGCAGGGGTAGCCGCAGGGGTGCCTACATCAGACATATTTGGACAATGTACCTACCTACCTACAAAGTTGTTCCATCACTTTTTCAATAAAATTTTGGAGAGTACCTACTAGGGTTTCGTGCAACGACTGGCATTGTAGTGTAGGTACTTACCAACCTACGGTCGTTGACTGTATTGTCGAAACTTGTTCAAAATGATATTTGTTTAATTAGGGGTATGTCGTATGTAGGTAGGTACAATGTACCTATAATCTGCATATTACCACTTCAACTCGTTATTTCTGCGAGCTGAAAATGTATGTATACATTTTTGAATTGGTTTAATCCAACCGACAACCACCTATACCTAATAATAGCTCGCAGAAATAACGAGTTGAAGTGGTAATACCTATGCAGATTATAGGTACATTAATTATGCTCTAAGAATTTACAACCGCTAGGGAATAAAGGTTCTCGAATGGCGACCACGAACTGGAAGACTAAGCGTGTGACGCCCTCTTACCCAATAAACCGATAACATTGTTGTGAGGATCGCGGGATAAGTCGGTGGAAGGAGAATGCTCGGGTTAAAGGCAGTTTAGTTCCAGCAGTGGCCTTCTCAACCTGACGATGATGATGATCGTCATCCTAGATAGAGGTTTAGGATACCGTCAAAGCCGTGAATGTAATGTAACCCTTGCACAAAATATAAGGTTTTCAATACCTAGCCTAGCAATACTAAAAGTGCTGTCAATCATAACAAGCAAAAAGAAACGTCAAGTCAAAGTTCAATCAATCAACGAATACTGACTGACTGATTTAATTCTTTTATAAAGACGAAGAAGAATTTATACTATACTACAACCATAGATTTATAATACTACAACAAATTGTCAGTGGTTTTGTAAACAAGGTGTTTCAATTTGTTTTCAACGGTACCCTGTGAGAATTTATCAATAATTGCCATAAAACTCTAACATTAACCCTGTAACCTTATTATAGATGACTCTCGGCCGTAAATACCAGCAATCTTCCGGGTAAATGCTTTCTCTGGCCTTGTGTGGAGGTTCTGTTTAATGATGCATGATGGGTTTGGAGATAATTTTACTTCAGCATTGATTTTCCCTATTTATAGGAATGCTGGGGAGGTTCGTAAAGGGTATTCTAACCAGTCGAAGGTGGGGACTCTATCTGGCTGCTCGTCTTCTGTGAGTTTTGTAAAAATACCAAAATAAAATTGTTGTATCCACCTAGGTAGTTATCACATATATATTTCATGAATCATCTGTCTGTTGATGGTCCCCTTCCATGTATGTAGTTATAAGCGCATGTGTTGAATTAATTATTATTCTGCTCCTTCTATGGTATAAATATTTATCTTATGAATCAAACTAAGCTTACTATACTAATTAGAATTTATCAACTATAATAATAATATCTATTGTTTATCAATGTACAGTACCTACACATCATAGTAAGTGCAAACTAAGTGAAAAGTACCTAAATAATTAATTATTAATAATTCAATGCTTCCAGTTATCTCTGTGCGATATGATAGAGCCTCCCGATTATGAGGAGGTGGCCGATCGGCTGATGGGAGAGAGGGACCCCCTCTCGTACCCGTCAGCCGATATGGAGCTGTGCTGCGTGCCAAGACGCATCAGAACACTAACCCATATTCTGCCTGATGAAGATCTGTGAGTACAATCTCCTACATATGCACCAAGGTGTAGGGCACACCAATTTCCGCTTGAATGCCATGATGTTATGACAGAAATTGGAAGATGTTTTAACCTGTAATAAAGTTACTTGGTATTCAAGACTGGGTATAAAGGGTAGTGGTATATCTTCTTCCAAGCATCTCTAGGTACCCACATGTTTACTAATTGATGTCAATGCGCTGTCATTTTTCACACCTTTGATACCTAATATATGCCTACCATACATGTGGCAAGGTTTTTCTTTAGAATTGAGATGTCACACAGTCCCATAGGAACAGAATGGTGTTGCTAAAATACACCTATCTATATTTTAGGGCAAAAGCTCCTATGTTTGTTCGTGACTGCCTCCGCTGTTACACCTCGGACTACACAGTTGTCGAGCACAAGTTCCGCGCCTACTCCGGCTCATCGCATGGACGCGAGCGGCTTGTGGAACGGCTGGAGAAGTTACACGCCGCACCGAGACACCAGTATGAAGTCGATGAACCCTGCGCCATCTCCACTGAGGAGCTTTCTGCAGCACTACAGGTCATTGTTTTGGATAAAACTCTTTACCCTGCAGAGACTGTCTGTCATTCCTGCAAGCGGAAGCCCACAGTCAGCCAAAATACTAAATTAGCCAGATCACCCCTTGCGCCTTATGTATCACCAGACTAATTGGCGTTGTTTGTGCAATTGATTCTATGGTCTCTTTACTTAGCATTGTAATTTGTGTCAGGACTAAAACAAATTTATTTCTCTATAAAATTATTATATCAATGAAATTATTTTTTTCTCAATTTTTGTCGTAAGGGCCCATCTATGATAGCCACGAAAACCAGATTTAGTTTTTTTATTAAAATGTTAACCAATTTTTATTCGTTTCTAACTGCCGCCCGCTGTTTGTTGAAAAAAAGTTACAATAGATATTTTTTCTAAGTTTAACCTCAATTGATTCAGTAGGTGTGATTGAGCCAAAAACATCCAAACATCATAACTTTCGCATTTACATATAGGATTAGTGGGATAAGATTAGAGGTTCACTGGATGGCGGTATCTAATTATAATGCTTGAATGAAGCGTTATGTTCATCCCACAGATCAATATGTAAAGGTATACTTTCAGGTCGAATCTCAACCCTCCAGCGGACGCCAATCAGTAGCCTCCATCTCATCATCGTCATCTTGTAACGAGACGCTGACGGCACGGGGGTCCTGGGCGAGTTTGGACCTGCGCAGCTCCTCGTCAGATCCTCTGATCCCGGATCTGTTTGAGAGGAAGCCGCAGGAACAGGTCGATGCTGTGAATGAAGCTAGACGGTAGGTGTTCTAATTTGTCTAATGCATTTCCGTGTCTTTATGCTCAAAACAAAGATAATAGGGCATTGATGGTCTTAAGGTCATTTTAATAATAATAATAATATCTCAGGCACTTCAGTGTCCCGTAAACAGGGATATGCCCTACCTAGCTATTAAATTAACTGTTTTCTCATCTTGCCACTTTTTACAAACTATATGAAAATTCCAGGTTGGAGAACCGTCAAGCTGACCTCTTGGGCCTGTATACTCCGTACTTGGATGATGAGGAGGCTGTGGAGAGACGTCTGGCTGCCGAGATGCCGGGAGAGGTCATGGGACACCGGATCATGGTCACCTGCCATCAACTTAAGTATGTACATGCCGGTTCTTCTCGACTTGTTTCAGTAGAATTCTTTAACAGAGGCGATGGGCTTGCTACCTGTCACGTACCAACTACTGCAAAATGTGGGAATGTGCCAAATGTAATGTTTGGACGTACCTATGCCTACCCCCTTAGACATCCCTAAAACAATCGGGAATTCGTACTTGGTACTAAGAGATCTGAAAGGGATATCAACCGTGCCTGGCGATCAAAGTCGTGAAGCTGTTTCAGTTTCTATTCTTTGTGAAAGAGTTTTGTCACTTCCACTGAACCGCCGTGTCTATTTAAAACCCTAACGGCCGGTTTCTGACAGCTCGATCAAAACTAATCGGATGTCAAGTCACTCGCCATTTCAGCTATTACATAGAATTAGATAGAGATAGCAAGTGACTTGACATCCGATTAGTTTTGATCGGGCTTTCAGAAACCGGCCGTAAACTGGTCGCTTTACTGTATTCTGATTTGGATATTATGGGTGCTGGTGAATTACGGGCACCTGTTTCTTTAGTCGTGCCACTAGTTTTTTTCGAAACAGTGTGGTGAAAGGATTTTAAATGCGCCTCAAAAGGCTCCTTTCAAACACTTATAGAACTTTTTAGGTTCTACGACATGCCGGTTTCCTCACGACCTTTTCCTTCACCGTTTGAGTATACTCGCATTGTGCACATAAACTTTGAAAATTTTGAAATTACAGGCACCTGATACTTAACACCTACATCTCATAACTCGCACAGAAGTAGAATACTGGTTCTCATAAAAAAAACAATAATCTACCTTCCATTTGTGTTATTTTGGGCAAGAAGATGATGATAAACTTCCATTTACAGATTAGAACTAGACGTGGAACCTCTGTTCGCTTCAATGGCGCTCTACGACGCCAAAGAGAAGAAGAAACTCTCCGAAAATTTCTACTTCAACCTCAACTCTGAGAGCACCAAGCAAATGCTCTCGGCACATATTCCTCACTCGGATCTATCTACCATGAGCCGTAGTGCTGTCTTCGATATCTCAAATCCTTCAGCCGATGTGTTCCTGGTAGTGAAGATTGAAAAGGTTCTTCAGGGAGACGTTAATGAGTGCGTGGAGCCTTATATCAAGGATGATAAGGTTGGTATTGCAATGTAACTTTTCATTTTCAGCTGCAAGGTTGCCCAATACTTATTTCTCTTTAATTTCATCAACGCCAAACTTAAATATATCTAATTAGATTATTTTCAATGGTCAGACAGATGGTCAATGCGTAGAATATAAAAGCTAAACAAAAAAAACATTGAGCATCACTATACTGATTATTAAGACCGTTTGAAATGGAAAGAGCATAGAGAGGCCTATGACCAGCAGTGGGCTTAGTCAGGTTGCGGATGATGATGATGATACTGATTACTCCTTTTTCGATCTCAAACATACCTGAGAGCTTAAAAGTCCAAGAGCTTTGACTGTTCTTTTGTATCATGATAAAAAGTGAAATTTTATTAGTTTCATGTTCTAGGACTACCTTCACTTCACATATGACAAAGTTTTTCTTAAAAAAAAACATTAATTTTCGTTTTTTCTTTCAATCTCTTATAACTTATTGTCCTGTGGAATAACTTTTAGGACATTATAAAACCATTGCGTAATTGTATTGTGTTTCAGAACCGTGAAAAGGTCCGCCTAGGCGCCGCGGCGGCTTGCTCGCGGCTGGGTCGGTTCCGCATGCCGCTGGCGTGGAGCGGCGTCTCCCTGCTGCATCTGCTCAGCGGCTCTGCCAGCCTGGAGAGGGACGCGCCGCCACCCACCGAACCCGCTACCCCGGGCACCTCGTCCAATACCAATAGTCTTGGTGAGCTGCTCTTTCAATAAGTGCTCCCTAGGTTTCGTTTTTGTTATGACACTCTATCTTTCGGCTGCGATTTCGCTTAACTCGTCATTTTACTCGATTTTTTACCTAGTATTGTGCGTGTTTACTCTCGAGTTCGTTTGTGTATAATTTTAATAGGTGAATAGGTATTGTTTAGCTCACTAAAACAATTTTTTTTTTGTGGTTTAATGGTTTTTAACAAGGAGCTCTATAACTCAGAAAAATTTAAATCTCGTGTATGAGTTAAGAGGCAATGATTCGTTATAGGTGATGGTAACCACGTAACATTAGGTGGGCCATCATGCTTGTTCCATTAACAAGTAGTAACAAAAACAAGCTTCGCTCACTTTGAAGCTTGCTAGCGCTGTGAAATGTCCACCAATATTTATTTGATTGTCTAATATATAATCAGTATGATGTCGTTGTCAGATCGCAAGGCGTCCAGCAGCAGCCTGGAGCAGCTGCGGCGGCGCGCGGGCGAGGTGGGCGGCTCGCTGACGCGGCGCGGCTCCGTGGAGCGCCGCCACGCGCCCGACGACCTGCTGCACGCCTTGCACAGCTTCAAGCCGATCGTCATCACGGTCACGAGCCTCTTCAAGCAGGTAATGTGTGTGTTGGCAGCTCGCAGAGCCTCCAGCAGCAGCCTGGACCACCCTCTTCAAGCAGGTAATGTATGTGTTGTCAGCTCGCAGAGCTGCTAGCAGTAGCCTGGAGCACCCTCTTCAACCAGGTAATGTATATGTTGTCAGGTTGCACCGTTTTGATTTTGCGATAGCTGTTGCTAATCAAACGATTTTTTTATACAACTAGCTGATGGAACAAGTAGATGGCCCACCTGATGTTAAGTGGTAACCATCACCTATAAAAAAGCAATTACCTCTAAAGGGCAGCCGCAGTAGTGGTAGTAGTAGTGCCAGTATGGGCATAAGACACATAACTGCGAATTCGCATCGCATCGCAAATATGACGTCACCAAGTGAATTGAAAGTGTGATGTTATATCGCAGATATTTGCGATGCGATGCGAATTCGCAGTTATGTGTGGGAGCCCTAAGTCACGCACGATAAGAACGTGCCCCACGATGCACTGCCCTGCGTCCATCAACTTGAGGCATACAGATGTTAAGCCTCCTGTGCCTGTAATTACACCGGCAACCACCCTCTTCAAACCGAAATAACGCTGCTTCGCGACAGAAAAAGGCGTGGTGTTAGTACTTCCCCGGACGAACCCTTCACAAAGAGCTCTACGACTCTTGAATTGCCTGCCATCGTGCCATGTAGCTATAGCTCGATTACCATTCTTTCCAGGAGACAGACAAGCTCCGCGACGAGGACCTGTACAAGTTCCTCAACGAGATCAAGCGGCCCAGTTCCGCGCCGAAGAAGCTCAAGTGTATACCGGGCACTCTGAAGATTGAGGTGTCGCCGTGCCCCGACGAGATCAGGAATGGACTCACGCCTGAGCTGGCCAAGCTGAGCCCCTATGGAGGTCAGTGAACATGTGTTTCTATTCGAGAAGTATAGGCCATCCTAGACTGCTCAAGACACTTCCTATAGGCACCCATGTGCCTGTTCTTTTCATCCTCCCACAGGGCCTTTGAACTCTATGGCATTTAGACCCCCAATTAAGGGGTTTTTTTTACAAAGAATAGACCATCCTTTTTGACTACAATCTCTCACCTGATGGTAAGCGACGATGTAGCCGACGTTAGAGCAGAACGGTTTAGAAGACACCTATTCACTCATGCCTTGAAGAGACTGATATTGTAATGGTCAGGAAAAACAGACGACGGTAATGAGTTCCACTCCTTAGCGGTTCGCAATGAAGGTGGTGGTGGCGAATTGGTGGTATGCTTACCAGGTATGGATGGTACTGGGCTGTGCGTCTACTTGTCCTGTGGTGGAATAGGTTTAACGAATGGCTCGTTCTTGGCCGCGACGCCTTGGTTCTTGCGGGCACCACTCAGTTGTTAATTATCTCACTGTGCATGAGGCAGACATGGCCGGCCCATTCCCACTTGAGCTTATAATAGTTTTTTTTAATATACAACACTGGTACCCATAACAAGAAGACAAAACTTTAAAACATAGTAGGTAAGCAGATAGGTACTACGTATTCTCTTATCTGTGGTACTACCTACTTTAGAGGGTACTAATAATAATAATTTATTTATTGAGGACTAAAACATTTTAAAATAAATAATGTAGATTTCCTATACTGACAAGGATATTGTGATTCAAAATATTCAGTAATATTCAGAACAAAGTTACATAGTGCACAATTTAGAAAATAAGAACAGAAAATTAGAAAATAACGATGAAACTGCGAAGGTTATACTTTAAAGTTAAACTTTAAGAGCCATGGTTTCACAGGAGAACCCCCCATGTGAAGTGTGTGGGTAGGTAGTTTTTGTTCACTAAACAGATGTAAAATGGACGTAACTCAGCTAGCTGCCCCGCCCAGCTTGGTCTATTAATAAAAATAAATCCACTGTTCAGATGACAACATCCGTCCTTGCAAGGAGATCCTGCCGTTCGGCGGCAGCGCGGCGGGCCCGCACCACCACTACCGCAGCCTGCTGTTCCTGTGCGTGAAGGAGGCCAATCTCACGGCGTACACCTCGCGCGCCGGCTCCGCCAGGAACATCACGGTACCGTCCGCATCTGCATCTGCGGCTAACATCGATACGATTAAGAAATACACTAAAATGAAAAATAAAAACTAAGTCACTTCTGGTGTTGCAAACGTCCATAGGCTACGGTAACCGCTTCCCATCAGGTGGGCCGTACGCTTGTTTGCTTACTTGGTAGTATAAAAAAAAAACTGCATCTGTGTCAAACATCAATCGGATTAAGACAATCACTAAAATGAAAAAAAAAAGTTTTTTATAGAAAAAACAAAGTTTAGAATAGCTTACTTACATGCTTAATAAAAATAGTAAGTTATAATAATTACCCTAAAATAAATAAAAAAATACTGGTGGACTGATAGTGGTGTGTTTATCACAGCACTATCAAGCCCCGAAACAAGCCAAAGCTTGTAGTATGGCTACCGGATTGCTGATATAATTCATATATGCTTTTTTTTGTAAATAAATACTTATAATAATAATAACACCCAGACAAAGAAATATGTTTGTTCTCGGTGGGGATCGAACCCACAGCCTACGGCGCAGAAGGCTGAGCCAGTCTCAACTGAGCTGTGGAGGCAATCATTTTTTTAGTGCTGTCAAAAGACATATTATTTCATTCTGGGTTTGGTATAGGTACACCACGTAGAAAAAATTTAAAAAAATACTAGATTACGATACAAGTGCAATTTCATTCTATATAGGCATATAAAGTTGCGATACCTAATATTTTCTGATAGTTTCGTTGCTTTTTTTACGGTAATGAGTTCCACTGTCAAGCTAGACATATACAACAGTTGCCAAAATGACATTTCACGCTTGTCAGTCCACCATATAGTTAGTTAATTGTGTTGCTCTCTTTGATCAAGAAAATCTTGAAGCGCAAGAAAACGAAATAAAAATAAAGAAAAAAAGCAATCAAAACAGTTATCTATATTGCTAAGCGATATTTATATACACTGTATGTTTATAAAACAAAACAAATAAAGTCTGTAGATACTTTTAATTTTTCTATTACATTTCTTTTGTAGAATAAAGATATACACTTTTAATTAAACGGACAATGTCTTTCCCGTGCGAGCGTGTCGTTTCGTGTCTGTCAGATGCGCGGGCGACAAGCGCGCGGGATTCCTCTCCTTTTCCCTCCTTCCCCGCGTCTACCCCTCTGCCGTCCTAGTGAAGGGGTTAATAGGGCTGGGCGTAGACACTGTACACAAACCCAACCCAGGCTCCATACATTGATGAAACAACTCCTTAGATTAGTTTAGGAAACAAAAAAAATGAACACACCAATATTAATTTATCCTGTAATTGTAGGTGAAAATTCAACTGATGTCTGGTGAGAAGGAAGGTAGCGCACTGCCCGCTATCTTCGGTCGCTCCTCCTGCCCCGAGTTTACGACTGAAGCCTACACTACTTGTTTGTATCACAACAAGTAAGTAGAGTATTCTTTTTAATACAATTTAAGATGCACTAAAATCCTTTCGCCATACTAGTGAAAGTTTCATACTAGTGATACGTCAAGGAGTAGAATAAGCTTTAGTTTTATAACATGCTCTAAATATTATGGCTAGCATAATGAATAAGAATAAGTTTATTAATCAAAACTTTAAACAAATGTACTTAAAAAGTAAGTAGGTACATATTGAAAGCATTACACGGGTTACCGTCACACCCGTTACCTTTGTTATACGCGATAAATACCCGTGTAATACTTTCAATATGTGTTATGATCGCGAGAGTTTAAAAAATACTAAGTAGGTACACTTTTGTCTTAGAGATTAGTTCTCTCGTAATCGTACGTTACGTACGAGCATGTACTTTTACAAATTGTAATTTTTACTGTTTTGCGGGTAGACACTTTGAGAAACTTTACATCCCATGCTAGTTCGTAACTGTGATACGGCAAGGTAATGACGGTTAATAAAAATATTAAACACTGACCTATTTTTTGAAGTAAGTCTATTGAATATATTTTTAAATTAAACTATTATTATTAATTAACCTTGTCCCGCTGCTAGGCCATCACTCGGTCAAAGTTAATATGAGATGAAATCATTAGTATACCCTTCGATCTACGATCAACTAGATTCCGTGTCACATACAAAATCAAAGCTAAAAACTGTCCGCTTGAACATCTACTTACACACACATAAACAGCTACATCGAACTGATTGATTCAAAGGTTTTTAAACAGTTTCAAGTTCAACCTAATTACAACCATAAACCCTTGTAATAAAGTCACAAATCTTCAAAATACTATCTTACACTTATGATCATTCGTCAATTACAGCCGTCACTTAGAAATTAAAAGACATAAGTCAAATAACATTTATTGTGTAATCAACCTTATGTTGCAACAAATAAAGTACTTTTCTCCATTATTACTTTGTGAGCTATATCGTTTCTGTTTGCTTCTTTGTATTTTACTACTCCTCACACACACTACAGGTTCCTCGATGGCGGACTTTGCATAAACGACAAAATATTTGTTTTTAATTGTTAACAATTATTTAAGCATCGCAAAACGGAAACTGACATGTAATTACCGAAAAAAGGACATTCCTTCTGAAACCTTACTGTTTTAGGGGTTATTTTCGCAGTTTTAAAGCACACTGAGGCATTTTAGCACGTCCACACGTTGGCTGTGGTTGGAGCATACTAAACTCAAATAAGAACACAAATTTATTTGTGCTCTTATTTCTCGGGCCGTTTTTGAGCCCGTCACACGTAATCTAGGTTGATTGTTGATCGAAGAGTATACCTTACAAAATTCCTACCAAAAAAAAAACAGCCTGTTTTGTCTTGCTGGGCAGAAGCCTCCCCCTTTACAACCAAACACACCAAATAATAGCAAATCAATTTTCCAGAAACCCGTCCCTCTACGATGAGATAAAGCTGAAGCTTCCAGCGGATTTGGGCGACCAGCACCATTTACTGTTCACGTTTGTCCACGTCTCGTGTCAGAGGAAACCTGTGGCGCCCGAGCAGGAGAAGAACGTCGAAACTGTTGTGGGGTACTCTGTAAGTATTCAGCTTTTTTAGAGCATATTCCTGCGTGAGTGACTTAAGAGGCAATGCTTTGTGCTGGTTACCACTTAACATCAGGTGGGCCATGTGCTTGTTCCATCAGCAGTAGTATAAAAAATTGCATCCCTCAAGTTGATGGACGCAAGGCGTCGTAAGGCACTATACTAACGTGCGCGACTAGTGGCAATAGTCCCTTATAGGTGATGGTTACCACTTAACATCAGGTGGGCCATCTGCTTATTCCATCAACAAGTAGTATTAAATGTCATACAATTTAGGCAAAAATGCTGTTTTTTTAATATGTATTCATATTCTATCTAGTCTGTCTAGTTTGACGTGAAAAGGGTTCGTCCGGGGAAGTACACCACCATATTTCTGTCTTCAAGCAGCTTTGAATGAGGCTTTACACCTCCATGCTTTAAGCTGGTGGACGCAAGGCATCGTAGGGCACTATCCTAACGTGCGCTACTAGTGCCAATAGTTTGTTATAAGGTGATGGTTACCATTTAACATCAGGTGGGCCATCTGTTCGATCCATCAGAAAATACTATAGAAAAACATATGTATAAAGTGACAGACAAATATTATTAAGCACCAAAGAAGGAAATAAGAGGTGTAGCTCTTATGAAGGGCTCGTCCGGGGAAGTACTATCACCACGCCTTTTTCTGCAGCCAAGCAGAAAAATTGCCAGGTAACTTATTTTTTTACTGCATTTTTTGTTGCAGTGGCTCCCTCTATGCCGCAATGGCAAACTAACCTGCGGAGAGTTCAACCTACCCGTGATGCAAGAGGAACCGCCTCCCAACTACTCGTACATATTCCCTGACGTGCTCCTCCCCGGCACCAGGTGGATAGACAACCACAAGCCTATCTTCAGCATCAGTCTGGACGCTTACAGTACTGTTCATCCGTTGGTAAGCTATTTTCAACCTTCAACTGTCAACCTGTCAACTTCGATAGCAGCGAAAGGTCTATTGTTCCTGTTGCTTTGGTTAGAATTAGTTTGTCAACTATTCTTTTATTTATTTATTTTTATGATTACCCGCTTATTTGCCAACTTGTGGTTTTTGGTAATTATAACACAAATCAGTTGTGTTATAATTGCTAAAAACTGCAAGTGCAATATTGTGCAATATTGTAGGTAGGTAATAGTTGTTGCTAATTGTAGTAGGTATGGTATAAAATGTAACGCTTGACTAAAGCTTACATAGTTAAAGAATAATCGTAATCCACAAACTCAATCTCTTTTTAAGTTCTGTAATAAGTACCTATAATTTTTATTAGTTATAAGTTTTGAGAAGCGCACAAGCTTGATTTACGTTCATACTTTAGATTGTTACTTTCTAGGATTAAATCTACACTGGAAATTGTAAAAATTTAACATATTTAAGTACAAATAAAGATATTTTAAAATTGAAATTGAATTATTTTCAACCTTATGAAGATACTGAAGCTCAATTTGCAAGCAACATTTTCAATCTAAACAGGCCGAGTTCCTCTGAAGGGTAAATTCTAAATGGTTGTAGTTACGGAATAGTGTTGTTAGCAGTCACGGGCTTGATTTTAATGTAAATAGGATTTGCGTTAAATCGAGACTTCGGTTTTTTTTGGATACGCGGTTTTTTTCCGCAATATTATATCTTCTATCCGATAAAAAACAATTACTTTAAAATAACTATAGGTGTAATGTTGTCTGGAAACCTAGAAGCTGCAATGATGGCTCGATTTATTTATTTATTTTTATTTTTTATTTGACCTAAATTGTTTATATAAATTTTAATTTGCATGCCCTTACACGGTAGAATTACATTGGCTCTAAACAAACTTATAACATCTCATTACAAGTAATTCTGCAAATAAATATACTTTAACTTTGACTTTAATTTGTTTTAATACAAATCCTATGGACTATGCTACGCCTCACTAAATTCGATGGGCACCACACTGGAGCTTCAATATTGTATTATATTACATTGTAACAACATCATACAAAAGAACATCGGTAGGAACCAAGCCGTAAGTTTGTTGCCTGTTCTTCTAGGAACTGGCACCTAGAGTCACCTAGCTTTAAGACGTTTCAAAGTGATCCTTGCGATTTTATTGAATAAATACCTTTTGACTTTGACTTTATGGACTATGTAGACTTTATGTGTTCTTTATTAAGATTCACAATAGTTAACATAATTATCATCATTTTGTTCTAGGATGGCTATATCGAGCGTTTTGCGTTGGCCTGCGAGGCGGTGCAAGAAGGCAATATTCCTACCAGAATAGGCCTATCCAACATGGAGGCGGAGTTAAGAGCTAGGTAACTTTTATTAACACATACCTACGCATTTTTATTTTATTATATAATATTATATATAAGCAAGTGATTGATCAAGCGGTATTATACCCTCCCTTGCTCGGGGATAAAGAGCTTCATTTTGCATCTTTGCCTTGGCATTAACCCTAAGGGTAACTACCCCTATAACTGAGGTGTCGAAATGCGGCGGTAAGCCAAACTTATATTATACTAGCCGCCTCCCGCGGCTTCACTCACGCGACACGGACGGGGGAGGGGTCAAAAAACCATGAAGTTCGTGTGACGTAATTTATGGATGGCCCCTAAAGACAAAATGCCCTTAATATGAATGTTAGCCATCACATATACGCAAGCGAAACCGCGGGTAGAAGCTAGTGTCTTAGATATACTACATACATCCTTTTTGTTGCAGTATAACTGAGTTGCCGACTGCCAACGTGGAGACCCTAGCCCGCTACCTGCCCGTGATAGTGGACAAGTTGCTGTACCTGCTGGTAGCTCCTCCGAAGCTAGCTGGCCAGACCCTGAACATAGCGCAAGACGCTTTCACTTGCCTGGCGCATGTCTTCACGGATATCACTGTGAGTGGCGTACAGGAGTTTTGTATTCACTTATTGAATTCGAGCTGCATTTTATAAAATAAAACCGGCTAAGTGCGAGTCGGACTCGCGCACGTAAAGTTCCATGCGATTATCTATAAAAACGGCAAAAAAAATCATGTCCGTTGTATGGGTGCCCCCTTAAATATTTGTTTTATTTTAATTTTATTATTTATTTTTAAAGTGAATATATAAGTAAATATTCTGTGAATATTTCAAGCGTCTACCTGTTGCCGTTATCAATATCGAGCAAAAAAATCACGTTTGTTGTATAGGATCCATCTTTTAATTAATTCTGTTTTTTCGTATTTGTAGTTATAGCGGCAACAAAAATACATAATCTGTGACAACTGTCTAACTATCTCGGTTCTTGAGATACCGCCTGGTGACAGACGGACACACAGACAGACTGACAGACGGACACACATACAGACGTACGGACAGCGGAGTCTTAGTAATAGGGTCCCGGTAATAAGATATTAAGAGTAGTAGAGCTCTTTGTGAAGGGCTCGTCCGGGGAAGTACTACCACCACGCCTTTTTCTGCCGCCAAGCAGCAACGCTGTGTTTCGGTTTGAAGAGTGTGGTTGTCGGTGTAATTACAGGCACATGAGGCTTAACATCTGTATGCTTCAAGCTGATGGACGCAGGGCTGTGCATCGTAGGGCACGTTCCTATCGTGCGTGACTTACGAGGCAATGCTTTGTTATAGGTGATGGTTACCACTTAACATCAGGTGGGCCATCTGCTTGTTCCATCAGTTGGTGGAATCAAGTATAAAAAATAATAATAATAATAATAATAATAATAATAATAAATATAAATAATAATTTTACCCTGTGGGTACGGAATCCTAAAAAACCGAAACAGTCTCACGACTTCGATCTCCAGGCAAGGAAGATCTTTTAGTACAAAGTACCATTAATTCAAGATTATCATAGAATAGTATTTATTTGCAACACACATCTTCGTCTTCCTGCTCTTATCCCACACTGCATGGTGTCATCTATCTCAGTGCTTACTTCTTTCTTACTCATGTCATCTTTCACACAGTCCATCCATGTTTTCTTTGGCCTGCCTCTCCTAAAACCATCCACATCCATATCTAACACTCTTCTTATTTGCAACACCCAATAAAATAAAATGTCAATTATTACAATCAGTTATTTAAATCTAAAGGGTAAAGACGTATTTTTGAGGACGTCTAAGGAGGCAAGACAGAGACACGTCCAAATATATACACATTTGAAGTAGTTGGTATTCCTGTGACAGGTTGCAAGCCAATAGCCACTGCTAGAAAACTAACTACTTTACTCACGATATTTCCCTTCACCAATAATAATCAATAAGTTCTTTATTCATTAGGTCAATTCCTCGCGAATATTTAGAGCCGATCTATTATCTGTTTTTTAATGAATCTCTGTTTTAAATTTACTTATCTTTATTTCAATGACAAAACAAAAAAAAAATCTTTTTAAATAAGAACGCCACCAGCGATATGTATGGTTACAATTTTAGGCATATCATTTTTTTGAGTTTTATAGAGCTTAAAAAAATCTTAACATTAACTTGTTATCTTTGACTGATACATACAATAATAAACAGACTCAACATTTTCATGATTGTTATACAAGGTGTTCCCATAATTGTGTATATAAACTTCAGGGGGCTTAAGTTCCTATCAATATGAATAACTTTTTCTAAGGAACCTTCTCTGTGAACGCGAAAAAAAACAGCTGTTTCATACATTTTATCCAGGTAGGTATTGAACTTTTGTATGAAGCAGCTGTTTTTTTTTTGCGTTCAGTGTTGGTTCCTTAAAAAAAGTTATTCATATTGATGGGTACATTAGCCCCCTGAAGTTTATATACACAATTATTGGAACACCTTGTATATTACGATGTAGAGTATGAACGAGGGAGCCACTTGCGACAGCCACGGGCGCAGCGGTCTGATCACCACCTACATCCAGTACCAAGCGACCATCCCGCGGCCCTCGCTCACGGACAGAGACGTCGGTCTACCCTTACCGCCGACAGGTACCTGTCAAAACTACTTTTTAGCTCTCTTTATTATCATAAAACTTACTGAAACACCCCCAATATATCCTAGAAGTGAAAAGTAATAGTGATGTGTGGAATGTCCACCAATATTTATTTATTTATGCAATATTTATAATCAAATCAAATCATTTATTGTTCGTGAATCTGGGTTTTACAAAAAATAACTTACAGGAAATTACAGGCACATGAGCCTTAAAATCTGGATGCCTCAGACGCACGGCAGTGCAACGAAGGGCACGTTCGTGCGTGACTTGCCAGGCAATGCTTTGTTATAGGTGATGGTTACCACTTAACATCAGGTGGACAATATGCTTGTTCCGTCAGCAAGTAGTATAAAAAAGTTAGAACATCAAAATGTGTGTAATGTTTTTCAGTAATGACAGATGGTTCCTGTAAGATCTTGCACGAAGAAGTGGCGTTACAATGGGTGGTGGCCAGCGGGCAAACTCGAGACCTCGCTATGCACAACTCCTGGTTAGTTCATTTTAAACCTAACTCATATAGACAATATTGGCCTTACCACAAAAAATCTGTCAAACGATAAACTATGCCTAAACCTTGCCTAAACTATTGCCATCTCTTACCAATGCGTAATGGCAAACAGAGACAGCGCAAATTTTAAGCATTATTTAAATTTAAACACCATTTTGTAGTAAGAGGGAGAGAATCTTTATTTTTTACAATTTATTTATTTTTTATTTGACAGACCTTACAGCTCAATTAATAGCATTATTTATTTTTGTATCTATTTTAGAAAAACAAACAGCTTAAAAAAGTATCCGTGGTTAAAGAGGTAATAAGTACAAACTAGCCTTATTCGTTACAGAATTCACTTAAAGAACGTGACAATTCAAGCTACAAAACTAAGTAAAAAAAAATAGGTCAACAAACATTTTAGTAAAGAAGTATGATGTTTATTCTCTAAAATGTATCTTCAAAACAATATATAAAAGTTTTATATCATGTCTCTAGCAGTTCCCTCTCATAGTTAGGAACTAGAAAGTGATGGCCAGAAATACACAAATATTTAATTAACTCCAATCAGCAAATTATGAATATATTTTGGATGGTTGAACTTGATAACACATGTAACAGTGGTGCTATTGATGAATTCATGTACGTCCCAGGGCCCTATTCGAGCTGATGATGAAATCAATGGTGGAGTACCTGTACTGGAGCGGTGCGCAGGAGGCGCCGCGCAAGGCGCGCTTTCCGGAACAGTTCACCGATGACGTCACCACGCTGGTCAATAATGTCACCTCCGAAATTATATCCAGGTAGTATTTTTTTATTTTTTTTATACAACGCGGGTAAATTAAAGTGGGATTGGTCAGGACACGTCTGCCGCATATCGGATGCGTTATGGGCTAAATCCACTACAGATTGGACGCCTAAAAACGGAAAACGACCTCGCGGCAGACCGCGGCGGAGATGGAGGGACGAAATAGACGCCTACTTAAAGAACTGGTCCACAGTAGTCTGGTCCGCACCCAAAGTAGAAGCGAGAGAAAGAAGGGAGGCCTTTGCCCTGCAGTTGGACACTACTAATAATAATAATAATACAACTAGCAGATGGCCCACCTGATGTTAAGTGTAACCATCACCTATAACAAAGCATTGCCTCGTAAGTCACGCACGATAGGAACGTGCCCTACGATGCACTGCCCTGCGTCCATCAACTTGAGGCATACAGATGTTAAGCCTCATGTGCCTGTAATTACACCGGCAACCACACTCTTCAAACCGAAACACAGCAACGCTGCTTGGCGGCAGAAAAAGGCGTGGTGGTAGTACTTCTCTGGACGAGCCCTTCACAAAGAGCTCTACTAGTGAAACCTGTGTTAAATGTATACCTTTTGTGTTACAAATATACCTTTATTTCAGATACGGGAAAGATGGCCGCCTCACGCAAAGCCTCAATAATAGCTTAGCGTTCTTCCTGTTCGATCTGTTCAGCGTTTTGGACCGCGGGCTGGTGTTCAACTTTATACGCAACTATTACAAACAAATGAGCGCCAAGATTGCATCTCTACCTGATGCGGTGCCGCTTGTGCACTACAAGGTACGGCTACTTTCGCTTAAGAAGCTGACAACCGTCAAACGGTCATCTTGAGTAGAAAAACTAGTAATTAATTTTTTTTGATGGGAAAACTTGTTTGTATCAAATTATTTTTTTGTAAACTTTTGCAATGTTATTTAGGAAACTTAGTTATTTGTCATTCTTATAGCCCTATTAAAATATTCAGTTATATAAAAATCTTATATCTTGAAAAGTTTTGGTATGTGAACGCTAGAATTTATTTGACGGTTGTCCGAACTTGCCTCTTAACTAGCCTAATTGACTTTTTTTTATACAACTAGTTGATGGAACAAGCAGATGGGCCACCTGATGTTAATTGGTAACCATCGCCTATAACAAAGCATTGCCTCGTAAGTCACGCACGATAGGAACGTGCCCTACGATGCACTGCCCTGCGTCCATCAACTTGAGGCATACAGATGTTAAGCCTTATGTTTCTGTAATTACACCACGCACGCACGAGCAATCATACGCCAGATAAAAGAGAAGGTCGCTGTTATGTCGTATAAGGAAGTCAAGGAGGGCGCATTGGAAATTAAGACTCAATCGGAGGAAACTGCATCAGAACCCTGAAATAAATAGATAGATAGATTGAAAATTCTTTATTGCACAACAAAATGTATAGTACATAGGCGAACTTAATGCTAGAGAGCATTCTCTTCCAGTTAACTTTTGTGTAGTTTTGGAAAAACCGAAAGGGTAGTGCACAAAAATGGATGGATAGGAGCTATCCTACAAGGATATATATACTAGGATGGATGTTTGTTACTCTTTCACGTAAAAACTACTGAATAGATTTTAATGAAACTTTACAATAATATAGCTTATACATCAGAATAACACATAGGCTACAATTTATAAAGATATTGTGTGACTAATCCTGCTCAGACGAAGTCGCGGGCACCAGCTTGTTTTCTATAAATACAGAAAAATACATATATGATATAACAAAAATATGCATAATGAATATTAAAATTGGTACATAATAAGATATAATATTACTTTAGGTACTACATACTCACAAATTAATAAATTAATAAGAGCTAAGCTCTTAAATTTGAGAAGAAAACGTCTTAGCTCTGTGTATGTCTCTGGTTCTGAACGGTTAGTGTGGTCCACAGCTCGCCTTCCTCCGCATAGTGAGCTCCCACGAGCACTACGTGTCCCTGAACCTGCCGAGCTGCGGCGTGGCCCCGCCCGGCGCCGGCGCCGTGTCGCCCGCGCCCTCCTCGCACTCGCTGGCCTCGCACTCCTCCACGCACCACCACCAGCTGGGACACGAGTTCCGCTCCCGGCATTACCTCGCGGGGCTGCTACTGGCCGAGTTAACCAACGCGCTGGAGATGCAGTAAGTGTGCTTCTAGGGGACTAGACTAGATCCACTTCCACCGCATAGTGAGTATCCTGGCGAGCTGCGGCGTCCCGCCCTCCTCGCACTCTTCCAAGACCCTCCACCAGTTGGGACACGAGTTCAGGTCCCGGCATTACCTCGTGTGGGGTTGTTACTCGCTGAGCTAACCAATGCGTTGGAGATACAGTGAGTATACTTGTAGACTAGACTAGATCTAATTTCTCACAAATAAAAAACGGTCCTTATTCAGTACAGGCTAAGAAAAAAAACTGTACAAAAAATCAAGGATCAATCAATTGCGGAACACGCCTGCGGAATTATAAATTTTATTAAAATTACATTCGTTTGGCGTAAGTGATTCTGTTAAGGGGCTGACGACCGTCAAACATTCACGCTCGCGTTTTCCAACATTTGAAGGATATAAAATAACTGCACTTATTAATGAAAAATCGCAATCACTAAGTTGTGTGCATTATAGTTTTTCTACCAAAAAGTTTGACGTACTAGTTTTCATGCTTATGCCTTTTTAGTAGGTTTTTATTTTAATCCCTTTGGGCTTAGAGGGCGTCCATTAATTACGTGAGGCGTTTAGGGGGCGAGGGGGTCGTGCAAAACCTCTCCCGATCTCAGGTGAGGGGTAGAGGGTCAAAAGAACCTCACCCGATCTCACGTGAGGGGGTGGGGGTCGAGCAAAATTTCACGACATCTCAACAACAAGTGAGAAGGGGTCGAAAAATCGCCAAAATCTCCTCACGTAATTAATGGATGCGCCATTACAGAGGTTTTACGTTACACGTCGTATACTTTCCCAGGAGTCCAGTCCTGCAATGCGCGGCTGTCAACGCAGTGCTGTCCCTCCTCACCGCCCACGACGCGGACCCTCGACTGATCGATCCGGAGCAGAAGGCGCGAGTAGCCGCATTGTACTTACCGCTGCTGGGGATAGTGTTAGATGCCATGCCGCAGCTATATCGCGGCTTTAACAATAATAAAGGTACAAAGATTTTAGAAACTCTTATGAGTTATCCGAGTAGAATCCCACATTTTTTTGATATCCCTTATGTTAATACTTTAAAAAGTAGAACGTTTAATCTAAACATATTTATTAAAACGTTACTAGTAGTACAGTGTTAGTTAAAGTAGAGCTGTTTGTGAATTGCAATGGTTTAGGTATTATAACACATTATGTTACGACAGATTTTTATGAGTAAGGTCATTATTGTATCCAAGCTTTCAACGCCCTTACCTGTAAGGGTGCCCTCGCCTCACTGATATGTCATGGTGGGTGCGAAGTATATTTTTCCATTAATTACTATTTTACAACAGAGATACTGGCCATGGACAGTGAGCTGGGACATATCGGAAGCTTCTACACTGCTTCCTCGCCCGAAGGAGATTTTAAACAGGTACAAAAATAGATCAGAATCGATTCACGTGCAAAAGAACACAAGTTTGTGGGATTTGCTCAATTTATCGCATAGCATCAAAAACCGATGATATTATAAAAATTCTTTGTTCTCCAATACATAAACAGAAAACCAGCTTGATAACTTTTATCCCCAAGCACGGTATATATCCCTTTACATCTCTTAGTACCAACTTAAGTTTTTTAGAGGTTGTCTAAGGGATTCAGTAAGAAGAACATCCAAATATAACATTTGGCACATACTCACGTTTCGCCGTAGGTATTCCGTACGTGACAGTTTGCAAGCCTATCGCCGCTGTCAGAATACTAACTGTAATCCTTCACCGTTCACTTAGGCCTCCCCTACACATTTCCAGAAAGAACGATTCCGAGCCCTCTCCATCCACCGACTTGCCACCGACCCGCGATCTTAACAACGTCGTCAGTCAATCGGGTAGGACGCCCTCCTACCCGTTACCCCTGACGACGTTGTTAAGATCGCGAGTCGGTGGCAAGTCGGTCCCACGCTTCGCATTCCTGTTAGTGCTCACCGTAAAGGCTGTCAAAATAAAAAATAAAAGAAGTTGTTCGTGGTTGCAGAATGGTCGTCCGCCGTTCAACAGCGAGACGAGTCGCAACCTCCTGATGTGTCTAGTGTGGCTGCTGAAGTGGGCGCAGCGCGGCGCGCTGGCCGCCTGCGTCACGGAGCTGCCGGCGCAGCGGCTGCGGGCGCTGCTCGCGCTGCTGCAGCTCTGCTTCAAGTGTCAGGAGTACAAGGTAGCTATAATTCAACAGTGAGCGGAGCCGCAGTCTCCTGATGTGTCTAGTGTGGCCAGCGTCAAAATAAGGTCGAGTATCGCTAGGATACGATAACGCTAAAACTGTTAAAGTTCATTCGTGATCAGCCCACTGATGTGTCTGTCTAGTGTGGCTGCTGAAGCGGAGCAATAAAAGAACATTAATTTGCTTATGAAATGAAACTAGTGACACGCCGAAAAGAAAGACCGCAATGCTTTAAGCAGCTATTTCAATCTCATGTATACGCCTTTTAACTCATGATATTCATCTCTTAGGGTCAAAAGGAAGTAATGAAGTGTGCACAGCAAAACGTGCGAAAGACGACTGACATCAAGTCGAAGCTAGAAGACGTTATACTGGGCCAGGGGTCCGCTAGATCTGACTTTATCATGCGACGCAAAGGTATTTATGGTATTCATTTTATTTTAGTTAATAACCGCCCAAACCTCGATAAAATAATATAATTTTGGCTACGCACTGACATGAATAAACTTAACATATTATTATCATAATTTAAAAAACATAATTATATCTACACTTTCTTCACTGAATTATTTATAGCTGAATGTTTTTAAATACCTACATAAAATTAAACAGTTTTTTTATAAAAACTCAACACACCATCTATCGGTATCGGTGTCTACCGGTAATCCTGGGTGTGCATACCCAGGATTACCGGTAGACAATGCTATTAGCATTAAATCCTCCGAGCGCTACATTGTTTTCTGTGAAAGTTTTAATTAAATAAAATAAAGAGTTACCTAACTATGTTGTTGTAGGTGGCGGTAGCGGCGGCGTGGGTAGCGGCGCGCGTCGCGAGCGATGGCGCAAGGAGTGGGTGCGCGGGCCGGCGGGGGGCGGTGCGGGCGCGGGGGCCAAGGGAGGGGGCGATGGCGGCGCGCCCAGACCCGCCGCCGCACTCTCCGCCGCGCTGGCTGCCGAGGTGTCACTCACCTTACTGCACGCTTTGGAGACTATCGTACAGGTGATTGTCAACATTAATTCAGAGATGACGAGTCTGAGGGAGATTCTTTCTTTCTGAGGCATTTTTTTATTTGGTACCAACTTATTCAGTAAAATAAAACACACAAACCAAAAAAGGTTCCTCAATTAAATAATACTAAGAAGCGGTGAAATATTAACTTACTTTCTGTAAGATAATATTTAAAAAAATAGTAGGTTTCGACAGAGATGTGGCGGTAAATCAACCCGAAAAGATATCGCATTGTGCAAACACAATGCACGGGAAATAAAATAGCAATTTGCATCCTATAAATGCCTAGACGCCGCTGACATCCGCCGGCATCCCTCTCTTATCGACATTATAAAAGAGAATTGAGAAAGTAACGGCCGGTTTCTGAAAGCCCTATCAAAACTCATCGGATGTCAAGTCACTTGCAATCTGTATCTTGTTAGCTGAAATGGCGAGTGACTTGACATCCGATTACTTTTATCGAGCTTTCAGAAACCGGCCGTAAGTAATGGATGCATAACTATTTATGTTTTCCAGTCTTGCAGCAACCTGGAATGCGGTGCGAGCATTTGCAGCAGCGCGCTGCAAGTGCTGCTGCATGCCCTGCAGCGCAACCAGAGCGTCACCGTGCTGCAGCACATGTTCGCCACTCTCAGGGCACTCATCACTAAGGTACGGTTATGTTTGAACTGTACCCCAAGTATGAGTTTTGCTTACCATATTTGGTTTTTCGTTTTACGTTTTTGTTTCATTGCGGGTTTTGTAAAGTAAACCCGCAATTAACACGGAACAAAAACGAATCGTTTTTGCTCCGTGCTCATTGCGGGTTTTGTAAAGTTCCATATCGGTATCCCTATCGCGTCTTCATACAAAACCCGCAATGAACACGGAACAAAAACGTAAAACGAAAAACATGGCATGGTAAGCAAAACTCATACTTGGGGTAGTGATAGTAAATTAGTAAGTAAATTATTATTCTGGCCTTGCGATGCTAGAAATAGACGGCAAAAGAGCAGAAACAAGACTAGCGGCGGGCGGTTTTTATGTCAAAGCCAGCGCTTACAAAGAATACCGCCGTCTAAAGCTGAAGTGTAGTGTTGACAGCGTGGTAAAATTTCCCATATTTCGTGTAAATTTTTCGGTTTCATCTTCTGTGAAAATAAGAAGTGTAACTGTAAATTTTTTAAATTACTTGTTTTTTTATATAATTTCTTTAGCTTGATTTTGACGTAGGAATATGCTTCTAATGGAACGGCCAGGGTTCCTGTCACACTGTATAAATAGTAAAGATAGTTTTTAAATGAATATATTTATGTTATAGCTGGGCTGTGCTTGCTGCGGGGAAGAGTCGGCAGTGTGTCGCGTGCTGCTGCGGCACTGCGGCGCGCTGTCGCATCACACGCGCGCGCATGCAGCCGCCGCGCTGTATGCACTCATGCGGCAACACTTCCAGATAGGCAACGTACGTATTGTGCGGGGGCAGCAGTGTGTCGCGTGCTGCTGCGGCACTGCGGCGCGCTGTCGCATCACACGCGCGCGCATGCAGCCGCCGCGCTGTATGCACTCATGCGGCAACACTTCCAGATAGGCAACGTACGTATTGTGCGGGGGCAGCAGTGTGTCGCGTGCTGCTGCGGCACTGCGGCGCGCTGTCGCATCACACGCGCGCGCATGCAGCCGCCGCGCTGTATGCACTCATGCGGCAACACTTCCAGATAGGCAACGTACGTATTGTGCGGGGGCAGCAGTGTGTCGCGTGCTGCTGCGGCACTGCGGCGCGCTGTCGCATCACACGCGCGCGCATGCAGCCGCCGCGCTGTATGCACTCATGCGGCAACACTTCCAGATAGGCAACGTACGTATTGTGCGGGGGCAGCAGTGTGTCGCGTGCTGCTGCGGCACTGCGGCGCGCTGTCGCATCACACGCGCGCGCATGCAGCCGCCGCGCTGTATGCACTCATGCGGCAACACTTCCAGATAGGCAACGTACGTATTGTGCGGGGGCAGCAGTGTGTCGCGTGCTGCTGCGGCACTGCGGCGCGCTGTCGCATCACACGCGCGCGCATGCAGCCGCCGCGCTGTATGCACTCATGTGGCAACACTTCCAGATAGGCAACGTACGTATTGTGCGGGGGCAGCAGTGTGTCGCGTGCTGCTGCGGCACTGCGGCGCGCTGTCGCATCACACGCGGCGTTTACGCTACGTTTACGCGGCTACCTGCCTTAAGAAGTGCCGAAGTGGTATCCAAATCGGTCAAGGGTTCGGAAAAAAGGGCGGAAATATGACCGGCCAATTCAAAAACAAAATAAGCTCTTTTACAAAATCGGGCACATAAAATCATTACAATATCTTTTAAAACAAACGATCTTCACCTGCATGTCCAATTTTAGAACCATTTCCTTTGCTTTTGTCGACAAAATATTATTCAACTCTGTCACAGATAAGAGAATACTAGTACTCTGTATACCTTAACGTGTTTTATATCATTTCTAACAGAACTTCAGCCGAGTAAAGATGCAAGTGACGATGTCTCTGTCAGCGCTGGTGGGCACGGCGGCTACCTTCAGCGAGGAGGCTTTAAGACGCGCGCTCAAGACTATCCTACTGTACGCTGAGAAAGACGCCGATCTACTTAATACCACTTTTCCGGAGCAGGTACAGTACTTGTATTATCTTTTCACGTTGTAAAGATTATCGAGTTGGTACTTGGTACTAAGAGATTACCGTGCTTAGGGATCACTGTATGTGTTTAAAATGTGACGATTTTTTTATTTTTTTTCTTATCCAAAACTTTTCAGTTATTGTAAAATATACTTTCATTATAATAATTGTCTTGTCTCTCTGTTCCCAGGTGAAAGACCTAGTGTTCAACCTTCACATGATCCTGTCAGACACGGTGAAGATGAAGGAGTTCCAGCAGGATCCGGAGATGTTGCTGGATCTCATGCATCGCATCGCGAGGGGATACCAACACAGTCCTGATCTCCGGCTCACTTGGCTGAGCAATATGGCACAGAAGCATATGGAGGTGAGTGTCTTCATATACTCAATACTCAATATATTTATTGCTTACACATGGTTTAATTTAGGTACATACATAGTTGTTGGGTGTTAGTAAGTATCACATGGAGATCAAGTATATATAGGTATCAAGTAGTAGGCAGGCCGAGTATATATTCCTCATGTGTCTCTCTTTGTCATCTCTTTCCTCATCATCAGTATTTTATTTATATTACTGCGAGGAACAAGCAGATGGCCTGATGCCATCACCTTTAACAAAGCATTGCCTCGCGTATTAAAAGGTATTTATTCAATAAAATCACAAGGATCACTTTGAAACGTCTTTAGGTGGCTCTAGGTGCCAGTTCCACGCGACCAAAGCCTAGAAGAACAGACAACAAACTAACGGCTTGATTCCTACCACTCTTTTGTATGATCTTTGTTGCAATGTATGTATTATTTGTATAATACAATATTGAAGCTCCAGTGTGGTGCCAATCGAATTTAGTGAGGCGTAGGTATAACAGAAAAAGGTAAAGATAATCAAATTCATAAAAATACCTAATGCACACATACAATCTATTAGAGAAGAAAATAAAACACATACAATAGTACAGACATTGCAGACATGTTAGCTGCCGATGGGCAGAGCGACCGGGACAAAGTCACACACGCACGATAGGAACGTCCTCTACGATGCACTGCCCTGCGTCCATCAACTTGAGGCATACAGATGATAAGCCTCATGTGCCTGTAATTTCACCTTTTATCCCACCTTTTATCACACATTTATTTATATAGACCGCCTTCCTGGTAATGTATGGATTACCAGGAAGACTGTCCTCTCAGCACAGTTGGTAGTAACTCTGACTTTTGCGCTGTTGGCCTTGGGTTCGATGCCCACCGAAAACAAACATTTGTGTGATTATTTTTTCTGTTTGGGTGTTATCACAAAAAAGTAAATAAGTTTTATATCAGCTTTATATCAGCTTTATGTCTAAGTTTTATATCTGGAGCTTTGCTTAGTTTAGGGCTAGATAGTGTTGTATCAATATTTCAAGGTCCATCAATATTTATTAGTTTATTCCTTCCCGACTACAAGAAGAATTTTGAGTTAATAGAAGATTGTGTCACAACTCACAAGGGACCAAAATAATGTATTTAATGCGAGAGCGATTTTATAAATCCAGAGCGAAGTGAAGGATTCTAGAGATTATTTCACTGCTGGAACTCATCTTTTCTTCAATTTGTATGAATTATATTTAAATTGACTGTAATATTTTGATAAAAAGTAATAAAAAAACCAAAAAGACGTTCCCGCGTTTTTTTTTTTGTTTTACCTAATTTCGCGGTGGCAGGCGCGCTTTTTTAATTCAGCCAGGATATTATATCGATGCGAATTGCGTACAAACTTTTTAATTTAATAGTATTCTAAATTCAAAAGTCATTTTGTCGCAGTTAATAAGTGCGCTGAAATGACCTATTTTGCGCGCACTTATCGAACGAAGGGCCTCTTTCCGAATAAATGCGATGAAAAGTATATTTGTTTTTAAATAAATAATTTATCTACCGTGGCCGGGGATCAAAGTCAATGATGCGTTATCGATGCATGTACCGTTGCGTTGGTTCGCAGCGCTACGCTGGGGCTAAAGCAGTGAATGCATGATCGAGTCGTGTAATGTTCCCAGCGTTCGAACCACACGGAGGCGGGCATGTGCCTCGTGCACGGCGCCGCGCTGGTGGCGGAGCAGCTGGCGGCCGGCGGGCGCGGCGCCGCGCTGCTGCAGCACGTGACGCACAACGCGCTCGACGAGTCCTGCGCCGACGCGCTGCACCATCACCTCACGCACCAGGAGCTGCAGGTACTGCTGCTGCAAGCCTCGCTATGTCATGTCTACGCGGAGCGGCTGCCGGCGCGCGCTGCTGCAGCACGTGACGCACAACGCGCTCGACGAGTCCTGCGCCGACGCGCTGCACCATCACCTCACGCACCAGGAGCTGCAGGTACTGCTGCTGCAAGCCTCGCTATGTCATGTCTACGCGGAGCGGCTGCCGGCGCGCGCTGCTGCAGCACGTGACGCACAACGCGCTCGACGAGTCCTGCGCCGACGCGCTGCACCATCACCTCACGCACCAGGAGCTGCAGGTACTGCTGCTGCAAGCCTCGCTATGTCATGTCTACGCGGAGCGGCTGCCGGCGCGCGCTGCTGCAGCACGTGACGCACAACGCGCTCGACGAGTCCTGCGCCGACGCGCTGCACCATCACCTCACGCACCAGGAGCTGCAGGTACTGCTGCTGCAAGCCTCGCTATGTCATGTCTACGCGGAGCGGCTGCCGGCGCGCGCTGCTGCAGCACGTGACGCACAACGCGCTCGACGAGTCCTGCGCCGACGCGCTGCACCATCACCTCACGCACCAGGAGCTGCAGGTACTGCTGCTGCAAGCCTCGCTATGTCATGTCTACGCGGAGCGGCTGCCGGCGCGCGCTGCTGCAGCACGTGACGCACAACGCGCTCGACGAGTCCTGCGCCGACGCGCTGCACCATCACCTCACGCACCAGGAGCTGCAGGTACTGCTGCTGCAAGCCTCGCTATGTCATGTCTACGCGGAGCGGCTGCCGGCGCGCGCTGCTGCAGCACGTGACGCACAACGCGCTCGACGAGTCCTGCGCCGACGCGCTGCACCATCACCTCACGCACCAGGAGCTGCAGGTACTGCTGCTGCAAGCCTCGCTATGTCATGTCTACGCGGAGCGGCTGCCGGCGCGCGCTGCTGCAGCACGTGACGCACAACGCGCTCGACGAGTCCTGCGCCGACGCGCTGCACCATCACCTCACGCACCAGGAGCTGCAGGTACTGCTGCTGCAAGCCTCGCTATGTCATGTCTACGCGGAGCGGCTGCCGGCGCGCGCTGTAGCAGTTACTAGACATAGACATTATTATATTATGCAATTAGTGAATAAAGAACGGATTTAAAGCGAGGGCCATATATGAATCACGAGCAAGAGAAGGATTCTAATGACTGAATCACGACCGTAGGGGGTGATTCATGATGATTCGAGTATTAGAATCCTGATCAACACGAGTGATTCATGGCCCTCGATATAAATCCGTTTTATTCAAGAGTTGCATACTATATTTTATTCAATGACTACGAGTAAAAGAAAGATTTAAGCGAAAATAGACATTCAATGAAGAAAAAAGGAAAGTTAAATTAATTCAAATAGAACACATAACAATTTTGATTCTAATGTCGACCAATCAAAGTTATTTGCCTAAGGAGTTTTTATGTCGAGTATTCTTTGCACAAGGAATTTGTATCGAGTCTTTTTTGCGCAAAGAGGTTATATAGCATTGAGATGGAGGACGAATGTGTTGGTGTGTTCTAAATTCAAACACCAAAACAGTGAGTAAAAGAGCTTTTTATTCACTGTTTTCAGTGAATAAAATAATCTTTTTAGAGGGGGAATGGTATAAAATCATTTATTTGCCACAATACAATGTATACACATTATATACTTACTTGTACTGACAGTGTTTATATAATTGCAGGCGCTCCTAGAGCACGCAGCTAGCGAACTGATGACGGCCGGTATGTACGAGACCGTGAATGATGTCTACAAAGTGCTGATACCAATCGCGGAGGAGAACAGGGACTACAAGAAACTTGCCAATATCCACAGGTAACCTGCATTCATTAGGAGTATTATTGGCTAATTGTAACTCTTTTTATTTTTAACCTCTTAAAAAACTCCATATCTTAATAACTCGTCATTTGATTTAACTCATATACTTACCAGTAAATTTCTGAAATACAAACTATCAACTTACCAAATTTCATACAGATCGGATCAACGGTTCAAAATTTATGGCCAGACAAACATACATATATACATTCATAAAATGCCAAATCGCCCAAGTTAACTGTAAGATTTTCGTTCGCTTCGCTCACTCAATTAATAAGAACAGCCCTCAAAGCTCAGTGGTAGTAGCTATATGCCTTCTGCGCTGTAGGGCATGTGTTAGATCTTTACACAGAACAAACATTTGTGTAGTTGAGATTGATGTATTTTTTCTGTTTAGGGTTTATATATATTTAATCAAATATCGACCTGTCTTTTTTCAGTACAATCACAAGGATCACTTTGAGAAAAATTATTATGAAAAATGTCACATCGGTTTGAGGAAAATGGCCTAGCGGAACAAGCAAGAACAGGCAATATACAATAATTATGTAACAAAATACCTCAATAAGGCCAAAGACCTCTAGGCTTTGGTGGCGTGGAACTGGCACCTAGAATCACCTAGCTTTAAGACGTTTCAAAGTGATCCTTGTGATTTTATTGAACCCTTTGACTTTGACCAAGTGATCAGACCAAGCACTGGAATACTTTAACGTGTGCAAAAGTAGAATACTTCGTTTTCGAAATTCCCATACAAAAGTAAAATTAATATTGTCTCAGAAATTTGCAACAACCCTGATAATGTAAAGGTAAAATTAATATTATCTCAGAAATTTGCGACAACTAACCCTGATAATGTGTTACGTAACCTTGGTACATACGCTATTTGCTTTTACTAATTGGTGACAGTTCTGGTACCTATTTGAAAGAAGAAAGAAAGAAAATTTATTTATTTACAACGACAAAAGTTAAAGAAATACAAATAAACATTTAACATATAAAAAAAATATAACTTTGTGCGTAAAAAATTTAAGAGTAAAAAAGTTGGAAGTACGATGACTATTTCCTAAGGCAGACTATTTCAGATATGTTTTGTGCACTCTAAAAGAAAAACAAGAACCAGAGTACTATAGCTCACAATTAAAGGTTAAAAAGCAGCTGTTAATAGGACTGCTTCATGTTGTGTTAGTTTCATTTTGGAGGAAAGTTTAAGAGGCAAACTTCGAAATTTCAAAAGTCTTATAACAAAAGTTGTTCTTCATGACCTGTAGAATACTCTGCTTCCGGGGTTATAGGGGTGTTAACATACACGTTGTATATAAAAAGTATGTATTTAAAAATAAGGTTTTCTATTCTATCAGATTCGCATAGTTGCACTATGGGAACCTGATTTGGTTAATTAGGGGCTAGATAGTGTTGCGTGAAATCTCTGCCACATAAAAAATAATTATGAATGATTATTCGTTCGATAATACTTGCAGCAAGTTGAACGAGGCGTTCACTCGGGTAGAGCAGCTGCACGGCAAGCGTGTGTTCGGCGCCTACTTCCGCGTGTCCTTCTACGGCGCGCGCTTCGGCGACCTCGACCAGCAGGAGTTCGTCTACAAGGAGCACGCGCTCACCAAGCTGCCTGAGATCTTCAGCAGGCTAGAGGTTGTACATTACTTAGCTAACTAAGCAAGACCAAAACACGGCAAGCGTGTGTTCGGCGCCTACTTCCGCGTTTCCTTCTACCTAGTTCTAAAAAATGCATTACTACGATCCCATATTTTTACATGTTTAAGTTGTTTTTTAAATATGAAAATATTATAAACGCGAAAGTTTGTAAGTATGGTTGGATGGATGGACGGATGGATGTTTGTTACTCTTTCACGTAAAAACAACTGAATGGATTTTAATGATAATAATATAGCTTATACATCAGAATAACACATAGGCTACAATTTATAAAGAATGGATATAATACTGAATGGATTTTAATGATAATAATATAGCTTATACATCAGAATAACACATAGGCTACAATTTATAAAGATATTGTGTGAATTGTCCAACAGATGACGATAAGTGTCAAGTAGGAAAAAATCTACCATTGCGCAGACGAAGTCGCGGGCACCAGCTAGTAATACTATATATTAACAGACGTTACTGTGTTTCGGTTTGAAGGGTGTGAATGCCGGTGACATTATAAGCACACGAACCTAAACATCTGTATGCCTCAAGTTGATGGACGCAGGGCAGTGCATCGTAGGGCACTTTCCTATTGTGTGTGGCTTGCGAGGCAATGGTGATGGTTACTTCTTAACATCCGGTGGGCCATCAGCTTTTTCCATCAGCAAGTAGTATAAAAAAAAACATTAGTTAATAAAAAAATAAGTTTTTAAATAATATTGTTTGGATACCTATGACGTATTTCCAATCAAGCCCCTCATTTCCATAGGGCACTATGGGCAAATGCCCAGGGCCCCAAGATCCATGGGGCCTCCAATTCCTACAAGACTGCCAACCCATACCCTACCACTGACACTGTTGTGTATACCTAAAATAAGACTATTAGTTGTACTGTGTAGAAATACAAAGAAATATACGCTTTTTGATTTCTCTATAAAGGCCCTGCTTTCCTAAAGGCCCCAAGGCCACTTGCTCATGCTAACTATCCACAAAACCAATATAATATAATAATATATTTGTTGTAGAATTTCTACGGGCAGCGCTTCGGCCCCGAGAACGTGGTGATAATAAAGGACTCGAACATAGTGGAGGCGGGCTCGCTGGACGCCGACAAGGCGCACATACAGATCACGTACGTGGAGCCCTACTTCGAGCCGCACGAGCTGCGCAAGCGCATCACGCACTTCGAGCGGAACTATAACATCAGTGAGTCATGTTTCTTTTCATATTTTACGTAGAGTTCCTCGTGTGGGGCTCGTCCGGGGAAGAACTATTATACCTTTTTCATAGGTTTCGATGCATCGTTATAGCTGATCGTTACCATTTAACACCACGTGAGCCATCAGCTAGTTCCATTAGCACGTAGTATAAAAAAAAAATAGTTTTCAGTGTATGGAATACCTACCAACTACTGCAAACTGTGGGTATGTGCCTAATGTAATATTTGGACGTTCCTCTAACGACCCCCTTTAGATGTCCGATGGGATATCTACGATGCCTGGGATTCAAGTCTTGAAGCTGTTAAAGTTAGGTATTTCTTTTCAGTTTTTACTTATAATTTTCTTCTTTTATGTTCACTTAATAAAAATAAAATAAATAAATATTGGTGGACATTCCACACAGCACTATCTCGCCCCAAACTAAGCCAAAGCTTGTGATATGGGAACCAGATAGCTGATACTACTTATATACTTTTTTTTTGTAAATACATACTTACAATATTATATAACACCCAGACAGAGAACAAACATCTATGTTCATCACACAGATGTTTGTTCTGTGTGGGGATCGAACCCACGGCCTACGGCGCAGAAGGCAGAGCTACTACCAACTGAACTGTGAAGGCTGTCAAATAGAATGAATTGTGCATATACATAATACAGTATGCATTTTTTGACTGGGACGGTATAAGGAGAGCCGAAACCATAGAAGATGCAGGCAAACAGGACACACCTTAGGACACCCTAGGGACCGAGGGACCGCCTAGGGATTATAGCGGTGTGTAATACATTCGGCAATATTGTTGGTTATGCAGAGCGCTTCATGTACGCGACTCCGTTCACGTCGGACGGGCGCGCGCACGGGGACATCGCCGACCAATGCAAGCGGAAGACTATCCTCACTGTGGCGCACCACTTCCCCTACGTCAAGACTAGGATACAGGTATGCTACATCTATTACTTTGTCAATGCTGTACACACCTGTAAGTGACAGCGCATATACTTATTTCTTAAACATTACATTATATTTACTCTAGCCTTATGTATCTGTCGTTGGTGTGTCGAATTATAGTATAAATAATTGATCGAGTGAGCGAAGCGAACGAAGATCTTAGTTTCAACGTGGGCGATTTGGCATTTTATGTATGTATGTATGTATGTTTGTCTGGCGATAACTTTAGAATCGTTGATCCGATCTGCATGAAATTTGATATGTCGATAGCTTGTACTTGAGAAATTTACTGGTAAGTATATGAGTAAAATCGGATGAAGGGTTTTTGAGATATGGGGTTTTTTAAGGGGGCTAAAATAAAAAAAGTTACCTAAAAAAATCAAATTACATGTCATATGAAAGGGCTTTGTTTGGACATCCTAAAACAATTTTTACTTTTTTTTTGGGACGCTCGGTTTTTGAGATAAAATAATAAAAGTTAAATTAAGATAACCAGCGATCCAAGAGCTCCCACCTCTAAGAGTTTCGTTGACATCAAGGTTTTTCTACTGGTCGGCCAGTTTCTTTACTTTTTCTTATTTTTTTTTCTTGAAATAAATTAAGGAGGTACTCAGTTCTCATAAAATGGTGACAACGACCAGGTCTGATGATGGAGCCAAGGTCTGTTCAACGGAACTCTTCAATAATTAGGCCAATAGAGTTGAAACTTGGTAACCATACCAAGTTAGTGGGCGGTAGTCAGAAAAAAGTCCAAAGATAATGTTTGGACTTGCCTCTGACTACTACGTACTCAAAGTTTTGATGGGTTCGTCGGGTCGCATCACGAGATCTCAGTTCGGGGCGAACTACTAGTCAATATACAATTTAAAGGCGTGTTCCTCCAACAGGAAGTGAATCTTTTCTAGAACTCCGAGTTAGTTTACTATAGCGAATAATCTTCCATTTCAGGTGGTGCAGCGAACTCAAATAATACTCTCGCCTATAGAAGTTGCGATTGAGGACATACAGAAAAAGGTATGTTACGAAATTCAAGAATAATAATAATATAATATGCAACAGACTAAAGATAGTACATGTGTGTTTTGAACATTTTGTAAATCTTTTTAAATAATCTTTTTAATTTTCTTCATAAATATTTTTTTATTTTATAAAACAACAAATATATTACTGAAACTGAAAACATATACATAATATGCATACATACATATAAGTTATATATGACAACTTATGATAGCTAGCTAAATACACAAAGAATAAATATATTACAGAGTTTGAGCGAGTTTACGGTGCGTTCTCAGCACGACCGATATAGGCGATCATTGAGACTTTGGTTACAGTCATATTAACATTTTGTTTTAGACTGGTGAGTTAGCAGCGGCGACGGGACAAGAGCCGGCCGATCCCAAGATGCTGCAAATGGTGGTGCAAGGCTGCATCGGCACTACCGTCAACCAAGGGCCGCTGGAACTCGCGCAGGTAACATTCCACTATCATATTTTTATAACGCGTAAGACAACTGCTAATGTACCTCTCGCTCGCACATCTCAATATTATAAAATCACTGAACTTTTTTAGGAAAAATCGCATCAACCAAGTTTTGTGCAAACACATTGCGCAGTCTAACAAAAATATTATTATGATGACCAACAAGTTTTCCTACTTAAAAGTTTGCATAAATACGAAAACTAGTAAAGCAAGCAAGCAAGTGTGGTTGCCGGTGTAAGTACAGGCACATGAGGCTTAACATCTGTATGCCTCAAGTTGATGGACGCAGGGCAGTGCATCGTAGGGCACGTTCCTATCGTGCGTGACTTGCGAGGCAATGCTTTGTTATAGGTGATGGTTACCACTTAACATCAGGTGGACCATCTGCTTGTTCCATCAACTAATTGTATAAAAAATAGTAAAGCAAACTTTCAACCACACAACTCGGTTGATTCAGTGATTTTATTCAGATTCAGAGAAGTTCTGATTTCTGAATCTGATTCTGAGATTCTGATTTTATACATAATGCAAAATAGGATTAGTTGTGACATTATTTTTATTTGATTCCAGGTGTTCCTAGCTCCAGTGGCTGAAGGCACGCAGCCTCCGACGCGGCTCACTAACAAGCTACGACTCGCTTTCAAAGACTTCTCCAAAAAGTAAGTACCGAGCGCTTTGCTGCTTCAACGTGCTTTATGGTGAGAGTGCCGAATTGACGGTTCCAACCTTTATAAATAAAATGTAATTAGCGCTACTGAAATAAATAAATAAACAAGTAACCTGCCTGTATGTATACAGATGCCACGACGCCCTCCGAAAGAACAAGAACCTGATCGGCAGCGACCAGCGCGAGTACCAGCGCGAGCTGGAGCGCAACCTGCAGCGCTTCACGGAGCGCCTCGCGCCGCTCGTGCAGCGCTGCCCGGGCCACGTGGCGCAGCTCAGGTCACTAGTCACGCACAGCTATATCATACTATATACCAAGTACCAGCGCGAGCTGGAGCGCAACCTGCAGCGCTTCACGGAGCGCCTCGCGCCGCTCGTGCAGCGCTGCCCGGGCCACGTGGCGCAGCTCAGGTCACTAGTCACGCACAGCTATATCATACTATATACCAAGTACCAGCGCGAGCTGGAGCGCAACCTGCAGCGCTTCACGGAGCGCCTCGCGCCGCTCGTGCAGCGCTGCCCGGGCCACGTGGCGCAGCTCAGGTCACTAGCCACGCACAGCTATATCATACTATATACCAAGGGCTTCGCCAGCCCATGGCCCAGGGGGGCAATGATTATGTTTACCTTTTTCTGTATGCCTACGCCTCACTTAACTTCAATAATATATTATATTACATTGTAAAAGGATCATACAAAAGAACGGTAGGAACCAAGCCGTAAGTTTGTTGCCTGTTCTTCTAGGCTTTGGTCGCGTGGAACTGGCACCTAGAGTCACCTAGCTTTAAGACGTTTCAAAGTGATCCTTGTGATTTTATTGAATAAATACCTATTGACTTTGACTTTGACTTTGAATGAGGAAAATATGAATTGTAGGTTCAGTCAAGAGCATCAAGCTTTACAGCTTGTAGCGCGAGTCTTTGCCTCTATGGCGATTGTAATAAGAATGGTTCCATCTTAGGCTTTGGTTTCTTTGCAGTTGGCTTAATTTTTTTAATCTCTAGGGGCCCCCTTTGGCGACGCCCTTGCTATATACTATGGTGCTTCATTATTCTATTTTTAAAACATTAGTCTAATGAGTTTAAAATGACACAACAGGAATTCTCCTATACAACGTGTAACATAATACCCCTGTAAGACTAAAGACCAAGAGATCAGACCAAGCACTGGATGACATGTGCAAAGTTTAAATACTTTCTAAATTCCATACAAAAGTAAAATATATTGTCTCAGAAATTTGTAACACCCCTGATACTGTTTACGTAAGTACGAAGATCACGTACACGCACTGTGAATAGGGCTGCCTCATGGTGTGTTTAATTTCATATTGGAGGAACGTTTAAGAGGAATTTCATGAATGAAAAACTACGAAATTTCAAAAGTTGTAAAACAAAAGGTGTTCGTCATGACCTGTAGAATACCCTGCTTTCGGGGTTTTAGGTGTGTTATGTTACACGTTGTATAATTATACTACCTGTTGATAGAACAAGCAGATGACCCACCCGAAGTTAAGTGGTAAACATAACCTATAACAAAACATTTCCTCTGAAGACACGCGCGATATAAACCCTGCGTCCATCAACTTGAGGCATACAGAAGTTAGGCATCATGTGCCTGTAACTAAGCATCATGTGTTTGTGTGATGAATCACACAAATATTTGTCCTTGATGGTGGGAATGGAACCCATTTCCACACAGAAGGCTACTAACGTAATTTAGTAGCTGACATTATCGTATTTGTAGGTTTTTAAAACTCACTTCAATCTCACAAATCATGGTAAATATCCAGTTTTTAATAAAAAAATGTTTAGTGTTTGTAAAAGGTGGTATAAACTGACTGATTTTTGTAAAGCTTATTTTATTTTATTCACAGCAATGGACTGAACAAACTGGACTACAAGTGCCAAGCGTGATGCTACACGATCTGCCGAAACGATCAACCCGTACCGAATACTACACCGCACCGTCTATTTCGTATTTAATCAAACCCTGACTAGTATTAGCGTTGCATTTATTTGTATTTTCTTGTTTAATTTAGGAATATGCGTATTTAGATTGGATCGGATTTGGATGGATGATTGGACAATTTTTATACGAAGAGTTACGAGTAACGTTGACAGCCTTCACAGCTCAGTTGGTAGTAGCTCTGCCTTCTTCGCCGTCGGCCGTGGGTTCAATCCCCACTGAGAACAAACATTTGTGTGATTAACATAGATGTTTGTTCTCTGTCTGGGTGTTATTATATATTATAAGTATGTATTTACAAAAAACAAAGTATATATTTAATGTATTATATCAGCTATCTGGTTCTCATATTACAAGCTTTGGCTTAGTTTGGGGCTAGATAGTGCTGTGTGGAAAGTCCACCAATATTTATTTATTTATTTTTACGATATAATAGCTTACCATTTATCACATACAGGGTGTAAAAGGACCTTTCCAGATACTGAACACAAAATTGCTTTATGAATGTTCGGTTTAAAAATGGGTCCTTCTCTCGAAAATATCGCCTTTTTTTATCGCTCCTTGCTTGATGGAACAAGCCGTCAGCCACTTGATGTTACTTAGAGAATCGCTAACACAGTTATGAGTAAAAAGGGACCTGTAAAAACACAAATTATAAACCATTACCTTCATTTATAACCATAAATTATAGATATGATAATGATGTTATTGGTTTGAATTAGTCTTTTTACTCCCTGAAAAAAAAACAGTTCCATAATTCGAGGCAAACGTTAGCATTTTCATGTAACCCAAATGTCGTAGTACTATTTCGCAACTGAGTTTTAGACGTCGGTCGCCTCGGCTTGAAAGTTAGAAGTAAATGTACGCCGAAACTCGCTTCTGCGACTAGCTTCAGTTCTAAAGTCGCCGAAATTCGCTACAGTGACGCCTGCGCTTTACTTACATGCCGGCCCGCAGGGCGATTACCTAAAAACAACACAAGCAGTAGCAGAAAAAATAAGTCTTATCATGTCGCTATCTTTCGTGATGTCAAGCTTTATTTTTTGTATTTCCGACAAAAGATTAACAAATAATTTGTTTTACTGGAGTCACTTTCTGTATAGTAAATACAAAGTGTATTTTATTAAGCGAGTTGTAATAATTTAACTTTATTGCTATGTTATTTTAGAAATAGTTTTTTTTTTCTAGTTTCGAATATTGTATTATTGTAGAAATTAACAATCTTATATGAGTATTGTATTGTAATTAAATAAAACGAATTAATTATCTTACCGAAATATTTTATTTCAAATAATTAGATACTATATACGTGTAACATAATACCCCTATAACCCTGGAAGCAGGGTTTTCTACATGGCGAACACCTTTTGTTCTAAGACTTTTGAAATTTCGAAGTTTTTCATTCATCAAATGCCTCTTAAACTTTCCTCCAAAATGAAACCAACTCAACATGACACAGCCCCTATTTACAGCTGTTTTTTGCCTTTAATTGTGAACTGTAGATAAAATAGGTAGCAGAACTGCCACCAATTAGTAAACGCAAATAGCGTATGTAATGTACCAATGTCACGTACACATTATCAGGGTTGTTTCAAATTTCTGAGACAATATTAATTTATTTTACTTTTGTATGGGAATTTCGAAAACGAAGTATTCAAAGTTTGCACACGTCAAAGTATTCCAGTGCTTGATATGATTTCTTGGTCTTTGGCCTTAAAGGGGTATTATGTTGCACGTTGTATATTATGTAGGCCACTTCACAGTTGTTCAGTGGGAATTTGAAGACATCAAAAATATAAATTTCAGAACAATTAGAAGATGAAAGTGAGGACTTGGCTTAGATGATTGATTTCCTCAACGTACACTGAAACCGGAAAAAATATAATATATAACTTAATTCACTATTCATATTTCTAATTAAGAATGAAGTGGCCCTGATGCCTAGTTTCGGCTTTGTAGTACTTATTTATATTTTAAGATTCTACACCACACACACATTATAAATGCGTAATTATGTCCGTATGTTTTTACGTTTTAAAATATTTTAGTTCTCGAAAAAATAATTTCACGTGAACATAGTCCATTGTCCCTAATCCAATTAAACAAAGCAACTTACAATCAAACAATTTGCGGCAACAAAAAAACTATAATAAAAAACCGAACTGCAAAATAAAATTGGTATTTTTTGCAACTCCGTGTCTTACGTCTTTTTCAAGCATTATATACGTCGAATAAGAATCATACGGCCGGTTCTGAAAGCTCGATAAAAACTAATCGGATGTCAGGCCACTCGCCATTTTAGCTATTACATCAAATTAGATAGAGATAGCAAGTGACTTGACATGCGATTAGTTTAGATCGATAGTCTATTTTATTAAAACGCACCTTATAAGCCGAAAACCGTCGCTATATTTCTAAGTAGCTGTTTCATCTTGAGTAAAGAATGAGAAATGTATCCATTTATATCGATTTATATTGTTTTGGTTTCTAATGTTTTTACAATCCTTACGAACTAATTCACACAATATTGTAATTTTTATTCAACATACAGGAAAATCTAATTTATTGAAGAGTAATGGAATTATAGAAGTACCTAGTTTACTCAAGAAATACTAAGATACACAAGACATTTTGTATTTTTTTCGCCTCCCATGGGAGATTTAGAAGTAAAAATAACCACTGGTACAATCTTCCCGTTGCATCTACCATTATCATACTTTTACTTGTCCGAAATTATTGTAATCATGAGTTCTATTTCAGACCTAAGTAGCTACACTTGTAAACAAAACCGAGATGAGAACACCGAGATAAAAGTGCTGAGCTTATAATAATTATCTAGCTCTTACGTTAAACGCTAATTACTCTGCGGTGTCGTCGGCCGGTGCGTGCCACGTAAGTCTTTCTTCATAGAAAGCTATAACCTGAAACAGAACAAAAAACAATAACATTATTATTGACAGCCTTCACAGCTCAGTTGGTAGTAGCTCTGCCTTCTGTGCCGTAGGCCGTGGGTTCGATCCCCACCGAGAACAAAAATTTGTGTGATGAACATAGATGTTTGTTCTCTGTCTGGGTGTTATATAATAATGTAAGTATATTATTTACAAAAAAAAAGTATATAAGTAGTATATCAGCTATCTGGTTCCCATATCACAAGCTTTGGCTTAGTTTGGGGCGAGATAGTGCTGTGTGGAATGTCCACCAATATTTATATTTATTATTTATTTATTTATTATAACAAAACTACATGTAATTTTGCTGATAAATTTCTCCCATACGAGGTCGCGCGGATGACACCTAGTTTAAAGACATTTAAAGTGTTCCTTGTGATTTTATGGAATGTCAATTGTATTCCCGGATCAGCAGGATAGTCACCTGCAGCACAAGGTTCAACAAAATTATCAAAAAATTTAAACACTAAATTCAAAGGCTCAAAATCGTTCTTTGTGGAAATATATAATATGGGAGAGGCCTAGGTCCAGCAGTAGACTTCTTCATCTTGATGATGATGACGGCAATTTTGTCACTAGCCCATTCTCAACTAACCTGCTGTGGACATTTGACATTTGCTATTTTAGCAGGCACCAACTCAGCTTCATCTGTATCCGTCCACTTCACCAAGAACATAAGATCACCGGTGGCATCTGATGCACCTGAAACAAACAAAGTAAATTTCTGTTAATTTTTATTTAAGATTAAATACATAATGTCAGTTTAAGGATCGCAGGAAGTCAGGAGATGTAAAATGCTTACAATGGACTACTTCAAGCTGATAATCCTACTAATATTATAAACGCGAAAGTTTGTAAGTATGGATGGATGGATGTTTGTTACTCTTTCACGTAAAAACTATTGAAGATATTGTGTGAATTGTTTAAAATATGACGATAAGTGTCAAGTAAGTAGGAAAAAATCTACCATCTGCGAGCTATTTTGGCGTGCGCTGCCAAAACTGCTAGAGTTACACATATGTACTACGCCACGCTAATATAAGCTGCTCGAAATACTAATCCTGCGCAGACGAAGTCGCGGGCACCAGCTAGTTATGAATAAACAAATCAACAGACAATTAGTTTTTTGACAGTTTACTAACCGACTGGTTTTTGTTGCTTCTCATTAAACAATAACTAAGTAATGGTGTCATCAAGAATGAGCCTGATGTCTGATTTAAACTAAATTAAGACGAGAATGCTTATTCAGGCAATATTCATGGAGCCAAAGCCCTCATTTCATAACCGTGGACATATTTTATGCAACAAAACTTTAATCCATTCAATTGCTCTCTAGAAGAGACTGCTCACAGTCATAAAAGGCTTCCCATTGTAGGTAAATACATCACATCTACCTACCCACTTTGCTTATAAAATGTATATTCAATTGGTTAGTGCACAGTGTACATCTAATAGATTAAAATAAACAATAAGAAAAACTGTGAATCTAAGAATTAATAAATAAAAATCACTAGTGTTATTAAATGAAAAATTTTATGAGCAATTTAATTTCGAAGATCTTATTTTTAATTATTATTATGTACAATGAAAACTTACCAATAATTTTTTCTGCCTTCAGTCCCTTCTCAAATCCAGTTTTAGGCTTATCTTCCTTGGTCTCGCGCTTTGCTTCGGTGACGTCATCAGAAGAGGCGCTGGTGCCGCGTCCCTTGCGCCCAGAGTTGTTGGTCTCAACACTAGATTCGCGCACTCGCTTACGGCTTCGCTCTTCTGGCTTCTTTTTAGGCTGTTGATTGAGGAGATAAAAATTATGCCGAGTAAAAGAGAGCATGCTATGGCTAGAACGTAAATGTCATCTGTCATCCATCACTAAAAAAGTGAGAACAAGAGGGACAGACATATACTAAGACTAGGTATATACTTAGAGTAGTAGAGCTGTTTGAGAAGGGCTTGTCTGGGGAAGAACTACCACCACACCTGTTTCTGCCGTCAAGCAGCATTGCTGTGTTTCAGTTAGAAGAGTGGTTGCTGGTCTAAAAACAGGCACATGAGGCTTAAATCTGTATGCCTCAAGTTGATGGACACAGGGCAGGGCATCATAGGGCATGTTCCTATTGTGTGTGACTTGCAAGGCAACATTTTTTTATAGGTGATAGTTACCACTTAACATCAGTGGGCCATCAGCCAGTTGTATAAAGAAAAATACTTTTTCAAGATAAGATGGTTCCGATTAAATCAACTCACTTTTTCCTCCTTTTCCTTCTCTTTTTCCTTTTCCTTTCTGTTTTCCTCGTAAGTCCTAATAAGTTCCTCACAGTCCAGGTTATCTACCGGCTCCCATGTACTCTCCTCTTCTTTGTAGCCTTTCCACTTAAGCAGGTATTGGATCTGTAATCATAATTTTTTTTAATTTTTGATTTTTAAGTTAGAAATGAGACTTAATATTCCACTAACTATTGTTCAGGAAATATTGTCAAGGAAGCAAGAGGAGAACAGGGACATAAGTCCCAAGCCCCTTTGGGTTTTTCATCTACATCTCAAAAACGGTGAATCATAGGCAAAAGTTTTCTAAGCGACCATATAAACCCCTCTTATAAATCTCTTTAACTTTTATTCTAACTAAAAAATATACAGAAGCTCACGAAAAAAATCTTCTTCACCATGTGAATGTCGAGGCCATCCAGCTCCTCAACAACACAGACAAAAAGTGAAAAGACTCAAAAGAACCAAACCTTTTGAGTTAGTTCAGTGATAAACCTAATATTGTGTAGTGATAGAGCTACTTTTAACAAACACAAGAACAAAGCCAATGGACACATTTTTAGTAATATTATTTCTATAAAATTAAGTCAAATCAAAATTACTCAATAGCCTAATTGCCTAGATTGTAATGATATTAGGGTATTGCATAACATGCGCTATACTAATTTTGTAAAAAAAAAACTTATTCTATAACACTTTTTTGAGCTTCACCCTGGAAAAGTGGCAACTTTCAAAATACAGATTTTCACCAAATACTGTTGAGCTACACTCTCAGTATAGCTGTTCATATTATAACCCATGTTTAGTTTTGCACAGAGGATAAGAAGGTAGGTTTCTGATCTACCCTGGGACCTTCACATTGCTCAGGTAAGTTAAACAAGCTTGCGTTCAAGCTCTGCAGTTGGTAAACTGCAGAACTTTCCAACACTGAGGTTGAGGAAGCCTTAGAGAATGACCCTTTTCTCCATTCCGGCTCACCTCCGAAACGTCAGGACTTTTAGTATGTTCACTTCCTATGCACCCGGAACTATATTCTGAAAGAAATCGCTTAGGTCCCTACTTACACACTCTGCTTTATTGACTAGACTTTTATCACGTTTTCATATATTTAAGCATACAGATGTCTGTAGTTAGGTTCACCAGCACACACACTGTTCAAAACAAAACACAGCAATGCAGCAACCTCACTATCAACTCCAACCAAACATTTCTCATCAGTTTAAACATTTAAACAAGTGCTATGCAAGAGAACAGCACAAAATCAATAACAGAAATAATATTCTGAAAAGCCGCGCAATACAAGCGGTAACATAGCCAGATTCTTACCTTTCCTTTAACTGTGCGTTTATCAAGAACCTTCTCGACAACATACTCTTCCTCGACACTAGATCCATCGGAGGCATCGCCTTTTTTATCTTTTTTGCCCATCTTTAAATATTTCCGTCACAGAAAAGAATATTTAACTTCACTTTAAAAGCGTCGCGTCGCTTTTTATTTCCCAACAAGTCGTATCAAAATGGCGCGGTGCGACGCAGTGTTGCTGTTTTTTATTTTGAGAAAATGCTAGAACTTGCTCCAGATAATGCAAAAAAATGCTAAATCTTTTTTCACGTGCGTGCTGCGTGAGACAAATTTTCGGTTTAGCAGTAGCCTTACTTAATATTCTAGGCTCTAAGGTATCGTTACACACCAAATGTTAAATAAAAAATTAATTAATTAAAAATTAGTTAATTGTAGCTAAATCCATCATTCATCCGTTTCAGTGCCGAGTGGTAACGAAAATATCGTACCTATTTACACAATTTGCCACATTTCTGATGTTATTAAGTTATGAAAGACAGGAAAGGTGAATACCATAGAACATTTTGGTCGTTTTAATCATTTTAATCCAAATTAGACAATATTCCTAAATCATCGTCATGTTCGTCAGTTTTGGCTTGTGATGTCGATGGGCCACTTTCAACATCCACACTCATCGGTAACAATTAATTGTATCTCTTACTCCTCGAATGTGTCATACATAATACTTCTTTATGTACCTACGTTAAAAGAATACGTACGTAAAAACAATCACAAACTAATTTCGGGGAAGTGTGTTTCTTTAGAGAGTTGCCTTACCTCTATTAAATCTTTTGAGATTGACTTTTGATTTGAAATGCCAAAATATGCAAATGCTAAATGGAAAATTTTCATGCTAAAGAGTCAAGAAATATGTTAAATTTAGCACTAAAAATGCTAAAACGGCAACACTGGTCGACGCGCGCGATATAGATCGATACCAGTATTGCCATTCTAACCGAGCTAAGAATAATCAGAATAAATGCACAGATGATTTCCTACCTTACCTACTAACTATATTTCTTCCTACATATCTAAAAATCAAACATAACAGATTTTTATTGAATGATTATTAATTTAAATATTAAAAAAAACGCTGCGAGAGTGCGAAGCAAACATTGCCATCTGGTATTTTTTTTTTAGTACGGGCAATAAATTAATTGTTATTTGTTTTCAATCAATCTAGACATCTTTACAAAACCATAATATCTATTCTTCTCTCTCTTATAAAGAGCTAGAACAAAGTATTCGTATAATACATAAAATTGATATGATATTGGTACATTCTATTGACAATATACCCAAGTAAAACGTAATAAATGATTAGGCCTAATTGTAAATAACTTGTTACAGCAATTCCAAGATTTAAAAATCCAAATGTGTTGTGTGTAAGACAGAGACAGAAGAATAATAAAGAGGCAAATTCCTCGCTAACTTCACTTCTAATAAAATTCATTCATTTTCTTCTCACATTCTTGTTCTTCTGTACAGAAATTTCGGACTGTTGAATCAAAACATCGCAAATCGCAGCTCTCTGTCAGACTGGTTTCGTTCGTTTCAGTCATGCCGATAGCCTGTTGATCGTGTCGCGCGAGTTTATTATTTTTGTTTTGGTGAACAATAAAATTATAAAGGAAGTGTTTTGATGAAGTTGTGGTCTAAAAACTATGTATGTAATCGTGTTGTGTAATTTGACCAAGTAAAGTCATTAGTGTGCTATCACTTTGATACTTCTTGTGCTCATTCAATTGGTTTCAAATTGACTTTTGACGTCACACAACTTGTCCAATCAGTTGGCGCCAAAGAGAAATAAAGTTCGGACAGAAGTACGTTTTGGTTGTGTTTTCATAAACAATTTTTAACTTTGATACAGTGTTCGATGGATAAGTGAACCTATGTTGGAAATATGCTATTAAAATGCACTGCAGACGGGAGGCCAATCAAAGTGAACGGGGCTCCACCAGTCAACCACGGGAATGGGGCGAGAGGTAGGTTGCATATTTTCTATTAAAAAGGCAGAAGAACAATGTAGAACTAACTTTTTGAGTCTGCAATTGGCTGTTCACAATCCTCATTTCTTACTCTATGCTTATTAATATAATTGTAGTAAGCTTGAATCAATTAAATTTAATGCAACCTAGTCTATGGATCAAGCCTTAAACTTAACCTTAATGTACTCTCTTGATGTATTGAACTCTTTAGCTGGTTAAACATTGACTATACATTGCTATTACAGTATTACCATCATTACCTAATCATAATCAGACGCATACATAAACCTGCAGGGAATCCATATTTGAAACCCTCATTTATTAATTTATATTCCTGGCTCTATTCATTTTTATCAAACCTATTTATATCTAAATAATGTATTGGTTGGTTCCTACCTACCAATACATTAGGTACTTAGTACCTACTACAAACTAGATATATAATAGACCTGTTTTCTTACTAACCAAAAATTCTTACTTGCCTACATTCTATATCTTCAGCTTACCATCTGTGCTTCTTCATTAATATCATTTTAGCTAATTGAAAGCAGAAAACGTAATGGTGTAGATGCATAGTTAATTTCATTTAACAGATCTTGTGAAGAATGTTGTTTGGTGGTTGGTGTGCTGCATTCCTTGAAAAGTATTTTATTTTATTTATTAAACAAAAAAAATATATATATGATGGCTAATTTTAAAATTTTTCCACCTCGATACCTTTGAAGGCACTTTTTTTTAATGATTATGAAAGCTAAAAGTTTCGTTGAACAGACCTTGGCTCCATCATCAGACCTGGTCGTCGTCACCATTTTATGAGAACTGAGTAACTCCTTAAATTATTATAAATAAAAATAAAAAAAAGCAAAGGAACTGGCCGACCAGTAGAAAAACCTTGATGTCAACGAAACTCTTAGAGATGGGAGCTCTTGGATCGCTGGTTATTTTAATTTAACTTTTTTTGTTTTATCTCAAAAACCGAGTGTCCCAAAAAAAAGTAAAAATTGAAGTCAAAGTCAAAATGTATTTATTCAATAAAATCACAAGGATCACTTTGAAACGTCTTAAAGCTAGGTGACTCTAGGTGCCAGTTCCACGCGACCAAAGCCTAGAAGAACTTGGTTCCTACCGTTCTTTTGTATGATCCTTTTACAATGTAATAATATAATATATTATTGAAGTTTAGTGAGGCGTAGGCATACAGAAAAAGGTAAACATAATCAAATTTATAAGACAGCACACGCTACGCCTCAAACTAATAATACCTAATGCATAAATACAATCTATTAAATCAGAGAAAAATAAAAAAAAAACACACAATAGTAGGTACAGTACAGACATTGCAGACATGTTAGCTGCCGATGGGCAGAGCGACCGGGACATCGGGCCACGCATTTTTATCAACAATATAGCTATCTAAAGTATAATAAGCTTTCCTTATTAGATTATTCTTAATGTACACTTTAAATTTTCTAATAGGAAGCCCAGTGGCACTTTCTGGAAGTTTATTATAGAAGCGAATACCGTTCCCCATAAACGAGCCATTTACCTTTTGAAGTCGAAATTTAGGTATACATAATTTGTTTTTATTTCTAGTGTTAACGTTATGTGCATCACTCTTTTTCTTAAAGCTATCTATGAATTTATGAGTGTATAATAGATTTTCATAAATATACTGTGAAATGACTGTGAGAATATTAATTTCTTTAAATCGCTCCCTTAATGAGTCACGTGGTTTCATTTTATAAATGGCACGTATCGCCCGTTTTTGAAGTACAAATATACTTTGTATATCAGCAGCTTTCCCCCAGAGCAAAATACCATAAGACATTACACTATGGAAGTAGCTAAAATATACTAGTCTAGCTGTAGCTTCATCTGTAAGCCATCTTATTGTGCGAACTGCGTATGCAGCCGAACTCAGTCTACCAGCAAGTGATTTGATGTGTGGACCCCACTGCAATTTTGCATCAATATTAAGTCCTAAAAAAATAGTAGAATTGACAAGGGTAAGTGATTCACCATTTAATTCAATATTGGTTGGTCGTTGAACCACATTTGGCAAAGTAAATTTAATGCATTTCGTTTTCCCAGCATTGAGCAAAAGATTATTAACAGTAAACCAGTTAAGTACTTGCGACAGAGATGCATTAACGTCATCGAAGTTAGTCTTCAATCTGTCGACTTTAAAAATTAAAGAGGTATCGTCAGCAAATAGAACTATTTCACATAAATCTTTTACAAAAGGTGGAAGGTCATTTACGTAAACTAGAAATAAGAAAGGACCCAATATCGAACCCTGAGGCACCCCTATATCAATGACCGATCCAGAAGACCTCTCACCGCCAACATCAACTTTTTGGATTCTATTGGTTAAGTAAGACTGTATAAGATCAATAGCTCGGTTTAGGATGCCGTAGTGTTTAAGTTTAGATAATAAAGTGGCATGACTTACACAGTCAAAAGCTTTGGACAGATCGCAGAATACCCCGATCGCATCTTGTGAGTGTTCCCAAGCATCATATATGTGCTTCAGGAGCGTCGAGCGGGCATCAGTCGTTGATCGACCTTTAGTAAATCCAAATTGATGACCATGAAGTATGCCGTTGACGTTAAAATGTGATATTAACTGATTAAGAACAACTTTTTCAAAAATTTTACTTAACGTAGGTAGTACCGAAATAGGCCTGTAGTTGGCAGGATCTTGTTCATTTCCAGACTTGTACAGGGGAATGAGTTTACTGTGTTTCATTAAATCAGGGAAAACGCCCTCATCAACACATCTATTAAAAATGTATGCTAGACATGGTGCAATATCAGTTATAATAGCGCCTAATACTTTTGTAGACATTCCCCATAGATCTTCAGTATTTTTAATATTTAAGGATTTAAATGTTTTGACAACATTATCAGCATTAATAAATTTAAAACTGAAGATATTATTACATTTTTGAACGCTAGACTCTAATAGTGTTGTCGCTTCAGTAGCTGAGGAATTTAAGGATGAAGTCACAACTTTAGGTATACTGGAGAAAAAACTATCAAACGCGTTGGCGACTTCAATATTTTTTGTAAAAACATTATTGTTTACTTTTAAATTTATCTGTTTATTACCGAGCTTCGATTTGCCTGTTTCGTTATTGACTACCTTCCAAGTTGCTTTAATTTTATTTGTCGATTTTTCAATTTTATTTCTTATATGCAATGATTTTGCCGCGTGACATACTTTTTTGAAAATTCTTGAGTAGTTTTTTGTGTGTAAAATAAACGTTGGGTCATTCAGCATTGACTCCCTAGCAGCGTATAGGTCATATAATTTATTCCTACTTTTATAAATACCTGGAGTTGCCCAGTCAGCGAACTTGACACTTACACTAGTTTTACATGTTTTAAGTTTAAAAGTATCATTATGTTCTTCATTTATTAAATTTGACAATTTTATAAAAAGATCATTTGGGTCAGTCAAGTATGGTAAAAGGGACACTTTCAGTTCAACATTGTTCTGAAACTTTTTAGTACGGCTATCTGTGATAGGCCGATAGGTGAAGACCTCGTCTACTGATATTTTATTAGCAAACCTAGCGCTATGACCGTAATGATCGGAACTAAAATGCTTAACTACAGACTTACAAATTGGATCATGACTGCAAAAGATGTTGTCTAGACAGGTGGCTGTTGTTAGCGTCACTCTTGTTGGGTCTTTAAACAAGCAGTGTAGATCAAAACATTTAAACAAATTTAAAAATCTCTCACACTCACTAACCTACCGTAAATATTTACTTTTTAACACGGGCAATCAAGTTTCTCTTGCTTGCTTCTGGAGGTTTGTTCTGGCTGGATCGGCAACGACGTTAGTCCACGAGCATCAATCTGCACACTAAATAAACAAACAGTTTAATTATAAAATGAGCTATGGCGGTAATAAGTATGTTTGTTGCTTCGACGCATTTATTTGATCAATATTATTTAATGGTCACATCAAAGGACCACCTGGATTTAGGAGTCATTTACGGTGAAGTCCAGTACCCCAAGTATGAGTTTTGCTTACGATATTTCGTTTTTCGTTCGGTTCAGGTTTGATCAAACTGACATTAAGGCGAAGACAAGAGCTAGAGAGTAAAACAATAATTTTAATCGATACAAGTTTTCCTACTCAAAAGTTTGCTTTATGTACATAAGCAAATGTTGAGTAGGAAAACTTGTATCGATTAAAATGGTTTTTTTAATTAAACTGTGTGCAATGTAATTGCAAAAAAAATGGTTCAATGCGATTTTTCGAAAATTGGTTTAGTGATTTCGTATCTTTCAACATGTCGAAACGTCCGAGCGAGAGGTACATTAGCTCTTGTCTTCGCCTTAAAACTTAAAACCTAATTTTAAAGCCCTACATTACGTCAAATAAACAAAAGAAAGCGAAACTTTTTACGAAATAGTGAATTTTTTGTTTATTGTGATTTACACTCGCAATAAAGAAACAAATTTACTGTAATGTGGGTGTGTCCTGTGATCACTGTTCTACTGTAACTGTACCTACCTAAAATAAAAAATTGTTTACACACGATTGCCTTAAATTCAACGAGAATTTTATAGGTAGGTACCTCATATAGGAATGATAAACGAAATAACTGTAACATAACAATTTGTTACTTATTTTTAACATTGTAGCTGAATGTACCTATGTTTAGCAATAATCTGAAACCCTCTTGTTTGAGATGCGATTGATTACTAAGGAAGGCTCCTGTGCTGTGTCGATTTGAATAAGGCGGTCGCCAGTGGAGTGACCCTCGAGTTATCTGAATTCTGAGCGTTATCTTGCTCGCTGTTATCAGGGGTCAGAAGCGGCGCCCGCGCACTCTGCTCTGTTTGCGGAGGCATGATAGTGCGCACTGCGCACGCGACGACCATATGACTGGTGGACTAATTTACACCTAATGTGTAAACTAGTAATCAGGTATTTCATCCATCCCACAAATAATAAGTGTCAAAGTGTGTTTGTTGAACAAGCATGCATACTCGCTCACAAACGGCGCGGCGCTAGTACAGTTGTTAGGCATAATGCTTAGTCGAGGCCCTTTTGCTGCTATAGCACACAGAAATAAGACTTTTCAAGTATCAATTATTTTTTCTTCCTATTTTTATACATTAGTGTCTTTGTTTTTGTGTTTCTGGGTGTTTGTATGCTTACGTAGCAAATAAATAAATGTCTAACGGCCGGTTTCTGAAAGCCCGATCAAAACTAAGCGCATGTCATGTCACTTGCTATGTCTACCTAATTCGATGTAATAGCTGAAATGGCGAGTGGCTTGACATCCGATTAGTTTTGATCGAGCTATCAGAAACCGGCCGTAAGTCTATTACGCGGTGGAATAGCTACCTACCACGAAAGCGGAGCCTTGGACGGAGATTGTATTTCGGTAGTACAAAAACCTTTTTTTATAAAATGAAAAATAAACCACTCAGACAGCGGCAACACCAAATATGAATCGTCAGATTTCAAGAGATATATTAATTTTATTCAGTAATGTACAAAAACTACGTAACCTTCCCTTGTACAAATAAAACTTATAATGAGACCTACTCTAGACCTCTTCGCAAAACATCAGTGAAAACTTTATCGAAATCATACTAGCTATTCATAAATGGTGTACTGGATAAAATAGGTAGGTCTTTGCCTTCCATAAACGACATGACAGAGACCTTCGTTTTGATCTGGTCCAGGTTAATTTATTCCTGGGTTTTTAATAGGAAACTCTGAAGTAATATCTACTCTTTCTTTTACCTCTCCTTCAATGATGCTTTCGTAGCTACGATGCCCAAACATTTTGTCTCCTCTATCTGTATTTCCTTTCTCCTGTACTCTTTTACAGCCTCTCCGCCCAGCGAATTCTCTCCATCCGTCTTCAGCACCACTTTTCAAAGAAGAATAAGAAGAATATAAAGAATCTAGATTCAAAGAATCTAGATTTATTATTTATTAAACATCTTGTGTTTTACAGACTTACAAATAGGTACTTATATTATTAATATGTAGATACTATTACAATATTATAACTAACTACTACTACAACTAACTATTATAACTATACTTAATTACTAGGAAACGAAAGTAGCTAAAATTATAATAATAATATATTATAGCTTACATTAGTTATTAGCGTGTCAGTAATTTATTTTTTGTAGAAATGTAGGTAAGTCTGTAAACAAAGTCGCTGGTCAGTCGAGTATCACCCTCCGTACTAGTTTGCACTGTATGACGGTAGGATGTTGTTGCTCTTCCAAACTGGGCTCTGTGTTGACAAGATACAGTCTAGAATGGTGTAAAGATGTCGAAAATATTCGAAGCAAGAATAGTGTTGTACACGTATTGTTGTTTGAAGTTTTGCTGCAATGAGAAATAGGTTGAATAGGTTTAGGATTCTTTACACAAAGGCTTCCAGTATAGGTTAGATAGGTCTATTTTTAGGGTTCTGTACCCAAAGAGTAAAATGGGACCCTATTACTAAGACTCGGCTGTCCGTCCGTCTCTCTGTCTGTTCGTCTGTCACCAGACTGTATCTCATGAACCGTGATAGTTAGACAGTTGATATTTCTGTTGCCGCTATAACAACAAATACCTACTAAAAAACAGAATAAAATAAATACTTAAGGGGGCTGCCATTCAACAAACCTGGATATTTTGTTCGTTTTTGCTCGTTATTGATAACGGTAAGACAAAAGGTAGACGCTATAAATATTCACAGAATAATCAGTTATATAATCACTTTAAAAATAAATAATTAAATTAAAATTAAACAAATATTTAAAGGGGGATACATCAAATGTGATTTTTTTACCGTTTTTATAATGAATGGTACGGAACTCTTCGTGCGCGAGTCCGACTCGCACTTGGCCGGTTTTATTCACAGGCTTGTATATATACTGTATGTAACTAACTATAACTAACTATGAACTAGTTGATGACAATAGCTAAAAGCTATAAGTAAAAGCTTGTTTTTAAAAAAGCTTTTTACTTTTAGTTTATTTTTATATATTGATACCGATTCGGTCGGCTCCCATCTCACATACCTACAACATATAATCATCACAAATAATAGCTATCCATAATATTAAAAACCCTATTGTAAAATTGTATTTGATATAATATATTATTTTACCCCTCTATTTCGTTCCATTTTATGTTAAAACTAGAGCTCACCTAGTCACATGACATGGCTTATGTTGAGTGATAAGATGCTGTTAACATGTTCATGATAAGTAATCGTTTCAGTACGCTCTAGCGTTACTCGATAACATAAGATAATTAACTGAAATAAGTGCGAAATAGTCAACATCAAATTCAAGATTTCATAGATGCTGAAACTACAAAAAATCGCTTCGTTTGACAGTTATAACTTGTTTTTTTTTATTTAGTGTATAAAGTTCCAAATGAGTACCTATTAGGAACTTACTTATTAAATATCTGGCTCAGCCCATCGACATTGCCATTCACCGTGGCAATGCAGCCAGTAACTTGGGGCACTGATTTGGATCAGTTGATCTATCTTCAGATCGTTTGAAGTGGTCTGCAGATAGCTCAACTGTTTCATGTGTATTTTGTACATGTTGTAAATGTCACTTAATTTTCTTTGTAAATAAATTCAGTTAGCAGACAAAAAAGTACCTATATTCTTTCAGTTCATTGTTTGTCTCTCATCGGGGTTATCTTTGTCTGGCTGGGCTATATCGAGAAGTATGTTCTTATAATAAATAATAATGTAGGTTGGTATAGATGCAAAAACATCGACGTAAAGTTGTCTAGATATTCTAAGTGTAATGATTTCTCGAATTTTATAATTCATTTTATAATATTAAGCTTGTTTTTTTAGATTAAAATTGAAGTAGTATAATTAATTTTATATCTTCCTGTCTTTTAGTCAGTCAATTGACCGCCAAGTCATAGCTTTGGTCGGTAAGGTTGGTAGGATTGTTAACGTTGGTAGGTCCCCGAACCGTAAAAAGTGGGGAAAGGAGATGATTGTAAAAATGTGGGATTCTGGAAAGAGACTTGGTGGAGTAAACTTGACTGGCTAACATACTGTCATCTGTAACAAGTGCGAAGAATAAAAGTGAAATGGTTTTACCTGTGTTCTACGAATAAATAAGAGGTGTTAAAGTGTTCATCTGCTGCAGTTCATTTCATCTCAGAAGTTGGATTGAACCAAGGTATGTAAGATGTTACCTATTCTGCCCACATGATATTATTTTATTGCCGCTTGGAAGATTGGTACAATATTTTATTCCATTTAAGTATAATGGAGATACAGATTTCACTAGCATGTATCGGTCGGGATTGACCCGAGACTATCCGATCGTGCTAGTTTTGTTCAGTTGAAAGCATAGGTACTTAGCGGCTTTATTTCTACTGAATCTTTGTTGGCGTGGTCCAGTCGGGATTGCCCCGAGACTATCTGGCCATGCTAGCACTATTCGGTTTATGGAGCTGTTGGTACTTGTGCCTACCCATTAAACATAAAATTTACAAAGTCTGGATAGATTTTCTAGAAAAAGCTGATAGAAATCGACAAAGAATACCAATCTACTAAACGTGCAAGTGACTGTGTGTGATCATGAGTTGCTTTTCTCTGTACCATATCTATGAAAATATTTTTTGTTAATACCGTCACAAAAGTTTTTGTGATAACAATTTTTGCTAAAATTATATTTTTTAACAATGTGGAGTCTAACGAATGCTAGGAATAAAATTCATGCTGTTTCACTCGAAGTATTAAGTTTGAAACTTATTGATGTCTTTCATCAAATTTTTACCGCAGTTACTTGATAAAATTATTACTGGTGAAACTTTTTGCCACCATGGCATGTTGCTAATTGAAAGAATATTTTACGATAAAACGTCTACTTACATAAAAAAAAAAAAAAAAAAATATAGTGATGTAGAGAACCAAGTGAGTTTTGGAGGCTATGTATGCCATAACAATAAGTAGGGTATGCTGTGATGGACCAAGTGAGTTCAGGGGGCTATGTATGCCATAAAATTTATTTAGATAATGCTAACAATTTTGCTACGTACACAATGCACTGATATTTGCCAAATAATTACCTACTTGGTAACTGTAGCTGTGATTAAAATTTATTTCATCCACATTATGATATTTTTATTTCGAGTAAAAGGTTATTAAATTCGACTTATCGAGATTGCCCCGAGACTATCTGGCCGTACTAGCACTATTCGTTTTTTAAAAATTGTCAGGGCCTATACCCATGAACATTCAAGTTGAATACATATCGAGCAAATTTTTCTAGAATAAAGTAGGTGAAATCATACAAATTTTAATATTATCCGATAATTTTAACATTGAAGGGTAGGTTATTTTATCTTATTTTATATTCCCATTTTGAATTGTTCCTCACACGAACTGGTCTGTACTGAACAGAGACTACCCGGTAGTGTTAGCACCTTTCAATTCGTGGATTACCTACCTATCATTTATATATTTTTATTCCATTTCACATTACTGCTACTATCAATATTCCAATAGCAATAAAATTGTCTTACCTATATCAAGCAGAAATTAACTATACTATAGTTGTCACCTGATAAACTGTCGTAAAATTATAAATATCGATGATCAAGCCTACCCTCTGATGCGAGTCTCTGAAGCAAAGTGTACTAAATTAAATATCTATAAAGTTAAAATTTATAGATATATTTATAGGTAGGTAGTAGGTACATGCTATGTATGCAGGTATAAGCTATGTATGCCAGAGTTTAGCCATGTGCGCTATTAGCAGGCTATGTATGCCAGAGCTTAGCCAGGTGCGCTATTAGTGGATTTCTTAGTGAAAAATGGGGTATGTATACCTGTAAGTTCAAAACTAACAAAATAATTAGTACAATGGTGCAAAAATATATATATATAAGCATTTAAGCACTGGACCTGTAAGTGGCTAAGTACGTCGCAAAATTACATGGACAGCTGTTATGCTAAGCCAAGTAAACCATATGAAAAATTAAAAAAATAAATAAAACATGAATATAAATAAAAAACAAAAAAATTAGAAACTAAGAAATAAGTTTTATCTGGTGAATATGATAACTACAGTATTTTTTTTCTCTTTCTATGAACTCTGACGGTTCGATGACTCCTGAGGAGCATCCTCCTGTTACACACACTCATTCTAAACGAAAGCGAAAGTCTTCGAAGACATCTGCAGGAGATTTGGCGTCAACTTCAAACAACAGTTTAGCGCTTGGACGAAGTATCATACTGGACGGAGCCTTTCGGTTTTTGGCGTGTCCGTTTTTTTTGTTAGTGTGCAGTTGTCGATATTGTATTCGTGTGCGTTACTAGAGAAGGGACTACATTGACTAACCTATCGATAGAATAAAAGATGGATGAAAAAGGCGTTTTAATTGGAAGTCAACTTTTTAATTTTAACTGGTTGCTGACTTTTATTGCGACAACCCAAAACCAATATAGATACTGGAACACTATTATCGTCAATATTATTTCCCATATTGACCTGGCCGTGATAGCGATGTCCATCCCACTCGATACTTTCTTAGGGTCATTTCGTTTCCATGCATAGGAAAATTTTGTGGACTCCTAGTTTTCACGCCTGACAGCTTTTATCCACACCCGTCTTCATTCTGGGCATTTTGGGAACCTAAAAAAATAAAATATGTAAAATTTAACAAAAATTGAGCCGGCGCGAGACGCCTAGAAGGTGTGAAATATAAAGCTAAATTAATCTGTGTATGTACATCACTAGAACAGATGACTAATAAATTTTATTTTACAATAATTAATGGGTTTACATCGTTTTCATATTGGAAAATATGACTAGTACTAATAAAATGTAATTATAGTCTGTAAATTGAAAAAGAATATTACGTATCAAATGACAATTCCGGGTCTTTAACCTCCTTTTGTTTTTTTTTTTTTGTTTTGTTTCCTTTTGTTTTTCTTGATGGACAAGACACAGCTGCACGGGATATAATTTCGCCTTTTCAAATATATTTTGCTTAAACAATAATGATTCTTTTGATTTTTCACCATTTATTTCGCTTCACCGCATATTTCAACCAACTCCAACTAGAACATCAAAGCATTGCATCAACTGACGGACACTATTTACACAGACAGTGAGTGAGTTGGAGTGAGTGAACTTACATCTTTTCTTTTACTTGTAGCTAGGCTGCGTGGGAGGAACAAAGATAGATGATCACTGTTTGATACACAGTTGCAAATGGTTGTGGATCTTATGGCACTCTCCATTATGATATTACCTCCATGGTTTAGCGACTTTTTTTTAAATGTCGCGCAAAAGGTCACTCTTACTTTAAATGCCCTAAGCCGTTAGTAAAATGCCAAAAGTGTCAAAGGGTTGATCACGACAATGAAAACTGTAAACTTCTACCAATGATACCGCGTTTCGCGTACGGACGTTGAAGAACGGAAAACTTTGACTATTTCCACGACAGTGATACTAACAGTATTTTTTTAAATAAATCGAAGTATGTGAAGATGATGCTCAAGACCTAAACTTCTTAATAAGATACACACAATTGCCTATCATCAAAGGTTTCGGTAATTCTGTAGTTACACCTGTCTATAGGAGCTTTGTGAACATTAAAATCGATGATGTTGAGGCGACGATCGAAGATCTTGTAGTTACTGATGAGTTTGTGACAACAGCATTGCTTATAGGGCAAAACTTTATACGAGTTTTCTTCTGTGTCTGTGTTCAAAGACAATTGCAAACTATTCTTCTACAAAAGTCCTGCTCTTAACGCAAACTTGACTACATTAAATTCTACCCAAGTTCCTTTGTCAGGGTTAGTTGAAGTTATAGCGTAGGGATCTAACTTTTCAGGGGATGTGTATGTGGAAGGTTACAGTAGTATTGAACCGGGTAAAGAAAATCAATCGATCAAAATTGCACCAAGGTGCTTATCACGTAGTTAATGGAAAATGTCATCTTACAATACAATACAATATAAAACAGAATCATTTATTTATGCCACACGTAAATGCAGTTTATAAAAAAAAAATACAAGAAAAGACAATACAAGTAAGTAGGCAAGTGATATAAATTGGCAGTCACTCGGCATTAATGCTATAGCAGCATACGCTATTATAACGCTGGTCTTCCGACACCCATGTCATCGTTACAGTTACAGTAAATAATAATAATATTCTAATTTATTTCTAATAAAAAAACCGAGAACCAATTTTAACAATAAAGACAATAGACTAAGCTCTTATAAAAAATTATAGGCTTCTTTAAAATCACGGAAGTATATAATATAATGATCAATATAAAAAATTTTGAACTTAATGGATTTAGTACTCTTAAAATTAAAAACGATAGCGAAGTTGCTTTTGATCGGATTCGACCTTGGATCAATGTTAACCTTCTCATAACAACGATGCTAATATCTAACAAAAGTTATACGTCATCCGAAAGCGAGGATAATGATGACGAAAATATGCCTACAAAAGGTCGGCAACAAAATAATACAAGCAGATCTGATACTAATTATATGCCAAATGTAATGATTAATAATTTAAAGTAATATTGTTAGTATATTAATGTAGCGAAACACTGGGAGTTATTGTTTTTTTTGTTATTCACATGTTGTTTTTATAATTACTGAAAATGTAATTGTGTTAAAATCGTAAATTCAATTTATTTGAGTATTTTCTATAATCATTTAATAAAATAAATTTGAATAAGAAATTGAAGTTGTTAAGGGCTAAAATAATAAAATGAATTTGTATGTAAGCTATTACAATAAAAAAAAAAAGATTTTTTTTTGTTCTTCTTTAAAATTAAAATAATCTAAATATTCTTAATTGATTAGTACGTTCAGTTTATTTATTTGATCATGCGTCAGGAGATCGCATGATGGCGGATGGCCGAATGTAATGATTTCTCGAATTTTATAATTCATTTTATAATATTAAGCTTGTTTTTTTAGATTAAAATTGAAGTAGTATAATTAATTTTATATCTTCCTGTCTTTTAGTCAGTCAATTGACCGCCAAGTCATAGCTTTGGTCGGTAAGGTTGGTAGGATTGTTAACGTTGGTAGGTCCCCGAACCGTAAAAAGTGGGGAAAGGAGATGATTGTAAAAATGTGGGATTCTGGAAAGAGACTTGGTGGAGTAAACTTGACTGGCTAACATACTGTCATCTGTAACAAGTGCGAAGAATAAAAGTGAAATGGTTTTACCTGTGTTCTACGAATAAATAAGAGGTGTTAAAGTGTTCATCTGCTGCAGTTCATTTCATAAGTAGATGTACCTAAGTTACATTTCGTCCAGGAAATCCAAGATCCATCTCCTTAGTACCAAAATATAAACCAACGCTGCTCTTGTATTTTTTTAAATTAGCAGAATCACTGCGACTTTCCCTGCAGTATAAATATTGGTCACAATTTTATTAGGTGCGAAAGTTTGACGATCATTCAAATCTCTAGCAAAATAAATACGTATGAAATTTACTTTGCTAGAGATGATCCATCTTGAAATTAGGTAAAATGGAACGTTATTACAAGCAGTAACATCGTCTTGTCAGTTGTCACGGATGATGTATCTATTCCTCCAAGACCAAACTCCGTTAATGACTTATTTTTAGTGAAGGAATGCGTCTCCGAAGTTCTATGATTGATAGGTCTGCGTTCGCCCATTGAACCTCGCATCTCATCGTAATTGATAAATTCAGCATGGACCGAAAGAGACGACTAGTGTTTCCGCAATGATGTAAAACCTGCGCGAGCGCCGCGCTCTAATCAGCCTTGACCTTGTAGTGAATTAAAGTATCGCACATAGATTGTAGTAACACACTAAATAGTTTGTTGTCAGTGTTTTATGTAAGTTCTTATTGATACACATTGGTAACGCGTACAACTTGCTTTAAAGTAAAGTAACTATAGTAACAGGCATATCAAGCACAGAATATGTTTTACCTTACATCAAACAAAATTCACAGAAGCCCTGTCTGCTTTGTTCAGCTGTCAGTTTATTTATGTTGACTGATTATGTTTCATTGCGCCATATCATTATTATCTATCAGAAATTACATGTGAAGTGGTTAAATCTGCTTTTATTTAGATGGCGCAGCTGGGTCAACTTACAGGTAAACTACGTCACATTCAGTGTAAATATTAGCTAGGTACTCTTTACAGTAAATATTGCAAAATCTTAATATAATATAATGCTTTATTTATTAGGAACATAAAACAGTTTGTACATCATTATTTTATAGGAAACGATACATCTGTAAAGTTAAAACACTGTGTCACAGACATCAACGGTCTCCTCCGTTAATAAAAGGAAGGTAGTAGTTCCATTACATGAAATATTACACGGGTCTAGGTATAAGTAGGTTAGGTGTTTAGGTAGATAATACAGGAAATAAGAAAAATATTTAAAACAAAGTTAATTGGTTTCCACATAATGCAGCTACCGCACTCAATCATTCTACCTACTTCTCAGTAGGTCTCAGTAGGGTCCTACAAGCTATAGGATATTATGATGTGTTTCATTCATGAATGGCAGTCGGTGTAAAAAAACGCCCGCATTCCTGTAAGTTCTCAAATTCTTTGCTGGTTTGCCTGAAACTCGAGAGATTGTTCATAATTAAGATGGTTCATACAAGTATTATTTTGATTTTTCGTCGCCTTGATAATGCTTTTTTATGTGCCGCTTATGGTGGCCTCTTCACATCGCTATTCGTCGTATTTTCCCGAATACGAATAGGTACCCTATTTGCCTATATTTGCTTAGTTTTTAAGAACAAGGCGATTACTTACGCAAATACCATATATGAAGTGCCGTGCCACCACAACATTTAGTTCCACCCCTCGTCACGACCATGAGAAAGCTTGATAAAATACCCATGGATAAATGATAAATACGCATAAGCATTATAATCGAATGGTGTAGGTATTTATGTACCTTCCCATTACTGCTTTTCACGGTGATTGATGAGCGTGTTATAGGTAGGTAAAGTATATAAAATACCTACCCATTCACTGGCACGTAAATATGTGAAGGTGTGCGTATGAAATACATAGCTTGAGTTAAAACCGAAAGAACGCTGTATAAAATATATAAAAACTATAGAAAGTTGAATTTGATAAGGGACTTGCCTACTTTCGTACTACATTTTAAAGAGTTTCCAAATTATAGTTTAAGCTTGACTGTCCTATGATAACACTTAGAAAAAAACCCAGGTACTAGGTACCTAATTAAGAAAAATCCTAATGATTCAAAACAACCTCTCATTACTTTCTTATCTTCTGGTACTTTTAGAACTATTTGAAGAGCTTAGGGAGTTAACTTTACATTATTTTGTTACTAAGCAGTAAACATCATTCAGTTTAGAGTATTTTGCGCTCTTAGAAAACAAGATACAGTGCTTAAATAGTACCTACACTAAGTTTAGGCTAGTGGCGAAGCATGCTTTAAATCTGGCAACGTGAAGGAAACGCGATAGTTTCACAAATTACTACATATTGTATTGCACCTACACTGGTTGTTTTATCTAATCGCGTGTCTATCGTAAGACCTTGACGATCAGACTACTTCTAATCCTCACTAAACCCACTTTGCGTCTTCGCGGGTACGCAATATACAAAATTTCATGACGGGTAGGTTAGGTACGCTTGCTGAATAATCTGCGGAAAAGCATGGTTTATACGAGCGCAGTGACTTAGGGTTTAGTGTTTCAGATTTTAATAGGTACACGTCTTGATTCATTCTGATAATCATCTTTAAATCACGGGAAGCTTTTGAATATCAGATTTATTATTTGTTATTTGAAGAACTGTACCTATCATTAATGAGACAACCCTAATATAAACTACCTAGGTACCCTACTATAAAATAAACCAGCATGTACAGTAGACACTGATCGATAAAGTGCTCATCTATACAACTACAGTTAAGTACAATACAAATACAAATCAACTCACATTCTGGCCAGTCATTTATCGGGATTCAATCGAAATTGGCATTCTCGAATTCTCTCAATCTCAATCACGTCACTGTATCATTGGCATATTTTATACAATGTTGTAGTAACGCATCTGCTTTGTATTACATACGTCACCGCTACACGTGGCAGATTGTATAAGTTTGCATCAATTATTAACCTACCTTGGTAGCAAGGTGAGTCTCCTGAGGAAGGCAAGCTTCTTTTACTTATTGCTATTGATGTCTACAGTCCATCGGTTGGTTGTTAATAAAATACTAGGTTTCAAATAATAATAAAATCAAATTCTTGCATAACTCCGAATAAAAATCTTCTCAAAATTCCGAGATGCTCTTCTTATTTTGGGTTCATGAAAATGTCGCAAAAACTTATAATGAAAACTTGTAGCAATGGCCTAAGTTCGGAGGATCCATCCGAAATGACGGCCAGTTAGGCTGCCATTTTGGATGAACGGAAAGGAACATCGACTAAATTTTGTATTTTTTTTTAATTGTTGCCGAACCGAACTTAATGTAAACAAGTAATTGACATCCTACCTCCTTTTTGACTACTGTTTTCTCCTAAGCTCCTCCGAAGTCAGAGTAATTGAACTCCTGTGAGAAATTTAATGTAAGCCCCAGAAATCCTCCGCAATTTCGGACGAAGGTGCCTTAATTACTTTGGAACAACGTTAGAATAGGTACCTAACTTACTTAAAACTTTGCTTTTTATTTACAAATACCTACCTCAGAAATGCCCTTGTTAGTAGTGTAGGTAAATTGTTTATCCTGATGTGTCTTTGAGCTTAGATTGATCAGTTTGCTATTATCACATTACATTACATGTATCGCTTATCATATACATCTCAATACTTTACTATTCGCAATTCGTTCATGAGAGCATTTTCATAAGCTTTAAAAGCTCAATCCACGAAAGTAAAATAACTAACATTGTTATTGTTACCCTCCCTTTATGTCTTTACTCTTAAGTCTCTATACGTTCAACGTAGGCGCCCTGATAGAGCGGATGGGTCTAACTAATCTAAGGCTCTATTAGCACGCGCTTTAATTATATATTTTATGAGCGCAATGCCAGTCCTCTTAAAAGTCCTCAAAGGAGCTTCAGTACTAACTAGCTAAGTAAGTATCTACCTACCTGTTCCATCGTTGTATAAAAAAAATAGCTATTTGCTAATTTTTGTTTATTACCTTGCAGGTAATGTCTTCGATGATTTTACTTCTATTAGTAGGTAAGTAACAATGGTGTTCTAAGTCGTAAATCATGTTTTTAAGCTTATTTTAACAAATTGGACACCGATTGAACTGAACATTTTAAAAACAAAGATTGAGCTTGAAATTGCATTGATTCACGGCTATGAATGCCAGCGTCAGCATAGGTCAGCATCGGAGGCCAAGTGATGCCAGAGTACCTACAAAACTGTTGTAAGGTAACTGAATTGTCAGAAAGAGAAAACATTCGTCGCATTCAATCCGGTTTTGTTGATCAGTGAATTGATACGGGTGATATTCTTAAAAACTGACTGATGATATTCTGAAAAAAAAAAACTTTAGTGAATTGGAGTAAATAATGTAAGTAGCGGAAATAAAGTCCTTGTGTAAATAATAACGGATACTCTTCATTATACACCAAAATCTACCTTTACCTACAATAGGTAGCTTTATCGGAAGTCCAAACAAATATACCCATGTACTTACCTACACCACGATCCGTCTGTTGGCTATCTTATAATCATCCAATACATGAAAAAAGTAAAAGTTGCGTTTGAGTCATTATTTAATTTGACTTGACTTTCACATTATATTAGTTAATTAGCTGTCATATTATAGTTAGATAGATGTGCATAAATAACTAAAAGTTGTCTGAGTTGGTAAATTGAATACCAACCCGTCGCTTAGCATTTAAAAACTACACTACAAAGTAGTTTAAAGACCTCTTTTTGTTTTGTTATTTCTCAGCTACCACTTGCTAGCTTCCCATTCTACCTCCCGCGATACAGGTTTGTCTTAGTACCACTGATAACTATTCTAATAGGCCTTAGGGTAAATAATTTTTTTTGTATGAGGGATGACGTTAGAAAGTGATCCTTGTGATTCAATTGAAAGCCTTTGACTTACGGCCGGTTTCTGAAAGCTCGATCTGAACTAATCGGATGTCAAGTCACTCGCCATTTCAGCTATTACATCGAATTAGATAGAGATAGCGCGAGAGATAAGTGACTTGACTTCAAGAAAACAAAAACACCAATCTTGTTTTTATATTAATACTCAGAGGGCTTAGTCCCACAAATACAACTATCTGCTTGACCTACTTGCCATTTCCCAAACACAAGACCAAGAAAGTATTCATTTGTTTGTAAACATTACCTACCAAGTCCGCTCGAATCTCGATACCACCGTTGCGAATAAATACCTATGTAATCGGAACAGAATACAAAAATAGCTTTGACTTGCAGAATTCAGTAAAATTGCGTGTGAATAATTTGCAAATAAACTATGGAGACAGAGAGAGGAAATAAATTTATGTTTTAATATACTTACTATTTGATGGCTGGTGATCTCCACAGGTGCTATTTAGGGTCTGGTAATTTGATCGTCGTTCGTATTTCCCATTGGTCCAATCTAGAAGTTATTCCGAGTTTGACGTGTCTTTATGCGTAGGTACTGCTTGTTCCATCAGTACCTAGTATAAAAAACGTACTTAAACCGCTGTCACACCGGGAGCTTTCGCCTGTAATGTCACGCCAAAATCCAAATTTTGCTTTATAAATAATGTACTAAAGTATCAATCGGCTGTACTTACATACTTAATACAACTAAACAACCTCAGCTTTCATACAGTCCTAATTAAAATTCCCAAATGCCTTTAATATTTTTTTATCTCTGCTGGCTTTTGTAGGTATAAGTTTTTATAATGTTTTCAAACTCTTTCTACGTAATATTGCGCGCAATAAGTTCGATGACCAGCCAGAGGACCTCGAACGAAAAACGTAAACAACTAATTTAAATACCTATCTAGTGTGATTCAATGCTGCGGTTTTGCTATCTCTCTCTCTATCTCTCTCTTTTCCCCGTCCTCGAATCGATCAAGACTTGATTCCCTCAAATTCAATTCTTGAAATGATATTTTCAGGCCACGTTCCCACAACGTGTTTTCACAAGTCAAAACACGGGCGTCGCGACTCCGTCATCAACATTATAAGTTGATCAACACTGATTTCAAAACAGAATGTGTGGTATACCTACTTTAACATGTAATTTTGTCTGTTTGAAATTTTGGACTTGACAGATTTGTGATTGGCGAAGGTGCAAGGTCTACAAAAAGGGTACACTTTCTTCAACCGCAACCAATATCACCGCATTATCCTAATTAAGATGAATCGCAAGCATAGCCGTCCGGTGCCCGCAACATATTCCTTCGAGGAAAAACGTGTCGCGCGCGTCCAATGATTGCGTCCCGACGTCACCGTTGTGGTTTTTGCGTAATTATCTTCAATTAAATTTATGTAATGGTGTTTGTTTCCCTCTCGGCGTCAGTTTATGTTTAGCCACCGACGCGAATGGACAGACTCTGAAACAAAGCTCTAGAGTGCTCTTGTAATTACTATAAGACGGTGGATTTTATTGTGAAAGTCGTGTTTCTAAAGATTTGAATGCCGAATGCCGTTTGAATTTGGAATGAGTTTGAAGTTGGAAAAGCTGTCAATGTAAGTACTTACCTACCTTTCACACATTTCCAGGTACCCTCAAAAGATATTTTTTATTAATGATAATGGAATGCCGACAATTTACAAATGCTATTGTACGTTACATTAGATAAGATTTCCTTTGAACTATTGTCTGAATACCCGTATAAATAGTAGTGGCTTTCTATTTAACGAGGTTAGCAATATTTTACTCTCTAAGGCATTTTGTCAATGTAAATTGATTCACTGAATCGCTTTTTAAATTCTAAAAATGCTAATCACTAACGCAATTACACTGGGTAAGTGATATTTTCTGTTCCCTATAAACCGAAGGTTTCTTATAACATGACTTGGAAACAATTTCAATGGCCTTCCGGTATTGTGCTGGCAGGATATTTCAAAACTGGGAACTTGGGAAATCTATTTTGAGAGTTTGAGAGAAAACATACAAAATGAACGCTAAACTCAAAGTTACGCGCCTTTTCATTGTTATATGCTCGAGAATCAATGATATAATAATTTAGTTCCCGCTCTGTACTGTACCCAAACCATAAGGCTTCGTTGGTATTACGAGCCAAAATATTAAATTGTGGATTAAAGAGGTAGGTACCTACCTAATTGAATGGATTCTAGGCACTCAAGATCTACCACCGTATTAATACTAATGCGAGAGCATGCTATCCTTGCTAATTGCCATGCTGATAGCTTGGTAGTCTAGTAAGGTGGGGCGAGGTACCTAACTTAATACGTAGTACTTACCTCTATCTATACAATATAAGACGACACTGGGCTGTCATGTTTGTCGTCTATGTTATCAGCATCAACATTGGCTGTAATAGTAGATAACACAAAATTACAGGTGCATAATAATATAATAATATGCGGGATACAATTGCTACTGTCATGGAGGTTATTTCAACTAACTATTACTTGTGACTTCACTGACACGCATGCTTAGCTTGATTCCTCTCGTCATTCTGTACAAAATACTGTCTCACTTTTTTTCGTTTATTCTTCCGGTAAGCAGATCTCATATCACCGAACATAATATCATTAATAGTTATAAAAACTATACAATCTCTAAAATCGACGAACAGGTTCATTCAGCCAAGCTTGTGAAATAAGCGTAGCCAAAACTCATGGCATTGGCATATCTGTCCGAATTATATAAAGGTAAAAGAAAGACACATTACAAGATGATTTTTATAGATGTGGCCAACTCTATCATTGTGTGAAATTAAAAAAAACTAGAGAAGAAATGCAGCCACGTGAGTTTTGCAGAGCAAAGTCAGACTATGATTGATTTGAAAATTACTAAGCAGTCACTAATAAAAAGAGTAAACACGAATATTAGAATTGGGTGCCTAATCAATACAAAATATTTAAAAAGAAACTGCGTTCGTGACTTATACATTATAGAAGAAATAAATCTGGGACTTAGGTATGTACACATAATGAATAAAGAAAAAATTATGTGGGTAAAACATAAAATTCTCATTACTTTTTGTTCTAGAATCCGGTACAACAATGCTGACGCACTAAAAACATCACCATAATGACGTCTATTAGTAAAAAAATATGAGATCTCATTAAGTCATACAATTAAATAAATATAGGATTTCATGTAAATTACTAATTTTACGAGGAATTTTCAACGCGTCAAACAAACCCTTGGCGACTATTAGATATGGCCATTGCAAAATAGTCTTAATTAACACAGATGATTATACAAGCTTGCACGGAAATCGCGTATCACGAGTACCTATGTGAATCACGTCTCATTGGCTGCTCAATGTTTCAATGTTGTATGGCTACTACTAGACGAGTGACATTCTACAAAAGACTGGCCATTGCAAGTAGATTCTACACAATTTTCAAAACATGATGTACTTGGCGATTCCCGTTTGGTCCTGGTCAAAATATCGGTCGGTATTAATCAACCTTCGTCTGATTTCAATTTGGTGCGTGACGACAGCAGCGGAAACCACTACTACAACAAAAACAACATCAAAAATCTCTGTTTATTTAAAGATTCGTTTAGTCATAATAGTCCCACAAATAATTCAGACTTTAATGACGAAATCGATTGAGGCCATCTCAATATTATCGGTCAGTTTGAATTGAAAACAAATAAACAGTTACTGTTGACTTGAAGGCTGCCTCGGTCGATATTTCAAAAGTCAGTTATATCAAATTCAGGATTTGCATAACCTTGGTTTGGCTTATTGCAAGGCAAATTATGTAATTGACATTGTATTACAATGCATTATGTGTTGGTATTATGTCACTTTAATTTACAGTGCATAATCTGCCAAAAGATTAACTCTCTTACCGATGTTTAATACTTACTACATACATAAAATCACGCCTGTTTCCCATAAGGGTAGGCAGACACCACGGATTTCCACCTGACTTACCTCTTTCGCTTTCTTAATCCTCTTATGTTAATATAATCCTTTCAATAAACGCTTAAAGTTGCTTTTATTGGACTTTTGGTTAATTATAATCGTATGCGTATGAAATCATTCTCAAACTAATCGAAGAGTTTTTACCTAGGCGGTCCTTACATAGAGACAGAATAATATTTAAAAACCTGGATATAATAATGTTTGTAATATAAATATGTAGCTAATAGTAGCAATGATCTAGTGTGTGAGACAATAAATAAAGGGTTCCTTTTATTTTAATAATAGTGTTGTTCATTTAGGTAAGTATATGTTACTCGTAAGTTCGCTTACTCTGAAGCCACACTTCAGGAAACTATCCGTAACCACAGCCGCATTGTAATTTATATTCAACCTTTGTGCAACATAGAATGAGATGCATAAAACAAATATACGGGCCTGGAACTACTATGAAATAGTAGAGTGCCTTGTGAAGGGCTCGTCCGGTGAAGTACTGACATCATGCCTATTACTGCCGTCAAGCAGCTTCGTATTAGTTTGAAGGGTGTGGGTGCTGGTGAAATTATACGCACATGAAGCTTTAGAAGTTGATTGACGCAGTGCATTGTAGGTAGGTAGGTACATTCATATTGTGTGTGACTTGCGAGGCAATGCCTTGTTATAAGTGATGATTACCACATCCGCAAGTGTTATGAAAAACAAATGTAAGTTGATAATTTTGGTGTTTAATATGGGAGGGTGCTACTAATTATAATGTATGCTCGTTAGAGTGAACTTTAGTAATACCTACATATATGAATGTTATAAATAGTTTTGAAGTCCTGAATGGAAACAACTGATTGTAAACCAGTTTCAATGTTATTTGCCGAGAAATGCCGAAATGTTATCCATTCATCGCAAAATCTACACCATTATGCGATATCCTCATTATTATCTCATTACTTATAGGTTATAGCAAATTGCAAATAAACATCCTCGTTTGTCGATGAACATTCCTAGAGCTCCTTGATAGCTGGAAACCTCTCAGTGAACTCGATCTAATTAACTAATGATCATATTTTCCGTCCCAGAGGGATGATATAATCCAGAATTCGGCATCAACTGGTAGTAGGTACGTAGATGTATTAGCAAAGGCGTATTAGCCGCTTTACCGAATTAATCTTTATGATAGATATAATAAGATTAGGTAAATGAGAGAAGTACTTGTCACCTACGGCGTTTGAAGGGTTAACGCTCAGAGTTGTGCTCAAACAATTCCTACCGGCAGCGAAAGGGTTAATACCGGAGTTTGTATTACTAGAAGGGTTAAATGAACTCACCTCCGCCAAAGGCTCCTCGACTAACCTGACTTTCGCGATCAGCTGTTCTAGCCCGTCCACTGCATCGCGAGATACACGTTTTCTAATCCTTCGGTCCAACAAACCGTACACAATGTCCAGCTTCATCTCTTCCGATACGACATACGGTAACTTCACTATCAACGCGCGCACTTTACAAATGAATACGTCCGCTCGTTCGACACTTTGTTCGGTAGCGAAAATGTCACGAAAGATTTTGTACGCGGGACGCGGCACTCCGTACATTCCGCGAAGTCGCTGCAGGGCGTCACTCCACGATGCTACCGACGACTTGACGCCTTGCCACCAGACGGCGGCCTCGCCTGTCAGCAGCAGCGGTAGCCCCTTCAGCGCGTGCTCTTCGCTGACGTTGGCGCAGTCCCGGTAAACTTCGATGGTGTCGCGTTCTTTGATGCTCCGTCGAAGCGCGCTGTGCACTTCGAGAAGTTGCCGGATCGTGATGAATGGTGTTGCGTGTCGGGTCTCGGTGATGGCGTGCACTGGTCTCTGCTACTGGCTAACATGTTCTCGAACAGGGCTCGGTTTGTTTCTGCCTGGCTCCTGGTAATATTAGCCATCAGCGATTGGAACATCTGTTCCGACATGGTGATGTTCTGTGAAGGTGATGATGATATCACTGTCCTGTTGCTCTCGTCGGTGTCGGATCCCGACTCGTCACTCTTGCCGATTTGCTTCTTAGGTGGCATGGTAGGTGGTATCGGTACTCCGACGTTTCTCGACGGTGAAAGTAGGTATCCTGTAGGTAGGTACGATCTCCTTCTCGGCCGGTGGCGGCGGCGGTCGCTGTGAAGACGCGTTAAAATGCCGCGTGCACAATGGACTCGCCCACCCGTTCGTCTCGATCTCGATCCAGAAGATACTTCTTCGTACGTACGTACAATGGACTCTTCCTACGGTGCAATTGTAGCGCCCTTGTGTAATAAAACACGCACAGCAAGATGGCGTGTGTATGTTTTTCGCCGAGTTGAATCGTGCCCGCAAGTTGGGTGCCACTTGTAATGGTGGTGGTCTCTCAGGGGTTGTGAATAAAAGTTCTCGCACGATTTCAACTGGGTATCTATATTGTGGAACACTTTACAATCGCTCAAAACAATTCAGGATGGGAAAACAGGTATATATTGAAAACGGGGAAAATAAGCGTCGGCGCGTGTTGACGCCGGTCTGTCTTCTATCTCTTTTTCACTTGACAATCTGAGGTTTGACATTGACAGTCGAGTAGTTCTGGCGGTGGGAGGCTAGTCTTTTGAGCATTTTATAAGGGCAGTGTGAGCACAACTCTGGGGTACCTAAAGCCCGCGTTACATACTTTTATTTATACTTGCTGTTGGAACAAGCGGATCACCCACCGGTTTGTCACACGCATCAGCCTACGATACCCTGCTCGCTTTTATATCGTTGTAGTAAGCGTCATTTTTCTTTTTTTATTAACGGTCTTCTGAGGCCGTTAATAAAGGCATTCTAACTTTATTAAGCCCGATAAAAACTAATCGCATGTCAAGTCACTTGCTATCTCAATCTAATTCGATGTAGCTGAAATGGTGAGTGACTTGACATCCGATTAGTTTTGATCGAGCTTTCAGAAAACGGCCGTAAGAGTAAATAATGCAGGACCTACTAAGTTAATTAAATGACCGCATTTATGTGGACTTTGTGTACCTAACAAAATTACATATTGACGTAAGAACGATTTGCAAATATCTGAATAGTGATGGGACTCGACTCGATGCGTATCGCCTAATCGATTATGAATATTCATATTACGATGGTATTGACGTATTGACTGCTATGTTAATTACTAACGTGCTAAACACTGTTCACAGTAAATGCAACTTGGCAAGTCATTGCTGTGTCAACGTGCAACGCAAAAGGCAACGATATATACAAAATATATACAACGATATATGTATATATGGTTGACATTTCACACAGCGCCATTTAGTCCCAAAATCCCTGAAAAAAGAATGGGAACAACGTCATGAATTTGATCCCCAGGCACGGTAGATGTCCCATTAGATCTCTTAGTACCAAGTACTTACCAACTCAAGACTCTTTGAAGATGTCTAAGAAGGGTAGTAAACATAAGTACCTATATCCAGCTATTAACATTTAATGTACCACCTATGTATAAAGTACCTTTACCAGTAGAATGTACCTATTTGTAAAAAAGACTGCTAAACCTAGAAGAGTTGCATGCAAGCCGCGTCACTTACCACAGAATAAATCATAGTACCTACTACCATAACCTACTTAGCATGTAATTGGTCAGAGGAATTTATTACTGTGGTCGTAAATTGAAAAATGAGTCTTAAAATATAAGTGTTACAGTCGTTTATTACTATTATTAATTGTGGGTTTTCCTCAACGGACCGAAGGTGATCAAGGGTTGTGCCTGCGTCATAGAACGCACTGACCAACCCTTGGTTTCTGTGAAACTTTAAATTACCCTCAGTGAATGACTCATGTATTCTTGATAAGCTGGGATTATTAGGTTTTACCCATACCTAATGCTAAAAATTCCACAGGTCTTCTTCAGGGTGATGACCCTGGATGACTTAGCAGGTGGGATTCTAGGACCCATAGATGTTTCATAAAGTTGTAGATCTCAGTGGGGAATTTGACTACATCTGATGAAAGAAATATGTAAAACATAAGTAGGTATAAGCAGTCGCTTAGTAGTATTAGGTAGGTATATCCTCAGACAAAATAAAAAAGGTATATCACCATCACCATATTATAATTTTACCTTAGTAAATCAAGGTTACCAATAAAGTCCAAAGGTGTTTATTAAATTGAATCACAAGGATCACTTTGAAACGTCATAAGGCGAGAATACAAGAGCTAAAGTGACTCTCGCTCGCACGTTTCGACATGTTGAAAGATATAAAATCGCAAAAATCATTTTCGATAAATCGCAATCAACCATTTTGTGTGCAATCACATTTCACACAGTTTAGTAAAAATGTCATGTCGAGACGTGCGAGCGAGAGTCACATTAGCTCTTGTCGTCGCCTTAATACTAGGTACCAGTTAGTTCTACGCAACCAAGCCTAGGAGCGACTACGGTGCAAGAGCACCGGTGGTCCAGTAACCCCGCCTTCTGATCACAAGGTCGTGGGCTTGAATCCGGTCGTGCACCAATGGATATTTATCTTCGAATCTGCGCTGTGCCAGTGCTCTCAATCATTGAAGGAGAACATCGAGGGGAAACCATCTCTTACTCGTTTACCAGTTTTACTCATTTTGGTAGGAACAGGTAGGTACCTTACCTACCTGCCTACTGAATTGATTGATATAATTTGCGTACCTACTGTCTACTGTCTTATACCTACCTGCCTAAATTAAATACATATTGGAACATTTTTCCTTATTTTGAATCAATGCTCATTGGTAATGTTATATTAAGAACACGTTTTTGTTCCACATTTATTTTTTAATGCGAATACTTACGTAGGTACGTCTATTTTGGTAAGAACACGTTGTACAAACGTGTGCGCGGGCGCGTCTTTATCTTCATAGAAGTGCGAAGATAAAGCGTTCTTGCAAATTTAAACCTCTCTATGTTACAGTACCATTTAAAAATAGTTTTGATAGTGTACCAAGATAAATAAGCGAAACGATAATAAATTGGGTACGTACCTTACCTATCTATGTTAATAAAGTATTAATTAAACATTGCCAGTGTCAAGTAGAATAAATGAAAAATGTTTAGTGAAAGTCATGTTTTAAAGAAAATGGCGGCGGATTCCTTCAAAAAACTTGCTCACGCTTTGTGCTAAGACCTCAAGTAATGTTGGTTAAATTACTTAACAGAAATCTAAATAACACTAGAAAGCAATTGAAATTGAAAGCTTTTTGCTTCCCAAAATGATAGTTTTCCTCCACCGATTGAGAGCACTTGCATTGCGCACACACATTTGAGAAAAATCCATTGGTGCACCTGATTTGAAACCACGACCTCACGATCAAGAAGATCCACTCCTCATGGATTTATTAAAAAAGTTTATTCTGTTGCTCTTAAGTCCATACTACCTATGTACTTGTATTTACAAAAAATTACAACTTCTAAAATTTAAAGAATGATAATAAAATAACAACAAGGTCGTGGTGTAAGGCTCTAAAACGAAAAATAAACAAATGTCCTAAAAATTGACGCACAAGACGAAAATAAAATTCTCAAAATAACAGCAAACGGTTCGTAAAAGGTTAAAAAAGAATACATGTTGGTAGGTAGGTACGAGTTTATTATGATTATACGAATAAGATTAAGAAAATAAAGAAGCAAAAATTTAAGTGCTGGGATTTTATGTGACGTCTTTTCTGTCGGTTGAGACTCGAATGAGAGGCGAGGAGAACCACAATGACGCACGTCATTCGGTCAATGCACTTCGCTTATCGATTACATACAGTCAATTATTAGATTTCGAAGTGTCGTGGCGTAGCTTGGTTAGTCATTCCGAACCGATTAATTAAAGGGCTCAAAATCATCGAATAACTTCTCGCTTGCACATTTCAACATTTTTTAAGATATTAAATCACTGAATGTGATGAAAAATCGCAAAACAAAGTTTCGGAGAATGATTTTGCGAAGGTTCAGTAAAATTATAATTTTGATATAAAATATAATTCACATAACTATTTAAAACCAAATTCACAGATTCAATTAAATTTTATTACCGTGTTTGTGGCTTTGTCTGGATTAGATTAAATTAACTCATTCATTTAGTCTCGTCTATAATATACTTAACCATCCTCATATCACGTAGAAAATATTTATTTCTAATACCTACTTGTTTTTTTGTATCCGGTTATTTAGTAGTTTACTATTAATGAATTATTAGGTACTATTACTAGCTAGTATTGAATCGATCGTCTACACAAATACACACAACAATAGTAGGTAGATTTATTATAAACGATTTCGAAAGGAAGGCAAAGGCAAAAAAAGGTTTCGAATGCCCACGATATTTGACACGAAATCGATACCCCATACCTCACCCCATACATACCACATTCTGTTCTCTAAACGATGTTTTTCTTTAGGTAATTGTGTCTCTAAACGCCGGTTTCTGAAAGCTCGATCAAAACTAATCGGATGTTAAGTTACTCGCCATTTCAGCTATTACATCGAATTAGATAGAGATAGCAAGTGACTTGACATGCGATTACTTTTGATCGGCCTTTCAGAAACCGGCGGTAAGACTCGTCTATTCACAAAGAGAGAGAGAAAGAGCATTCTCAATTTCAGAGATTTATTGGGAGTACGAAAACTGCGTAAGATTTTTTGAATCATGCATTTTCATACAAAAAAATAGGCATACTATGCTAAAGTTCGAAAGTTTTCTTAATCTAAAAATAAAATTCACGTGTGCATTGGTAGGTACTAATTATATACTTAAAAAAAATACAACAAACATACCTTTCTGTAAAAAATTAAGATAAAAATCATTAAAAAGAAGCTCACTCAGTTCTCTCAGAGAACCGGCGAGATAATTATGCAAAAAGTTTACATAAAACTAGTTACTAGTATACCTACTAGTTTTTAGTAAAACCAGCAAAGAGTTTTGGTCTTTAGTACATATTGCCTAGAGCCGTATTTAAAAAAAATACAAATTATTCATTGTGCTCACTTAATCCTCCACTTTTAAAATGCCGATTTTTTTAAAGATCTGGAACTGTCTGGAAAAAATTGAAGCTCAAACCATGTTTCCAAGACCTATTAGCACTCTCATCTCTAAACATGGGCACACGTTGACTGGCATCCGGTAAAAGCGGACTACAATTCTCAAGGGACCGGATCCGCCGAGAAAACTCATTTGAGATACTGGTTCAGTAGCAATCTAATGAAAGTTCTCGGAGAAGTGTGAAAAAATAGGTGGTTTTACCAAAATAGAGCGGTGAAGAGCTCCGTTCCGCGTTATTTAACCTGTTTGTCATATGAATACAAGGGACCTGCTGAGTCTAGGAAGTGTTATACAGCGTGGCGCTACAATGGCGACATTAAATAAACACATGAGTAGAGCTACTTATCAGAATTAATAAAAAAAAATAAAAAAATCAAAAAGTCCATAATAGAAATTTTGAATTTTTCTAACAAACTAAATAATACAAAACGTAACTAAATTGAATTCATCCTGTGTGTCTTTACGTAAGCTCTACTTACCTATTACCTACATGTTCTGATCTGAACGGCAACGCCGCGCCCGCGCCTCGCGGGGCGGCGGCGGGGCGGCGCGGCGGCGCGGCGGAGGGGTACGACACTAACGAATTCACGAAACAAAGTGTGTAGGTACTAGGTAGTACCTAGCGCGGGTGGTAGGTAACAAACACGAATACTAGTAGGCAAGTAATTATTAGTTTTACACGTAATAATATTAATTTGGTAGGTACACCTACTAGATACCTAGTAACTAAAATCAAATCATTCACTTTCACCTTGTTCACTTCACTAGGTATTATTTATTCCGTGACTTAATTTTTTTTACATAGGCACCACAAAAAAAATCGAGGGGCGTGAGGTCATGTGATCTTGCTGGCCACCTATGGGGTCCGTGTTTCTACCTAATTCCCCTTATATTAACATTATGTCCGTGTATTCAGCCGCAGTGTAGGTAATTAGGATGATAATTTGCCATCACAAAATAAGACAACACAACAAAAAATAATTTAAGCACACACAACACAAACAAGAGTCCTTATCGCAAACGCAGACAAAAAATAAATGAAAGCGTCTTTCTTATCGCAAGTAGGTAGGTGTAGGTACCTAGGTAGGTGTATGTAAACAAAAATTAACCAAACCTTTATCGCTGTATCTACCTACACCTGATTTATAAAAGCTAAAATAACACAAAACTTAACAAAGGGATCAAGCGTCTTTTTCGCGAAACATTCAGAGTAATTAGTAGTTAGTAACCTATTATCAAAATTACAAAAATTATGTGTGTCAAGGACAACGGCCCACGCGTAACTAGACTAGGAAGGGAAGGATAGAACGAGTGGGTCAATTTGCGCGTGCGGCGTGCTTCTCCAAGGGCGCGGGCGGAGTTAGCTATCCTTTTCATGCGCCGTCTTTGTGAATTACCGCTAATCGCTTTGTCTCCTATTGCTAGTTGTATCGAAAACATTTGGCAACGTCGCAATTTCGGGTGTCTCATTCTAATAATGCTTTCTTTACTCTTCATACGATGTAATGATCCGTGAACCCGACAGATGACCTCTGCGCTACCGGTTTTTACGTACAGGTTGTTCAAAGGTGATATTTGAGAAAATTGATTTATTTCGATAAATCTTATGTTTAATGAAATAAAAAATATGTCTATAATCTGAAAACGCGAAACCGAATACGTTGGTTAATTTAATGTCGCCATTGTAGCGCCACGCTGTATAAGGCTGTCCCGATTCAAGCAGGAAATGCTACTATAGTGTGAATTTGGAAATGAGAAGATAGGTTGTGTGTAATTTGTGTTTTTACATTTTTGCTACAAACTTCCTTACTGTAAAAATATATAGGTGCTTATTGCGAATAATCCCATAAAGACGATGAAATAGCTGTCACTTTTCAATAAAACCGAGAGTTTATTCTACGAACGCGGAGCTTACGTTTAGGAAAAAGCGTTTTAATAAGCTTTTCCTTTCATGCTTCTTAAAAAATGATTGAACGCGATGATTTGGTAGATCTATTGGAAAACATTTCGTAATATCTTTACTGACACAAAAGACAGCGATAAAGTTTCCCTGGCAACAGGTGGCGAGGGTGGAGCCGGGCAAACACTTGTAGACTGGCACCCCCTCCCCTGATCCTGTTGCTATTGCTATCGATATGTTCAAGTGGTGCTCGAGGCGCGCGTCGAGAGGCAGACAACCTTAGGTGTGGTTAATGCCGTTCGTTCCATTTACTCGATATCGAATTCGCAATTTTATACTCTCGAAAGTGCTAGGTTTGACTGAGGGCGAAGAACTTAAGAACTATTCTAATTTCACGACAATTAGCACGAAGTCCTGGCAAAGAAGACTTGTTTGTAAGTGTGAAGAACACAGGCTATGCATCCATTGTAGATGATTTAAGCAGCGTCAGGGGCATTTTTAGGGTTCCGTACCCAAAGAGAAAAACGGGACCCTATTACTAAGACTCCGATGTCCGTCCATCTGTCTGTCTGTCCGTCCGACCGTCTGTCACCAGGCTGTATCTCATGAACCGTGATAGTTAGACAGTTGAAATTTTCACAGATGATGTATTTCTGTTGCCGCTATAACAACAAATACTAAAAAACAGAATACAATAAATATTTAAGAGGGCTCCCATACTATAAACGTGATTTTTTTTCTCGATATTGATAACGGCAACAGTAGACGCTTAAAATATTCACAGAATATTTAGTTATATATTCACTTTAAAAATAAATAATTAAATTAGAATAAAACAAATATTTAGGAGGGCTCAAATGCAACAAACGTGATTTTTTTGCCGTTTTTATATACAGGGTTTCCCAAAAAGTAGTGATAAGCGGAAGTCCAAAGATAGAGCACCACTTGAGGTACCCGAATCGTCCCCATGTATGTTCCGCGATTTTTCTTAGTTTCTGAGTTATTAATTTTTTCTGAATTTTTGAGAACTTTAGACCTAAACAACTTATAAAAAAAATCTAAAAAAAAGTAGAAAACTTTTTCGAGATTTTTTTTGGCATCTTGTATGAATTGTACTTTTATGCATAAAACAATCAGCTTCGTAACTTTTATTAAATTTATGTAAATATTGGTGTAAAGTGACTTTACGTTCGATGAATTATGACTCAAATTTTCAACGTTTTATCAAAAATCAAAACAGGTGACTTCATGGTTCCTAAGTAGGTCTCAAAAATTCTCCAGACTCTTAGCTTTCATAATCATTAATGGGCTACTTTTGCTAAAATCGGCCTTCAAAGACATCGAGGTGGATTTTTTTTAAATGATAAAAATGATAAAAAACAATTTGGTAATTTTATTATTCCTAAGGTTAATGATTTTGTTAACTAACCAAAAATGACTGCAGGAAAGTAAGATTTAAACATTTGGAGGTGAAAAATAAGGAAAGGAAAGCTAAGTTTTAATAGACAATTGTAAGTTTTATTTTATTTCGTTTAGTTTATTATATCTACACTATCTACACTAATATTATAAAGAGGTAAACTTTGTATTTTTGTATTTTTGTATGTAACGAATAGGCTCAAAAACTACTGGTCCGATTTCAAAAATTCTTTCACCATTAGAATGCTACATTATCCCTGAGTAACATAGGCTATATTATATTTTCAAAATAATCAGGGATCCTTACTAAAACTTCAATAATGTAACCCAAGGTGGAAAACAAAAAACCTTACATCGCGTGCGCTGCGAAAACTATTGAAGATAGAACAAAATAATGTACTACGATTTTGTAGAACACGTTATCATCTACAAAAAATGTCGCGACAGCATATGTCTAACTATTATAGTTATGTCACAATAAGTGTTATTTTGTTATAAAAAATTAATTGAAATGCCTCCGCTAAAAAAGGGTCTTTATTTGTACCTTGGTATAATTCCTTATCCAAATAAATCATTTCATAATTAAGACGGTTTCAATACCTATAGATTACTTCTTAAATTTTTCAAATCGGACATTCCATTCAAAAGATATGACGAAATTAAAAATGTTAACGGGTCCACGGGTCTCGCGCGGGGTGCGATTTCACTTACTCAAGGAGAAGCGCGTGCAAATGTATGAAATAAGTAGACGCGAGGCTCGAACCCACGGTTTAAGTTTATCCTAAAATGTTCAAAAAATTTATGACCACCCATGCGAAGCTGGGACAGGCCGCTAGTGTTTAATAAATAAACCAGAAGGTAATTGTTATTTATTATTTACAAGAAAACTATTACCTCAAACTTAAAGTTTGCTTTTAGATGCCTGAAATCTCATTAAAAAATTATTTCGGAGATGATGATTCCCAAAATGGCAGCCCGAGTTCTTATCTCGAGTACTCTTAATGAATTAATTCATAATGATCTTTTTTAAAAAACCTTTTTTTATTTTAAACTTCGAAGCTGCATAGATGTAAATATCCTTAAGGGGGTAGACTCAACACAACAACTTAAACGTTTTTTTTTTTTATACAACCAGCTGATGGAACAAGCAGATGGCCCACCTGATGTTAAGTGGTAACCATCACCTATAACAAAGCATTGCCTCGTAAGTCACGCACGATAGGAACGTGCCCTACGATGCACTGCCCTGCGTCCATCAGCTTGAGGCATACAGATGTTAAGCCTCATGTGCCTGTAATTACACCGGCAACCACACTCTTCAAACCGAAACACAGCATTGCTGCTTGGCGGCAGAAAAAGGTGTGGTGGTAGTACTTCCCCGGACGAGCTCTTCACAAAGAGCTCTACTACTCTTAAAACGTTATAATTATGTATTGTGGTATAAATAAATTATTTTGTATTGAATTATAAAACCGTCTTTTATCGTGAGTTAAAACAAAATACTTATCCTTTCTCAATCACTCACTATAGTCGCGTTAAACTCTCGCTGCAGGCTCGGTTTTAAGTTATCTGAACGAGACAGCAATATTGCTCTCTCTCTCTCTCTCTCTCTCTCTCTCTCGCACTTAGGAGAACGGACGATCCTTTTGTTTAAGCGTGTGTTAAGATGATTTATCGCAGAGTTTGCAGCGGGAGTTTAACGCGACTATAGGTTGAGCACTGAACGAGCCTACAGCGAGAGTTTAACGCGACTATAGTCAAGTTATTTAGTTCAGGTCTACAGCTAAATTTCAGGTTCCGATATTCAAGGTTGTATATACATTTTACTTAAGATACGAGAAGTACGAGAAGTTTTCCTGTAAAAAACTGAGTAGGTATACATACACTCAGTTTTTTGCAGCTTATCTTACCATAAGTACGGTAAGATAAGCTTTTTAGATATGATGGTGGGTTCCTCTGGTTACGTGAACTGAACATACCATGTGTTATTAAATTCTTTTGTTATATAATTTGTTACACAACGTTTTATTTGCTCATGTTTGATACCTCCTGCCTTACTAACATAGAATAAATAATAGTACTCTACCTACCTAATTGCTTATTCATTATTCGACAAGTTATTTGAAAAATCTTAATAGGTATAGGTATATTTTGTTTTGTCTTAATACTCCGATGTGACGATGTTTGCATGATGTTGTGTAATATCAAATCACTTCAGGAAACACAACTAAAACAAATAGGACATAGTCTATCTATACTATTATGTTAATATCATAGCAATATTTTAATTATAGTAGGCAATCCACGTAAAATACTTATCATTGCATACGGCCTGTGTTTATGCCTTGTTTTACGATCGTGTCCTCGCATCGACTAGAGATGTGCTGGCAAGGTTGTCGTCGATGGTAAAGGAAGACCTGATTTATGGTTACTTTTTTAAATGAATTCAAATTTGTAATCATTCTCAGGGCCTCGTTTTCGGAACCTCTGTTGCTTCTGCCGCGTTAACGGAGCGAATTCGTTTGTAAAGCTTTCAGTATAATTATAGAGTTTTATTTTTCTGTATTCCGTGCTTAGGCTTTGTGTACACACACCAACGGCCCATATCGGGCGTGCCCTAATTCTCGTTATAAAACTCGGGACTGCAATACAGAAAACGCGCAAAAAAAGTTGCGTTCTAGTTGACGCACTACTATACTAACCTACTCTCTCTATTAACATTTATTCTCAATTAAAATAATGGTTAAGATACTTAAATATTTTTTTATACGTTTAAGATAGATAAATATTTCCTATGAAGGAGGGCATTAACGGGACTTAAAAATTTTAATTAAACAAAATGTATATTTTTCAAACTATGTGAATAAGCTTTAAATTTTGCTTGACAGAACATATAAATTATTATTCAAGCATAGAAAATTCTCCTTTCACCCGGCCTAGCCTGTCCAGTGACTAGTCCGGTTGCATCTCGGTCAGCATGTATCAAGTTATTCTATCCTCTATTCCCACGTTATAAGATTCACAAATGAGTAACAATTTGTAGATAAGAATCTTTATGTTGTGGCATGCGTAAGAGACTGACAAGAAAATTAAAAACTCGATTTGAATTGTAAAGTAATCAGTGAAGGACGGCTTTGATATGATTAATATTCATGTAAGCCTACTACCTACTTAACCAGCTGTTCCGTAGTTGTGCAGCAAGGGAAATAGTTTGTATGTAAGAATTTTAATAACTGCCTAATTTCAATATGCCTACGTGACCAAATAGAGTAGACATCGGGATAAACTATAGGATTGATACATATTAATGGGTGCTTGTATTTGAATAATGATTTCAAGCATTTCCCATTGTTTCAATTCCCCTGAAATTAGGTTACACGAGTAGGTACTAGGATTTGTTTATTATTTTATATACCACATACATGACAAATAAGTTTGGTAGTCGGATTGGTAGTTTTAACAAAGATCATAAAAACTAACACCATTTTGTTTTTTATGATTTGAAAGTTATAATTCTTATCGATGACCAGTCCCATCTCTATCCGCGCCCACTCACTGCACAACGACTGTAGGGGGAGGTCGTCGTCTAAGGGGGGAGGGGCGTGCGTCACGAGACGTCGCGAACTGGGGCGACTCCACTGCAATTTGCCGTATGCGATTGTTGAACTCTGGACCTATCAATATCAGTAGCTATAGATCCAACTGAAACCCCATCTCTGTTTACTTTACTGTAACGTTGAAACAAGAATGAACCCAGAAGTACTTACGTTAAAGTATGTACCTACTCATAGGTAGTAAAACTATAGTGATTAAAATAGTAACTCTTGTCTACTGATACAAAAAAAAATTATTTATAAAAATAGTACATTTTAGACACTGCGTGTGTAAATCATTTAAAAGAGTGGGTCTAGGTTCTTCCCCTGATTAACCATATTGAAGCGACGCTGTTTTTGACGCGCTCATGTCAACAAGGTGCCCATCTTCCACCTGAAGTCTGACATAATACCAAAATAAACCAAATACAGAGTTCAATGACTCTCGCATAGCCTAGGTACAATACAGATACGTAACATTAATAATATGTAATGCAGTGTTGGTTGGTATCACATTGTGTGTAATTTCCTTTGTTCGTAGTGCATACCTACCTAACGTATAGGTTTACATAAGCAATCAGCTGTTTATTATGTATGTCTTGGCTTATCTTTGTTTAATGTTTTTATCGTCGTATCCATGAAATTCGAATAACTAATGGTAATTGAATGCCCCTGTCTTGTGAAAGTTTCCCTTTAATCACATGCCTTTTAAAAATCTGGTTATGCAAATGTCGGTATGTGCCAAATGTAAACTTGGACGTACTTCTGACACCCCACTTGGACATTCTCAAAGAAACTTAAGTTGGTTTAAGAAATCTCAAGGGATATCTTACACAGCTTCACGACTTTGTACCCAGTTCAAAGTTTATGTGTATATAAGGCGAAGACAAGAGCTAATGTGATTCTCGCTCGCACCTTTCGACATGTTCAAAGATATAAAATCACTAAACTCATTTTCGAAAAAACGCAATCAACCATTTTGTGTGCTTTATAAGCTAACTTTTAAGTAGGAAAACTTGTATTGATAAAAATGAAATTTTTACTAAACTGTATACAATGTGATTGCACACAAAATGGTTATTGCGATTTTTCGAAAACGAGTTTAATGATTTTATATCTTTCAACATGTCGAAACGTGCGAGCGAGAGTCACATTAGCTCTTATCATCGCCATAAAATGTTTCAACAGTATAGAGAGAGAACAGGCAAAGTAACAACTCGAGGCAATAAAACGCAATTCAGTATCATTCAACCTTATAAAATTATCTATCAACTGTAAATGACACTCTTAAAAAGTCTATCTTGTTAGCTTTACGACAGTTTTACTGCTTTCTCTATGCGAAGACCGTTAAATTCATTCAACTGTTTCAATTTAGTTACGTCAAGTTTAACAGCTTAAGGTACAGGAACTTCCGAGAGTGTAATCAGTAATGTCACACTGCCAGAAATCTGTGCTTTGCACAGAGCTCTCATTTAATGAATGAAACGTCGGTCGCGAGGAAACCGCTAGTATTGTAGCAGCGGCGATGGGCTTGCAACTGGCATGGAATATCAAATACTGCTGCGCCTGGGGATCAAAGTCTTGATCAAAGTTTCTGTTTTTTGCTAATTGCTTACCTTCCTTTAGTTTATTTAGATCTTTGATTCTTAAGGACTTATTCATATTGATCTTTGAGTGCTCCACTAGCGTTTTCGTTAATATGAAAGTAACTTTATAGAGCCGCTATTAAATGGCGTATAATTTGAATAAGGTCGTTATAATATTAGAGGATTACTGTGAGGATTGATCCATCACACTTTATATCTGAACAATAGGCCCAGTTTCATATCTTTTAAATTTTCTTACGTGCGTCGTGTTTTATTTAATTATTTGTCCGTATTTTGTTTTGGGTTTTCCTTGTGGACTTTGGACAAGGACGGATAGTCACAAAAAGATTACTTCGGCGGCGCGCGGTGACCGGCATACTCGTGTTGGTGTGGCCTAATTTCATGTAGGTATAACGCCGGCGGCAGCGCCGACCACACTCTTTGTTTGTTTATTTATATCTAATAGAAAATACTTGAGGAAGAAAAAGATAAAAAACTTAAAACTATGTTAAAATACAATGGGCGGTCTTATAGCTAAACAACGGTTGTCTCTACCAAACAACTGTTGAACGGAATGGACTTACGTTATTTACAAGGGGTGAATATACCTACCTAGGCATATCCATAAATGTACATGTAAATTTGTTAGTTTTGGAAGTGAGTAGAGGTTATAGGTAATTTTGTATTTTATTTTAAATTTTCTTATACTGTGTTTGCCGATGTTGATGACGACGAATCTACGAATCAAAACATGAACGTTATAGTGAACCCAGAAAAGCAGCGAAGCGCGTCAGCAGTGCTCGCTATCGGTCACTGGTTGATAAATTAATACAATTTTAATAGTGCGCATTGTTATAGTTATGCGCGTGTAACGAGACACTAATAGCATAATAATTGAGGGTTAATGACGGAGGCCTCCTTGGTCAGTACTGTATGTGGACTAAAAGAACGCTTTTTGAATGACATCGGCTTATGTGGAAACTATTTTATAATCCACGAACTACAATTATTTTTAAAATGTCCCGAAAGTTATTATCCGAGTGGGATTTGTAGCCACGTGTAAACTACCTATTACATATCCGCGTATAGTATTTTAGTAGTAATATTTAGTTATATTAAAATTGATTTCATTTATTTTGGTTTATAACCAACCAACCAACAATTAATAATAATAATAATATTTTTTATTCAGAATTATGTAGGTTTCTGTCACTATTTAGCTATATAATTAGAAACAGACAGTAAAATTCGCTTAAAAATATTATACTAAGCTACGCTACTTTTATTGTCCTTTACTTGGAGCATTTTAGCTGCCCAAGCACGTGTCGTCCGCGTGGACAGTTTCCTACGTGTCCACTTTGTATAAGTTTGATTAGAAATGTTCACATTCACACCACGACACTATGTACTTATAATTGTGCCGCTTTTGTATGTTTGTTTTGTGTTGAAGCGGAAGAAGAGATTCTCAAAATGATGGTTTGATAACTTTGTTTAAGGATCAGACAATTGATGTTGCTAATGCTAGTAATACCATAGACTAGTTACCTCTAGTGTAGTTGTGTTTTATTAGTCTATATGGTAATAGGTAGTAGTAGGTACTCTAGGTACCTTTCCTTGCAAATTTTACGATTAATATCAAACCCATCAAACTATCAGTTTGATTTTAGTAAAAATTGGTAAAACTATGAGTTAGGACTTATTGTATAACTTGACACAGTTTTTTCTGTGTCACTTCACTATCCTCGTCATGCTGCTTCAAAAACGATGCTTAAAATAAAAGGATTCCTAAATACATATACATATATATAACTGATGCGTTTTATATTGACTAGAAACTCTGTGATTATCATTGGAACTGTAAAAAGCAATTGCCGACAATGGGTTTTCCCGAGAAATACAATCTAGAAGTCGAAGGTAAACTTGTTACAACAAAACCTAGAATCTCAGAACTCTAAAGACTGTCTGAGCCTAGGATTTGATAAACCAGCTTACATAAAGGCGACCAAGTTTGATAAATACGTAAATGCTAATAGATTCTTTAGATCTGGGTCACGGAGAGAGCAAGGGCCTTGCTCGTCGTAGCTAGTTTATTTAAATGCACACTTCAACACCAATTAGGTACCTACAGTGTTGTATTCCTTTATCTGGGTAGTCAATCAACATTCAAGTTGCATTCATTCAAATCAAATTTGACAGCCTTCACAGCTCAGTTGATAGTAGCTCTGCCTTCTGCGCCGTAGGCCGTAGGTTCGATCCCCACCGAGAACAAATATTTATGTGATGAACAATAGATGTTTGTTTTCTGTCTGGATGGTATGGTGGGTATTGGGCGGCTGGTATTATTATAAGTATGTATAAAAAAAAAAAAAAAAGTATTAAAAAAACATCAGCTATCTGGTTCCTATATTCACTTTTAACAGTCTTATAAATTAGGTGACTCCCTAATTTATAAGACCTGTTCTATTGCCCTGTTCTTTAAGATTATCGTATAATTTGCTAGGACACGCGACACATGACCGGAACACCCATCTGTCACATACATAGTGAGTGGCTGATGTTCACTGTCTTGTGTGTGGTGAACAGTAGCCGTGTCGGGATTCGGCTGCTATTATGAATGTTTGTATGGGATTGAGTTGGGGTTTTGTTTATTTTTCGTACGAGTTCATTATCATTGTTTTGAAATCAGCTTTTTGTCCTTGTTTAAAACATTTACGTACTTCGTTTTTCTAAGGGGTTTATAAGTTTACCTACTAGTCTGTCGTCATCATTTTAACAATTAGCGGTTAGTGATATGTAGTAACCAGGTATTTGTAACGAAATGTACGATTAGTAAAATTAAATCAAGTTATTGCGGCTATTGCATTTAAAAAAATAACACTTATTAATTCATTATTGTATTGCCCAGATACATTAATATTACAAAAGTTTCCTGTCCATAATGTCTCCGCAAACATCATTATCAACCCGATTATTACCTACCTACCCGGACGCTTGACCTAAAAACAGTATTTTGAATCAAACAATAAACTCCTCAAACTTCCTCGGTCAAAACTCAAGAAACATGTTTGTCTATAGAATTATAAGTAATCTCATTTTCTTTAACTAGTTCACGTTACGACATATCTGTTATCATATCACTTTGGTTTGTTATGTTTTGGGCGGCACGGCCGCTGTTTATTATTTCTTCGGCCTTAATAATATTTTTGTAAGGGCACACATCCGCTGCTGTATTTATTTGGTTTAGTTATATCGTACGGTCAGTAACCCATTCCATCCACTTCTCAATAAATTACTGTGATTACTGATTCGCTGCGAAACTTCTGGCTTGATGAGCATACCAACACTTTAAATTAACATTTAGATGGAAATATAAAAAGCGAATGAATTTCCATTTGTATGTCGTACAGCGTACTCGTAGGTTCAGCTTCCGACCAAAGAATCGCATTAAAAAAGGATTAATTCAGATTGAAACAATTTAAAAAGTCGTTACGAATGACATACTTTTGTTGTTTATCAAACAAACATTGAGAATTTTATTCAATTGAATACATTTAGTGAGTTTCTAAGGTATTTTAAAATTGAAATTCTTCACGTGGACCGCCATGCTGGACTGGACACGATCAATATGTATCATAAATAAGTAGTAGCACATAACGTCTTTGGAATCGATTACAAAATCAACTCAACTAGGTACTATTGAAAAAACTGACGTTTATTATTTATGTTTTATATTTGGTTTAGAACTGTCTGCAAAAATCTAGTTTCTTCATTGTTTGCTAATGTCTAGTTCGAACTTATTCCCCTCTCATCAAGTTGAACTTTTGATAGGCCTACGCTATCAATATTAATGTTTACAGAAGTTCGAATTATGATGCTTTCCCAAATGTCATGCATACAGGTGGTACCATGGACTTTCGTCCAAGCGTTGACCGATAACCGTCATATCGCGGGTCGCGTCTCGGCGGCGACGGCGGCGTGTCGCAGGGTAACGAACTCGGCCCTCCACTCTATATCTTGTACCTACACCTACGCGTGTGCACTCAATAATGCTCTTTGATAGGCTGTCAATGCTATCGATCCTAAACTGTCTAGCTCAGGCAGACTCGTGGAAAATACTCCCAAAACTAAATTACGTTTTATAACTTTTAATTACATTAAACCTAAAACCTTATTTTGCGGCAGTCAGTGTTTTATATTTGCTAGACCACAGGAAGAAACCATATTCAGAAGTGACCAACTATTTCCTTTTTTCTTCTAATTTTTAAAAGATCTCCCGGTTTATCTTGCACCTATTGATATTTAGTTTGGGTAGTACAAAGTGTTTTGTCTAAATATTCCAACCAACGCAACTTGCGCGTTGTAGTGGTGAGCCACAAACATTCAAACTTCGTAACATTCGCATTAATTTGTATGTTAGTAGGGTAGGATTTTAAATACCTACGCAGGTATAAGAGATACCTATAGGCGTACATTACTTATTTTACTTGTATTTTAGTTATTTATCCACAAAACACATTTACTTTTAGTTGAAGTTAATGCGTTAAAAATCTCCCATACAAACTTTGAAACTTTGACAGTCTTTTGCACCCTTTGCAGGGGTAGTTTTCAAATATTGAAAACGTGATTCTAAATTATTTATTGTGGAGTATATTTCCTTCAAGTTTGAAATCAATCCCACAATGCGTAAAAAATCTCCCATATTTACCTACTAACTTTTACAGTCATTTGCACCCTTTGCAGTTATCAAAAACTCTAAGTGTCATTCTTAATTATTTATTTTGTAGTATATTTAATTTACCCCTAGTTTTAAGTCAATTACACCACGCGTCAAAAAACTCCCATACAAACTTTGCCATCCCTTTGCACACTTGATTAAGGGGTAGTTTTAAAAAACTAAAAATGCCTTTCCTATTTTTTTGCCTTGGGGAACATGTACTCCAAGTTTCAAATTTGTTGGTTCAAGGAATACAATTTTTCATACAAACGTTTTTAAACCTACAAAACCTTGCAACACTTTTTAAACCTGAAGGGGTTGGATTTCCAAAAATCCCGTCTAAGTACACCTCTACGCTATAAGAACTATGTACTTACTCCTCAAATTTCAAGTCTCTAGGACCAGCAGTTAAGGCTGTGCGTTGTCTATATGTCAGTCAGTCAGGCAGGACTTTGATTCTTATAGTATTAGAGAAGAGATAAGAGATAGAGATTCCTTACTACCATAAAACAAATAAATAGCAATTTAAATGAAAAAAAAATATATTGCCCAAGATAAAGATTGCTCGGGTTAAGCTTTACTGAACCGGTTTAAAAAACACAAGGACGTTTATTTATACTTACCTACCTACCTACTTAACAATTTACAAGTAAATGGGCTGTGTGCCTGAGTTATTTTTACCTGCAGTCACTTTTAAAATGAATGTTAATCCTTGAAATGAACAGTTTTACGTGTTTTTTGTAATAAAAATGATTTAAAACGGAGGTACTACTTAGTCTTAGTCGTCTTAGTTTGAGGCGACGAGTTTTTTGCAAATGATAAAACAAGTATTTTGTGTTGCCGTTCCTCTTTACATTCACTACACCCTAACTACGTAAGTATTCATATTTAATACTACTTTCCTCTGTAATTACTACGATGACTTATTTTCTTCGGCCTAGGACAGTTAGGTCTTAAAACTGCGATCCTCCCAGTGTCCCCTCGCATTGATCCTTTTGATTTAACTGAATAAAGACTTAAATCGAAAAACTACATTCGTTTATACTATTTACCTTTATCATTGAGACTGTAGTATATAAATAGAGTTGACCGGTAGAAAAGGTCTTTCACGAAGCTCCCCTTCTGGATTGTCAATCCACTTTGTCCAGCCGAGTAGTTTCATTTCAGTTGCGTAAACCCAAATGTCCTTGTTCTGCCCGTCTTGCCACGTAACCAAACATCCGTTACGAAATCACACACGAATACCAAAGCTAACTTATATAATTGAACTATGTACCGATTTCTATTGAATAAAGTTACTTTAAACATTGTTCAAATCAATTCTTGTTGGTCGATAATCATTATTGGTGAGAGATCTTTAGGCAGTTTTTTAATGACCACTAACTAGAGCACAATCTTCTCAATGTAAGAAGTTATTACCATGAACTAGGAACGTTGGGTACTACTATAAATTCAAAATGAATAAACTTAGTCCATGTATATGGCAAGGTCAAACTTTACGGCTAATGTTATTGTATCCGGAAAACTGGAGAGGAATTTGAATGAGCTGAGCACCCAGTTGCCGACTAGAATCTATTAGATATGCTACAAAAGAAGAGAGCTTGAAATTCTTCTTGAATATGTGATAATACCTACTGAAAACCTCTGGTTACTTTTTCATAAGCTCTTTTGAATCTTCACCTAAGTTCTAGAAAACGTCTGACATTCAATGAAACCAATGTGTGAAATTTGTCTTTAAAGAACTATCGGTAGCTGTCAAATAAAGAAAGAAATCCGTTGCATCGTTCTAAAAATGCAGTCTATTCTAAAGCATGCTAAGAAATAACTAGTTGTCCAAGAAAGTCATCCTTTACTGGTTTGTGACAAGAACCAGATTCACAAACAGATCGTATACCTAAACATAAGTAGTTAGTTACCAACCGAATGTAGTGTTTACTGTTTATTAGCAAATCAAATAGAATTTACTGCCGGAATAAATTAATTTTATGTAGCTTAGCAATAACGTTCTAACTGCTAACGATCTCGAACACTTGTCGTAATAACTTCTTTAGTGGCGTCAATGAATACGATATAGTACCAAAGCTGATAAATTCTTCAAAGCTTTTCAATTTAACTGCATTGTTTTCTGAGTAGAAAAAATATTTTTAGGACAGCAACTTGCTAAAAACAGAAACTCTTCTTCTATATTGTCTTCTACTTTTTTATAGTCGCGCCTTTTTATTTTTATTTCAATGTATGACTTATAAAAAGTTCATTAAGATTAAGAACACGCGTACCTGAAAGAGCCAAATTTCTGATGCTATTTCAAACCTTCCAAACGAAGATTTTCCGTCGTCATCTCCATCATGATCCCTACATTTTCCATGCAAGCAGGCAGACACACTGTTTAGATGATTTGGCCCGTGTGTACCGATGTTCTAATTCAGTGTTTATGTATCGTAGTCGCGTCTCGGTTTATGGCCTACGCGTTATGGCACTCGGTCTATAAAACAGAGATTGCGATCTTTAAACGCTGACTCATGACCTTACATTACATCGCAGGGAATTATGACGGCTTCTGTAGCGTACACACTTATATGGCTGATTTCATAATGACACATGATATACATTTTTGTCGTTATGAAATCTTAGATCTAGGGCTTTGACCTTCGATGTGGCCCGTGCTGCTTTATTATTATTTGGATTGTAATATCACCTACGAGACAATGCTTTGTCATCATCAGATGGGGATGGACATGTTTCTTCCATCAGCATATTCGTGTGAATGTGAAAAAATACCTTTACCTAAGATGGGTATTCAGGGATATTGTTTGAACTGAAAGCTGGAAATACCAAGTTCTAAACCATTTCGGGATCTCAATGAAGTGGGCAAGTTATTTATTAGTTGGTCACTCAGGTGAACTTTCATTTTTTTTACATTACATGAGGTCTAACTTTTGGAAAAAAATATAAAATTACATTTTTCTAATATAAAACTGTTCATACACACAGCATAATTTGATAGCATTATCCCAGAATGCTATAAAAAAACAGATTGATAAAATACCTTGATTTATGATCGAAAATAATGGACAAGGGTAAAAAAAGTATAAAAATTTCGAAAATATACAATAACTCGAAAACCGTGAGATTTTCACTGTGTACATTTTTTTTCTGAATAGTTATGATATCCCCTACCCGTAGGTAAAGAATTATCCACTCTAAGCCACACGCTATATAAATAAAACCGGCCAAGTGCGAGTCGGACTCGCGCACGAAGGGTTACGTACCATTATCTATAAAAACGGCAAAAAAATCACGTTTGTTGTATCGGAGCCCTCTTAAATATTTATTTTATTTTGTTTTTTAGTATTTGTTGTTATAGCGGCAACAAAAATACATCAACTGTGAAAATTTCAACTGTCTAACTATTCCGGTTCATGAGATACAGTCTGGTGACAGACGGACAGACAGACAGACGGACGGACAGCGGAGTCTTATTAATGGGGTCCCGTTTTACCCTTTGGGTACGGAACCCTAAAAAGCTGTTGGTGGTTTAATAGTACATACATTATGATTGTAATAGTTGTAGGCTTTATAAAACCCATTGACTCGAAATCATTATAATCCCACACTGGTCTTCTTCTTCTTCTTCTCTCCGTTTATGGCTCCTGTCTGTCATTCGACAGACAATCTTGCCAGTGTCAAGTGATTTGTATTGAATGAATACTTTTTAGTCAAGTCAGTCCATAGTCAAGTCGGCCGTCATTTGTCTTGAAGAAAATGGTGGCGGTTTTCTTCAAAACATTCGAAACATTTTCAGTCAAATCAGGATATCACATAATACACTTTCATTCCAAATGCTTACACTTTGTGCTAAGACCTCAAGTAATGTTGGTTAAAATACCACCGAAATTACACAACACAACTCAAAATAACACAAGAAAAACAATTAAAATGAAAAAGCTATGTTGCTTCATAAAATGACAGAAAACGAATCCCCACACTGGTCAAAGTTGCTAACAACTATTTTTTTTTTGTTTGTTGGCAGGCATGAAAATGACAATGTCAACGTCACCGACAATGAGCGCGCGCGTGCACAGGAAAGTGATGGTGCGCGCGCCGCATAAGCGAGCGCACCCGGGGAAAATGGCACACGCCGGCAAAATGGCACATCCGGGCAAACTCGCGCACCCGGGCAAACTGCCTCATCCGGGCAAGTTCGCACACCTGGGCAAGTTCGGTAAACTAGCTCACTACACGCACACTAATTCGCTGCGGCCGCCAGAGCCTTGCGAGAACAGTAACGACAGCGGTCTCGGTCCAGACGCAGCAAACAGGTACTTTACTATGGGGTTCTAGTCTAATTGTAACGTGCACGAACTTTATGTTTTGCCTGGCATTCAGACACAAAATATTAACGTAAAAGTTACAGTCGAATCCTTATTAAATGTTGGGTTGTTGCACTTGCAACATGAGACACGGCGTAGGTAAGTCGAGCCCGTGGCTGCACCTTATGCCTGCGGATGTGTAAGTAAGCGCATGATTATAGTACCTATGCTTCTGTGATTTGTTTGTGCACTAAGTACCTAAATAATAACCATACAATGTGTTTTCAATATGTAGTTCACATAACTCGTCTATAGTCGATTTATACACAAAATTCGCGTGAGCCAACTTATACCAAAGGATCTCAAACTTTACCACACCCTCTTTGAAACAGCCGCCCCCTTTTTTCTGTTAAATCGTGCGTTGAGACCTAGGTTGAAAACTTTGAAATACAAGAAAACGGAACTAGTTAAGCCTTAAGATTAGCGATGAAATTAACAATTTATTTTTAACAAAACATTTCACAATCCTTTTAAACTATCTACAGTATTCCGTTTACGATTTAAATGACTAGTAATTTATTCTCATGTAACACTTTCCGTGAGTCATCTTCATCTAGTTAGCTCGACTAAGATAAGTACCTACTACATAGCTTATATATAAGAATGCAATCTAGAAGGGGTATTCTTCTTCGATAAACTACGCATTACAACTTCATCACGATAATTATAGTAAACTTATCTAAGTAAAATCCACTTTAAGCATAACAATGCTAACAAGGTTAAAACATAAATGCTATGGTTATGTAGTTTAGATAAAGATTAATTATGGACTGAATAGATATTAAAAAACACGAATAAATAAAACAGAATCACATAATCTTAAAACCAAACATGAATATTATTGCAATGCGTATATTGGCGTCTATTCTCATTCATACGCGTTGAATAGGCCACTTTATTGATATCTCAATCGTCGAAGTGTTGGCCTTGGGCGGCCAGATAGCGCAGTCAGCACTAACAAATGAGCTAGCACAGTTAGCTTAGCACACGCTCCTTATCTGTCGATCTGGTACGCAATGTACGCATGTAATCTACAGATAGGACATGTGGGTATGAATGATGAGGTGATAGGGGGCGTGAGCACGAATGGCTTTACGTTGAGAGGTAGTTTTACTTTTAAATAATACCTAAGAAGCTTTTATGAGCAGATGTTTTAACAAACCATGTAATCTAATAAAAATACAAGGAAAATGGAGACTATAGTTGATAAGTTTCGAATATCGCGTTGTGTTCTATCATTATTCACGTGAGCTTAAGCAAAATCCCACTTGCGTCAGTAACCTGATCAGCAAAAACAGTTGCTAAAAAATGAGTAATTGCGTATATCGACAACAACTTGTCCGAGTAGGCCATGACCACACATCCGGATTCATGTATTTTCGGACATCTTGCTGTTTAAATATTTCTATACGACACGCCATCAGTCGCTGAATGGAGGTATTTATAAACAAAGGTCAGTTATAATATTACCATTCGTGAAAACATTTACTTTGGATCAGTCTTGTTCAGGGTGACGGATTGGGTGGGTAAATGTATTGGTAAATATATAAAAATTTGACAATTTAAATAAGACAATAAAATCTAAGAATTCCTTAAATAATCTGACTTGGTTGGTACTGATTAAGATATCTGAGATGATATCCTTACGCTTTTTGCCGTTTTCTTCAATAAGACTTACTCTGATCAAATTTTTTTCAGTAACTTACAAACAACGCACATCTTAGGAATAGGATGCAATAATCGCGAAAACAGTTTAGCTATTTTACTCTTCTACTCATGCAGTCGTTGCATAACCGTTTAGTTAAAATTAATCATGCGCAGGTATGTTCTAGGTACTAAACTTACCTATCATGCGAAACTACCTTTTAAAATACAAACATCCTAGACCTGCCTCTCATGACACTTTTGCATTAAGACGTTTCAAAGTGATCCATGTCATAAATAAAGTCATTTTTATTTGCAGTCTATTGCGCAATCATTGCGTTCAATATGGAGGTTTATCAGTAAATCAAATATTCAACTGGCATACTCAGACAAAATAAAAAAGTAAAGACGGAGCTCTACGAACAGAAAAGTGAGGCCAGTTTTCTAAACATGTGTGCGGAGGCCGGTGTTGCCATGACAATTCAAATTACCCCAATATTACTAAAATAACATTACTTAATAAAACGTCTATCATGATACACAACATAACTGATTATGGGATCGGTTAGGTTGTGTCTGCCTTACCTAACGGACATCTAACGGTTTTCAAAATTTTACGGATGTAACCTATTTTAAGAAATAATAATCGTAAAAATCTGTTCACAAACGGGAAAGATATCGCGTTGCCGTGGGTAAAGATGAACGACAGACCAGCCATCAACGCGATGTTTGACAATTCTTTCGGTGAGTATGAATTTCTGGTCTCGGTATTGTCTGTATTTCGTTGTGTATTGAATCTAGCTTCACAATGAGTGCAGCCAATGGGCGTTAAGGTAATTTGACCTCGTAGAAGTGAGCAACCAATGGGCTCGAAATTTTGTGTACATCCGTGTGTTCGCCAGACACGAACTTAGCGAACACCCGTGTATTCTCTAAGCACTCGACGGGTTTAAGATATACTGATAACCATCATAAGAAACGAGTAACGTAACGTTGCGTATCACATTATTACCAAATAATACGGTAAACAAAAACACTTCATACTGGCAACACTTGTGTTCCAAGCAATAACCTCAAACTTTTATTTTGATTTATTGAAAATTAATGGTTTCCAAATTACTTACGTGTGAAATGTGATTCCATCCCGCTTTTTTATATTTTGAAGATTGATTCTTACACCCTTTCACAACACAATTCGGCATTTTTACTGGTAAATTTATAATTTCTCAAAACGTTGCTCCCCACGAGCCGCGATAGCTAGACTGACAAGGTAAGGCGTAGTTACGTTGTACGTGTGTGTGTGTAATAGTGTATGTACACGTCAAGGCGTAGGTTGGCCGGCCTCACTTTGCTGTTCACAGAGTTCCGTCTTTACTTTTTTATTTTGTCTGAGCTGGCATATATGAAATCCTTTTAAAGTAAAACTTTCGAAGATTTAGCTTCAGCATTTTTTGATTAGAAGACTCTTCAGTGGCTTCACGTATAAACGAAATAAGAAGAATGACTCATATTAATTCAAGTCATAGTCTAGTCTAACACCTCTTTTGAAATTCATTTAAATTCTATCTTAAGAAAATAAGACCGTAATAATAAGAACAGGCTTGCCAGATAAATACACATTCAATGTTAAAGCTTCTCTTTGTGCGAATGGTCGGCGCGTCTCGGCCCGCCGCGGCACTGTGCCATGTGCTAATTTATATTTGTGTCACATTCAAAGCATTTCTTCCTACTATATCGCTATATTTAAAACATAACCTTACCAACTACAATCATAATCTTAATGTTCACGACAAATCTTTGATAATTTTGCGTATTTTTTTTTTATTTCGTATTCCTTTTTTGGCCGGTCTAAGATCTACTGGGGGTATATCTAAATTCTAATGTAGAGAACGGCGTGTGTACAGATTGTCTGAAACATTGGAGTCCGACTGGGAGCACCCTGAAACAAAACGGCAGCGGCTCGAGAGCGAGATGGCTGTAAAGTTAGAGTGTGACGACGCCAATGATGCGTACGCTTTCACGCAACCAGCCGTCTCCGCTACCACACCTGCACCTGGTCCGTCGCTCACGCTGCCTGATGCGCAGTTGACGACACTTGCAACCCCGCCGGTATTACCTGTCCCCGTGTACGTTGAACTTTATTTTATCCTAAACCCATGAACTTCATTACTTTGCTGCTTTTTTTTCTGGAAGTCACACTGATGACTAAAATCAAAGCCGGTGTCAAAAATTACTTAACAATATCAGGTGCAAAATTTTAAACAAAAAGTTTTTTGTGATTTGCCTACCTTTTTGAGCATTATCTGAATGGTATTTCGTAAAGCAGTTATGATTTGCCGCATCATGATCATTAAGGTGCTGGAATCGCATGTTCACTGCACGTAATTGTGTATAACGATCTCCACAGCATCATTATTGAGTACATCATCCTCATGATTTATCATCATCCTTATTACGTACTTACCCGCACTTGAAAATTTGTACTTTCAACAAACAAACAGGGTTATTAATTATGTAGTACATCATACAAAAGGTTTTTTTTAAACCTTTATTTAGGGTATAATTTAATTAATTTAACAACTTAATAACACGATGCGCCATCGATACAAGATCAGTACAATCAGTAGTCTTACGTATCTTCTACATTTTGTTTGCAGGATCAGAGCGGGGTGCAGTGCATCTAGTCCAAATGTCAGCGAAACGACAGGAAAGAGATTTCAAGACCCGTACAGATCATGTGGCAAGTTTGGCAATGGGGGCAAGCTGGCCAATAAATACACAAGTGCAGGGAAGCTTGGCACCGGAGGAAAGCTGGGAGGGAAGCTAGCAGGGAAATATGGCGGCAAACTGGCACAAGCCATGGTGAGACGAAGGCAGCTCATGTCATCATCAGGTCCCCCGGGACTAGTAACGCCCTTCTCCTACAGATCAAAAGATGGAACAGTGGAGTTACAAATTCTTTGCCAACCAGAAACGCAACATAGAGCGAGGTTTGTCCTATTTCCTATTCCTAATCCTATGGGGTTTTCTTCTATGTTGATGGGACACTATACTAAAAGGAGTATTTAATTCCAGGTACCAGACTGAAGGCAGCCGCGGTGCTGTCAAAGACAACTCTGGGAATGGATTTCCAATAGTCAAATTAGTTGGTTATGATAAACCAGCCGTATTACAGGTACGATTCCTCTTTAAAATAACAGTGCAATATTATCAAGCTTGGTAGGATTTCACTAGGTTATCACTCGCAAATTGATCTACATTTTTTATCATTGATGCATATTTATCGTGATTCTGAAATTATTAATACAATACTTAAATATTGTAGGTATACATTGGCACGGATACAGGGCGCGTAGCACCTCACATGTTCTACCAGGCGTGCCGTGTGGCCGGGAAGAATTCGACACCGTGCAAGGAACGGAAAGATGATGGCACGGTCGTCATTGAGATCGATCTCGAGCCTAGCAAAAACTGGCAGGTTACCTGCGACTGTGTTGGGATACTCAAGGTTTGTATGCTCACTTATTTTCAGTAAAAGCTTAAAACAACGTTGCAGTAACTCCATGCCCTAAACAACCCTACATACAAAAGCCTTGTAAAACAAAACGTGATATTTTTACTAGATCAAGTGGACTATTTTATAATGTGAACTCTCTCTCGCATGTACATTTTAATTCAACGTTATTGTTCTTAATATTACATTTGGTGCTTATCACATTAAACTGAAATCAAAATTAGGTACACTCCATACAACCCGGTCTTCTACCGTGTTGTCTTTTCTCTTGTTGACGAGTAGTAATTCTCAGGAGCGTAACGTAGATGTGGAGCATCGTTTTGGCGAAACACTCGGCGGCAGCTCGAGCGGCCTTCACGTGTCGCGCGGCAAGAAGAAGTCAACACGTTGCCGCATGGTCTTCCGGGCGGACATCGTGAACGCGGCCGGCGACCTGGAGACTTTACAAGTCTGTTCCACGCAGATCATTTGCAGTAAGTTATTTACTTATATTTCTTGTACATCCGACAATTCTGCTGTGGTCTCTTTATGGCAGTGCGTATTCATTATTCAGCCGCTACTTAAACGCTTGCTTCCAAAGGCGTTCACAAGGCTTGTTGGATCCATTTCTCCTGAAACAAATCAATTAAAGAGTTATTCTACTTTCATTTCAGCTCAACCTCCTGGAGTTCCCGAAGTCTGCCGCAAGTCCTTGGTCTCCTGTCCGGCCACAGGAGGCCTAGAGCTGTATCTTCTCGGCAAGAACTTCCTCAAGGAAACCAGAGTGGTATTCTGCCAGCGACAAGACGGTCGCACCACTTGGGAGGAAGAGGTCGTCCCTGACAAAGAGTTTTTGCAACAGGTATGGTGATAGTCATACATTAAATTAACGATCACATCATAAAAATATCGAACGCTTAAAAAAATTACTGACTATTAAAACTGGCCTTGAGATTATCATTAATTATTAATTTATATTAATTAATATATCATACAAAAAAAACGCTAGGAACCAAGCCGTAAGTTTCTTGTCCGTTTTTCTAGGCTTTGGTCGCGAGGAACTGGCGATAGATTCACCTAGTATATAAGACGTTTCAAAGTGATCCTTGTGATTGTACTGAATAAAGACGTTTTGATTTTGATTTGATTTTGATATAATAACAAGGTTTCTTCACAGCTTTCTAGATCATTGTATCATAATCAAGAAGATGGCAACCAACCGGTGTCATTATTATAAGTAAACTTTTGGGCACTTCGTAACAGTAGCCTTTAAATACCTAAAAAGAGGTCTCCAGCGGCTCTCAAACCGTTTAACGCCCCCTTGAAGATGGCCCACAGACGGCGGATCTATACGAGCTCCAAAAGGTCAAAATTGGCTTATCGGATTGATTAGCGCGGTTCTCATACAATGTTCGCCCGCAGACTCACCTAGTGTGTTGCGTGCCGGCTTACTGCCGCGCTGACGTCACCGAACCGGTGTGCGTGCAAGTGTTCGTCCGCTCCGCCGGCAAGGCCTCAGAGCCTCACGCCTTCTACTACACTCCTGCTGGCCTGGAGACAGGCCCGCTGCATGCCACAAGGCACCATGCGCAAGGTAACGAACTCTATCTAAGACAACTGCCTTGAACTGCCATACCTACTATGTAGCTATTCGTTGGGATGCTGTTTTGCTAATACTTTTTTATTGCCACGTAATTACAATTGATTTGATGATGACTTAATCTATCGAAACTCTTTGCGGTTTTATTTTGATGAATAATTCTGATACGTGATTTCTGTTTGCGTAAGTGTAGGGTCTAGTGGCAATAAAATAGTATTCGCCCATCATTTGATTACCCTACTTCATGTGCCGAATTGTTTGTAAGCATGACATAATTATACTAACATCACTGTGTCGCTTTTCCATAAAACAGTGGAATTTAATACACAATTGCTGTTGATATGGTTTGTTTCACAATTGCCATAATGGTTATACTACATATTTTGGTTTTCGTAATCCAATTAACTTATAGGTACCTAACATTGTTAACCCATATTCAAATCACAAATCACCATAAAGTCGTGATCGCACAACATGCTTGATAAATTAACTATAAAAATATTATGTCAATTGTTTATTTATAATAATAATCTTCTAACAATGAAAATTGTTTACAATTTATCGAGTCGAGTCCAGAAAAATAAAATTAGAGCCAATACTTTTTGTAAAATTATTGTAAATTTCCTTATGTGATATTTTTTTAATTTTCTGGAGTCTTTTAAATCATTGTCCGTGATTATGCTTGTATGTGAATTTATCTACTGTCTATGGTGAAAATATGAATAAGACGTTGCTTTATTTACCTGTACGATGCTTTTTATCACTAACATCAGCACCTTTACTTACAAATTAATGTCAGCGCGGTTACTCAATACGACCGGTATCGGGTACAAGACTATTAACATCAACCGAACCTCTGCATTTCGACACTTTAATGGTTCATGACTTTATAGAAGCTTGTGTAAAACAATGTCATTATTACTTATATAATTTCGATGGAAGTAATTAGTAAGTAAAGGTGTGATCGCATGAATCTGACTTATATAACGCTGTGTTATGTATTAGATGTAAGATTTTGAAAAACAATTTATTGTTTTTGGAAGAAATGACTGATGCGTAAAGTGCGTACTCTTTCTTTTTTTCCCTTCTGTTCAAGCTAGGTCTGTGTAGGTAGCGACTCGGCCGACGTCTGCTGCCATCTGCTGACCCTCGCCAGCACGGTACTGACGCACACACACACACATTATCACATACAAATGCACATCCTTACACTTCTTATACACTCTTACATGCACTCACGAAGATGTAGGTTGAAATTTAGCTTTGATTTTGTTGATTAAATATCATTGCAGTGTAAATTTTGATCCTTACGTTTGTATAAAGAATTGAAAGTAATGGTAAATTTATTAAATTATATTTTAAATTGTATAGAATAACTTGATTCTACCCTTTTAAGTACTAGCCTTTTGATTTTTTTACTAATTTTTATTATTATGCTAGTTTTGGATGTAAAATTTAACAGAATAGCTAAACATACACTCACTCTTACACAACAAAAAAAATATACACTTATCCTCTTTTATACATGACAAATGAACACAACAAAGATTTTATAAATATGTTGATATAATGATTTTTTCAGAAAGGCGAATTGAACTCTATTTTACATTACACAGAGCTGACTTTTCAGTTACACTTACACTAATGTTTTAGGTACAGACTACACAGACCCTCTCCCTACATCACTTAGATAGTTATATCCGTGCCTTGTACAGCCCTTTGTTATTTGCCCATAGATTTTAAGTAGTATCTCCACTTTAGCTGCCCAATATTGAAGAATTATTCATAAACAAAGTTACTAGCGATATATTATCATATTTAGAAAATTTTGTATGATATTTGTTAGTAATTTTTATTTAAAGTTGTCGCTCTTTGATGTATAAGACTTAAAATTTATAAATTGTGGGTTATGCTGAATTTATAATACCAAGCTTAACATATGGGTGCTGAAAAAGATTGAGAAATGTTGGCTGTCAATACGCCCCCAAAAGTTTAGTAAAATCTAATCTATATTATCTAGAGTTAAGTTTAAAATCTAGCATTTAAAAAAGAAAATAAGAGCTATCAAAACATAATTTAAAAAAACGTGAGTAGATTGTACTGTTTTCACCAAATTGGTTTAATTGACCACTGGTTCTTTCACCATCAGTTCCAAGGCATACCAAGCTTTTAAAACTCGAACACTTATACAAGGTGTTCGAAAAAGAAACTAATAAACAAGTATATAAAACATGTTCTAGAATCGAATAACGCAATAACGGCCAAAACGTATTAATCTTTATGATAATAACAGCAAAAATATGCTGTAACCGAGTAAAGCCACCTCTCTCTGCTCTGAATGGTGATAATGGGTATATTATATCCATAGTGATAGTGGCTAAATGCTTACAGTGCTCGAAAGGAACTCTGAGGCGTACTTAAAATCCTTTCACTGTGTTTGCATTATACTTAGTCGTAATATTTTAGTTCTTAATTCACAACTAGATGTCGCCACAGGAAAGATTAGCACGCGCTATCGTTGCGTTTTGAGATATGAGTGGTCTCATCCATCGTATTAATGTTTGTTGCCCATACTTGAGTAATATAATTACCTACATATTACTGTTTACATAGTCACTGTTTCGAAAGAATCAGTGACAACAAGATGAGATAATGGCAAATAATTAAAATGTCCGGCAGTTAAAGTGGGCATACGTCAGCGGGGCAGGCACGTAGGTAGTCAGGTGCGCTTGGAAGCCTCGCCCGGTCTGACCGCTCGCTGTGTGCATGCAGGCATGGACGAGAGCCCGCGGCCCGTGCTGCTGTGGGGCGGCATGATGCCTCCGCCCGCGCTGCCGCCGCGCCGGCCCTCGCTGCTGGCGCCCGACCACGAGCCTCTCGGACTCAAGAGCGAAGTGAGTACCGCCCTTAGGGGCCATCCATCAATTTCGTCACACGTTATGGTCGAGGGAGGGGGTCGACGATGTGTGACAAGGGGTGGGGAGGGGTCCCAAATTTTGTGACATCTCGTATTTTCAAAATATAATTTATTTATTTAATTGGTACACAGACCAATTACACTAACTAATTAGAATACAACTAAAAATTAAAATACAAAACAAATTATTTCAGTCCAGTTAGTTCAAATTTAAATTAAAATACAATAGTTCAGTCAAGCTTACAAATAGTGTCAGATAAAGTTATTAAAATATAATCAAAAAAATAAATAAACCTAAATTAAAAATTCAATAATATTCTATATTATATGAAATTATTAAATTTGTCAACATGTCAATTAAATTTATTATTCTATTTCAAAAATTTAATATTTGTAATGGTGGTGGTCTCTCAGGGGTTGTGAATAAAGTTCTCGCACGATTTCAACTGGGTATCTATATTGTGGAACACTTTACAATCGCTCAAAACAATTCAGGATGGGAAAACAGGTATTATATATTGAAAACGGAAAAATAAGCGTCGGCGCGTGTTGACGCCGGTCTGTCTTCTATCTCTTTTTCACTTGACAATCTGAGGTTTGACATTGACAGTCGAGTAGTTCTGGCGGTGGGAGGCTAGTCTTTTGAGCATTTTATAAGGGCAGTGTGAGCACAACTCTGGGGTACCTAAAGCCCGCGTTACAACCTCCCCCACTGACCCAGACAAGCGCCCTCGCGTCTTGGTCAGTCAAGGAATCGTTTAGGCCTACCACGCTTTCGTTTCTCGTTGACCGGCGGTTGTACATCGCCTACGAATGGGGTCAGCTGAGACACGTGATACCTACCTAAAACCTGATTATCACTCAACCTCTCTAATACATAGGTAGTCGAGCTAGCCGCCTCTTTAACTCGATATGGCCCGTCTCGACGGGGTATAAACTTAGACGTTTGTCCGCTCGAAGCGTCGTTACTTCCCTGTGTCTTCAGGAGCACAAGATCCCCGGGGGAGTAATCAGGAGCAGGGCGACGACCCTCGTCGGCATAACGCTTCTGGTTTGCTTGAACCTTCTCGTGTACTTCTCTAGCTTCGAATAACACATTCGAAATCCGCTGGAGGTATGGGGTGAGACTCGTTATCACGTTATCACTCTCTAGGATACCTCGCATGTCTGTGATCACGTCAGCTGGCGCTCGTATTTCTCGACCGAATGTGAGATAAGCTGGTGAGTATCCTGTGCTGCTAGTCACTGCAGAATTCATCGCAAAACGTATAGCGGGCAGGTGAACATCCCAAGTGTGGTGATCCCTCCCAACCAGGATGGCGAGTTGAGGTTTCAAGTCGCGGTTCTTTCTTTCGACCGGATTAGCTTGTGGATGATATACTGGCGAAAGCGATTGGGTAATGCCGAACGAATGACAAACCTGTTGCATTACCTCGCTTATGAATTGGACACCATTATCGCTCAGTACTCGTCTAGGCACTCCGTATCTCAGGAATACCTCTGAGATCAAGACCTTGGCACAGTCTGAACTGGTAGCGTTTTGTAGAGCAAAGAGCTCTACCCATCGGGAACACATGTCTTCCAAGATCAGTATCCACTTGTTCTTGTCGGCGGTCTCCGGTAATGGACCAAAAAGATCCACGGCGATAACTTCAAAGCGGCGATTGGTTGCAGGAGTCTGCAACAGACCGGATGGTTTTCTATTATCGGCTTTGTACCTCTGGCAGTCTACACACTTCTTCAGGTATGCCATGACGGATTGCCTCATCCCGGACCAGTAGTACTTCGATTTCACTCGATCAAGTGTTCGCTCTACTCCGAAATGTCCAGATGTCGGTGCGCCATGGTATTCTGCCAGGATTTTCTCGCGCTCGTGTTCAGGCACTACTAGACATGCAGTTTCTTCATCGCATTCTTCTGGTCCGTACCTGTATAGTATGCCGTCTGACGTCATAAATCCCCTATCGGACCAACTTCTCCCCCTGAACGGATCGTCGGTTTACTCCAGATCTTCAACGATCTTGCGTACTTCAGGGTCCTTGAGTTGGTTCTCGCGAATATCCTTGGGACTTCTAGATGGCAAATCAACTTCAGCGTAGCAGATGTCACAATCTACTTCGTCTGCACAGGGTGGACGCGAAAGAGTATCGGCAATGGCGTTAGATTTTCCGGGTATGTACTCAATGCGGGGCAGGTATTCTTGAAGAGTAAGGGCCCACCTCGCTAAACGGCCGCTGGGTGACTTGACGTTCATGAGCCAGCGGAGGGGTTGGTGGTCACTCTTCACCACTACTTCTGATCCTTCAATGTATCCACGGAACTTCATAACTGCCCACACCACTGCCAGGGCTTCTCTTTCCGTCGTGTTGTAGTTCCTTTCCGCGCTATTTAACAGTCAGCTTGCGTATTCAACTGGTTGTTCCTCGGGGCCCTCCCCCTGCATTAGTACTGCTCCGAGGCAGTAGCCACTGCTATCAGTTCTCAGCGTGAATGGCTTCGATTCGTCGGCTTGACGCAATATCGGAGCCGAGACGAGCAGTTGTTTAATGCGGTCGAAAGTAGCTTGTTGCTTCGAGGTCCACGTCCACACGCTATCCTTTTTGAGAAGATCCGTCAAAGGTCTGGCGACATCGGCGTAATTTGTATGAATCGCCGGAACCAGCTGGACGTTTGCAAAAAGGTCTTCACTTGCTTAACATTCTTCGGCGGAAGCATGTTAGCAATGGCCGCGGTCTTATCGGGGTCTGCTTTTATTCCACCCGGTACAATCACGTGGCCCAGAAACTTAACAGACTCGCGAGCGAAGTAACTCTTCTCGCGGTTAATGCGTAAATTATACATCTCGAGCCTGTTGAATACGGCTTCCAGGTCTTCCAGGTGCTTAGGGAAAGACTCTGAAAGAATGATGACGTCATCTAGATACGTAAGCAGCGAAACGTTGGCCAGTTCTTTACCAGACCTGAACCGGTCCATCAACCTCTGGAAGGTGGCGCCAGAATTACGCAAACCCATAGGCATCCTTTTGAAGCGGAAGCATCCGAGAGGACTCACGAATGCTGTTTTATCTCGATCGTCAGGCTTTACACCTATCTGAAAATAGCCTGAACGAAGGTCGCAGGTCGTCATGAAGCTGGTGTTCTTGGCTGCGTAAAGAGTTCAGCTGGGCTCTCTGGTCTGACGTTAGTTTAGTGCCCTCTTCGTCCCTCAGCTTTAAATTTGATGCATCTACCTTCATCAGCTCTGTCTTGCTGGTGGTAGTGAGCTCGAAACTGGTAACAAACGGATGCCAGCGCCGTGGCTCATCGTTGAAACACCAGCTGCACTGTGGTAAGTCCAACAGGATACAAGCGTTCCTTATAAAATCCCTACCTAAGAGTGTTCGCGTCGGCGCGTTTGGTAACACCAAGAATGTAGTAGGTACCGCGCGACCCTCCAAGGTCACGTAAGTATCGCACTCGAGTGCGGTACATACTTGCTGTGAACCGTCAGCAAGCCCTATGGTTCGTGAAGTTTCCTTAAACTCTACGCCTGCATCTACAAGTAAACTATACAACAACGGACCCGCAATAGAGTGCGTGGCCCCAGTGTCCAAGATAGCTACGCCCTTTTTGCCTACTACTCTAATTTCCAATAGCGGAAGCGAATCGTCACTATCAGTAACATAGGCGCTGCAAAAATTGGCTGAATCGGATTTACTTGTACTTGGCGCGCTTTTACAAGTTTCACACTTCGAACGTATTACTCCTAGCTGACCACATCCGTAGCAACGTAACTGAGTAACATTACTCGATTTATTTAAAACGCTACTACTACCAACTTTACTCAATTTTTTTTCCTCTTTGTTACGACACTCATCAATGGAATGACCAAAAAGCTTGCAATAGGCGCACTTTGGTCGAACACGCTTCTGTTGCCCCTCACTATCGCTACGTTTCGTATTTGACGTGCGCAATTCGGACGATGACCTAACATTTGGTTTCGTCGCGCTCAATGTGTCACCTACGGCGTTTGAAGGGTTAACGCTCAGAGTTGTGCTCAAACAATTCCTACCGGCAGCGAAAGGGTTAATACCGGAGTTTGTATTACTAGAAGGGTTAAATGAACTCACCTCCGCCAAAGACTCCTCGACTAACCTGACTTTCGCGATCAGCTGTTCTAGCCCGTCCACTGCATCGCGAGATACACGTTTTCTAATCCTTCGGTCCAACAAACCGTACACAATGTCCAGCTTCATCTCTTCCGATACGACATACGGTAACTTCACTAACAACGCGCGCACTTTACAAATGAATACGTCCGCTCGTTCGACACTTTGTTCGGTAGCGAAAATGTCACGAAAGATTTTGTACGCGGGACGCGGCACTCCGTACATTCCGCGAAGTCGCTGCAGGGCGTCACTCCACGATGCTACCGACGACTTGACGCCTTGCCACCAGACGGCGGCCTCGCCTGTCAGCAGCAGCGGTAGCCCCTTCAGCGCGTGCTCTTCGCTGACGTTGGCGCAGTCCCGGTAAACTTCGATGGTGTCGATAAACGCCTCGAGCTCGTCCGCGTTCTTTGATGCTCCGTCGAAGCGCGCTGTGCACTTCGAGAAGTTGCCGGATCGTGATGAATGGTGTTGCGTGTCGGGTCTCGGTGATGGCGTGCACTGGTCTCTGCTACTGGCTAACATGTTCTCGAACAGGGCTCGGTTTGTTTCTGCCTGGCTCCTGGTAATATTGGAAGCGATTGGAACATCTGTTCCGACATGGTGATGTTCTGTGAAGGTGATGATGATATCACTGTCCTGTTGCTCTCGTCGGTGTCGGATCCCGACTCGTCACTCTTGCCGATTTGCTTCTTAGGTGGCATGGTAGGTGGTATCGGTACTCCGACGTTTCTCGACGGTGAAAGTAGGTATCCTGTAGGTAGGTACGATCTCCTTCTCGGCCGGTGGCGGCGGCGGTCGCTGTGAAGACGCGTTAAAATGCCGCGTGCACAATGGACTCGCCCACCCGTTCGTCTCGATCTCGATCCAGAAGATACTTCTTCGTACGTACGTACAATGGACTCTTCCTACGGTGCAATTGTAGCGCCCTTGTGTAATAAAACACGCACAGCAAGATGGCGTGTGTATGTTTTTCGCCGAGTTGAATCGTGCCCGCAAGTTGGGCGCCACTTGTAATGGTGGTGGTCTCTCAGGGGTTGTGAATAAAGTTCTCGCACGATTTCAACTGGGTATCTATATTGTGGAACACTTTACAATCGCTCAAAACAATTCAGGATGGGAAAACAGGTATTATATATTGAAAACGGAAAAATAAGCGTCGGCGCGTGTTGACGCCGGTCTGTCTTCTATCTCTTTTTCACTTGACAATCTGAGGTTTGACATTGACAGTCGAGTAGTTCTGGCGGTGGGAGGCTAGTCTTTTGAGCATTTTATAAGGGCAGTGTGAGCACAACTCTGGGGTACCTAAAGCCCGCGTTACATATTTTATATCTAAGTGTTACAACACTTAATTTTATTGGAATATAATTTCAATGGAAATAAAATAATTCCGGAACACTGCTGTTTTAATTTAATATATTTCTATATGAAAATTGCAAAAAATCTGACATCACACAAGGTAGGGGGGGGTCTAACAAATGTGACAAAGACAGGGGAGGGGTCAAACAATCATGAAATTCGTGTGACGTAATTTATGGATGGCCCCTTATGTCGCCCTCTTTCAGGATAATCATCGGTCGGTATTACATTGTAACAAGGATCATACAAAAGAACGGTAGGAACCAAGCCGTAAGTTTGTTGCCTGTTCTTCTAGGCTTTGGTCGCGTCGAACTGCCACCTAGAGTCACCTAGCTTTAAGACGTTTCAAAGTGATACTTGTGATTTTATTTACTAAATGCCTTTTGACTTTGCTCGACGAAAGTAACATCGTGGCCGTAAAGGTCTATGTGCTAGTCTTGGAGGCATGAACGAGAGAGACATTAATATGTATTCTACATTTTCATTCTATCAGCCGTCATCTGTGTCAAATATACACCTGCGTGATAGATGTCATGAGCGAGAAAGGCGTGAGTTGTCCATTCCGTTCATCATTTCCTTGGTCTACTCTTCCCTTCTTCGAATCTCGTATTCCCTATATTTTTCCAGCCTTTTGGACTTAACTGAGGAATGGAAGTCGCACTAACATCAATGTCTTAACGTAGCTTACCTGCTGAGAACTAAGAGATCTCCGAGATCTGGCTTGACAGACAGACATGACTATTATGACCTGCGAGGGTTTGCTTTTCTCCTGATCAAGTACGCAACCTAGAAATTCCCAATCCTCGACGAATAACCAGGCTACCCTCGTTATACGCAAATTAAACGATCATTATTTAATCAGGTGGACGAATCCAGTCAGCATTCGTTAGTGGAGCACAGCGAGTGTAGCCGCGACGGAGCCACGTCTCCCGGACACATGATGCCGGACGAACTGAAAGTCGTCGACCTCAGGCTCAAGTCGGAGTCGCTCTCCAGAGACTCGTCCAGCCAGGTACATACACCATGATCACTTTTCGATCGGGAGGACCGATCGAAGTGTTAGATAAAAGATCTCAAAGTCGAGGCAACAGTCTCGGCATCGAACGTCGGCTCATCCGATGCCGGTCATCGGGCCGATCCGATCGATGCCGTCGACGCCGACCGCCGACCTCGGACATCGAATCGAGGCTACAAAGAATGGTCGTAACGTTCCAGGTGAGCTTCGTGAGCGGCTACGACGCGATGAAGCTGTCCCCCGCGACTCCGTCGGGCAGCGAGCCGCCGTCGCCGCTGGCGTCGTTCACGCAGCAGCTGCAGTCGCTGCAGACGCAGGCGCAGACCGACAAGATGGTCGAGTCCGTCACCGCCGCCATCTTCAACACGGACGCGAGCGCCGGCCCCGTCTACCCGATCATGGAGCCGATGCGCCAGCTGATCGCCGCCAAGGCGAGCCTCGACCCCGCCGGCATGAAGGCGATCGCGCCCGACCTCATGCTGACGGACGCGATGCCGCCCGCGCCGGACCGCCGGCTGATCGCGTTCGCGCAGCCCGCGCAGGACGCGTTCAACCCCTTCGGCGCGATCACCAAGCTCGAGATGGAGCAGACGCAGCTGCAGCGCCGGCTCGCGCGCCAGAGCGCGCACATGGAGGCGCTCGTCGAGGACGCCATGAAGGCGACCGCCGCGATGCTGCCCTCCGACGCGGCCAAGCTCGACGAGCTCGTCAACTCGCGCGTCGACGACCACCTGTCCGGCGCCGGCTCCGGCTCCGGCTCGGGCTCCGGCTCCGGCTCCAGCTCCGGCTCCCGCGCCGGCGACGAGCCCGCGCCCGCGGCCGCGCACGCCTCCGCCTCCGACGTGCTGCTGTCGCCGAGCGCAGCGCGCGGCGGGCGCGGCGCGGGGGGCGCGGGGGGTGCCGGGGGGGGCGCGGCGCCGGAGCTGCCGGCGTCGGCGCTGTCGCCGGACGTGATCCTGGACCCGCAGGTGTCGCCGACGCTGCTGTGCGCGCGCGGCGAGCTGGCGGCGCAGCAGCGGCAGGACGAGCTGATGCTGATGGCGGACCGGCAGCTGACGTCCGTGAAGACGCCGCCGGCCGCCGTCAAGTCGATGATCCTGAACGCGGCGGCGGAGATCCTCACCTCGGACCGCACGATGAACGCGCTCGTCACCTCCGCCATCAACACGGCCAACATCCTGTCGACGGCCACGGACAGCGCCGCGCAGGCCGGCATGGGCGGCATCCCCGGCATGGGCGGCATGGGCGGCATGGGCGGCATGGGCAGCGAGCGCTCGTCGCCGCCGGTGGAGCCGCAGGGCGAGACGCCGCTGGTGGCGATGTCGCAGGCGGTCTCGCAGGCGGTGACGCAGGCGGTCTCGCAGGCGGTCTCGCAGGCCGTCTCGCAGGCCGTCTCGCAGGAGATGACGGCGCCCGTGCAGGGTCTCACGGACATGAGCGACCAGGACCTGCTCTCCTACATAAACCCGAGCACGTTCGACCAGGGTATGTACATGGAGTATTACACCGAGCAGTTCGTTCGTTGATCGTTCTTATGATAACTGCTATTAGTGTCGCATATCGCCGGGTGCCGACTGGTCTAATGGTTGTTTGTTTCTTGCAGTGTAGTCGCGGGTCGCTAGCGTCGCGCTCGGACAACAGTAGTTTGCCCGTCTGCTATCTGAACGCATTACGGTAACATGTCGAGGGCTCAAATACACGCAGTTTTTATGTGAATTTTTAATGGACATGTCCTTATTTATGCGTAAAGCTCTATTTTAAATATAATCTCCAGAAAAAGTGACGGTACGATGTGTTTCAAGTACCTAACTTTTGTTGACTGCGACGGAAAGTGTGTCGTCAATTAGTTCATCGTTGAAGTCAGTATTACAGGGCAAACAATCAGGACCTTTATATTATGTACAGTTGAAATCATCGAAGCCTGTAAGACTTTGACTTGGATATGTGAAAATTATAGTCTCAAAACTTTCTACAAAGTAAAAAGTGCTAAGTGGAATCCACTCTAGTGAGTAGTGTTTCTAACAATGTCAATTGACTCAATTCTTATACATACATTAACAATAGTACATTAAGGTTGGGTTTAAAGATCTGTACATAATATAAAATGCATGTGTTTAGTGTGAATACGGAAGAAATTAAAGATAAATCTATATAAATGGATGTATGTTTTGTATAGAAATTGTAAATAGTTAGCGTAGCTTTGTAGGTATTTATGTGTATCGAGTCGTAGTAAAAGACAAGCTCTGTCGTTCAGAAAAGTGTTTTAGGATGTGTATTTTATATTTTGGAATAAATGTCAAAAATATTTTATGTAGTAAAATTATATATTTAATAGAACAATTAAATATTACGGTTAGTATGTTATGCTTATGAAGTAGTACCTAATGAATGCAAAAAAATAATCATCAATAAAAGTAACAAAATTTTGTTCACAGCATAATTTATTGCCAGTACTTAGGAACTGAGACGTGGTCGCTAACTTTTGGCCTCATACTTACATGGCTCATACACATGAGCTGAAAGTCACATAATGGGCTGTGCTTGAATTTCTCTCTGTAATAGATTCAGAAATGAGGAAATCTGTAGAAGAAGATCACCGTGATCTCTCTGAATTAGCCAGTTGAAGTGGAAAAAGCAGGCCTTATAGCTTCTATAGCTGGTGGGTCCGCTAACCGATTTCACGATTCAGATCTTTGGACGACTCCCGATGAAACAATGACCTCGTAAAGATCGCGGGAAGTCGATGGACGGAGAAGGCTGGGTTTTTCTGGAAACGTATGGGAAACTATATTTCTAGCAGAGGACTTCTTCAGAGAGATTATGAAAAAAAAATTAGCAAATATAACCAGAGCTGTCTGTGAAATTCGTATAGTTCAGCGCGCAACCAAACAAAACCTACATGTATTCAAAACACTTATAATATCATTACTTTCATTTAAAAAAAATCCGTTTCACTTAATACAAAATGTCAGTACTCTCAAACGTCGAAGGAAAACATCGTGAGGAAACCGGCATGTCGTAGAACCTAAAAATTTCTATAACATGTGTCAAGTGCTTGAAAGGAGCCTCTTGAGGCGCACTTAAAATCCTTTCACCACACTGTTTCGAAACAAACTAGTGACACGACAAGAGAGAGAATACAAAATGACTTGTGTACAAATTGTAGTAAAGTCGACGAACATAGATTGTACAACATAATGCCTACACTTCATTTAAACATATTTTGTGAAAAGCTGTGTATGATTGTGATAGATAACTGAAAAAGAATATTATTAATCAACATAGTAATTAATTTTATACCTTATAAGGAAAACTGTACTGATGTGATGCTAGAGCAAAGAAAATATTAACTATGTTATACATAATTATTATGATAGATGGAAAATGTTCATTGTTTTATAGGATAAATCGAATGCTACATATTTAATGTGCCATTTTATATAAATGTACCTAATGTAAGAGTAGTTTAGTGATGCATATCGTTTCAAATTCAATGATTGTTTTGACCGACACAGATGCGTGCCTTGAAACATATACACCCACCATTATACATTACAAGCTACCGTTATTTTAAGTCAAAAATTCACTCTTCTAGCTTAAATGATTGAAGTATCAATACAATAAAACTTTTTGATGTGTTTCAATCGAAGAGGCTTGTTTATAGAATTATATGGGATCAAAATCATGTTTTACGATTTTTTGTTTTGATATGGAATGACGGTAGTTTCTTAAAACAATATACAGTATTGAATCAGGGACCATGAAAATATACAAAAATGTTATGAATCTATACAGAATATTATTGGTATATTACCGACTACATCCTAGCATTTTTGCCATATTTTTATAAAAAATATATTATTATTACACAAGTATTTTGTATATTAATAAAAAAACACAAATATAATTATGGTTCTTTCATATGTATGTAGCTGGGCTTATAAATATACAGAATCTCTATAGTAGTCTTCAAGTTTTGTGCTAGAGTATATTTTAGCTTTTATTATATCGTGGGTAGTATGTACCTTTTGCTAAATGTACTATAGTTTGTGAGGCCAAATCGCTATATTCATTATAACAAGTGTGTACTGAATGTACATCATGCCTGTATAATTGTTTTTATTATGTTTATTTTAGTCTTCCATTGAAGTACGAGTATGTATCGAGATATTTATATTGATGGGGAAAAGTTTATATGAATTCGTTGACGTGGAGCTTATGTCCGTCCTGAAAGGTTACATTAAAAAAAAACACAAATTAGTTTCGTTAAGTTGGCGCAACTGGAAATGTAGAGTGAATTTGTCTGCGTGAAAGGGCTGCGCCACATATAAAATTACAAATAATATTATTTCAAGTATACTCACCGCCGGTTTCTGAAAGCGCGATCAAAACTAATCGGATGTTAAGTCACTCGCCATTTCAGCTATTACATCGAATTAGATAGAGATAGCAAGTGACTTGACATGCGATTAACTTTGATCGGCCTTTCAGAAACCGGCGGTTAGTATACCAACTTGGATGTTTGCGAAAATATTGGAGCCCCTGGCACCCGCATTAAATTAAGTATAGCCAGAATGCTGGCAACATTGACGTTGAATCGTAATGCCTGATGAATGAGCCAGCTTTCTGGGCATTTGCGAAAATATTGGAACCCTTACCTGGCACCCGCATTAAATTAAGTATAGCCAGAATGCTGGCAACGTTGACGTTGAATCGTAATGCCTGATGGATGAGCCAGCTTTCTGGGCATAATCATGATCTCAATATCCATAAGCTCTAACTTAAAAACCCATTTTTTCATACCCAAAGCCAAACGATGGTCAGAAAAAGTTTTGTAAAACTAATTGATCCATATTTTGCGCCAAATGTTAATTTCCATTTTTATTATATGCCCGGTTTTATCACGTGCGTCCGTTAGAGGGACTACTGATCTTTGCCCGTCAGATTATCTCTTATCTCATTGGATAATTGAGCACCGACAGTTTACACTAGCCATTATGATAGTTGTCCTTTGACGTACTGCGTTACTACGCTGCGCAGATTGTCTATTCCTACTTTTATTGACAACTTGTTACTCGGATTCCGTGGATTTCGGTTTTCGGTTTTGCAGCGGTTTTCAAAGGTGTGAATTAAACATTAGTTCTCAGAATTACAGAATACGAAATCCGAAAAATAAGTTGTCAAAAGTCGGAATAGACAATGAACGCATTTCATAAGAATTTACGTTCTGCGCAGATCTCGTGTTCGGACAGTGGACAACTTGTTTGTTGCTGTTATACGCTAACGGTATGCACGTAGAATCAAGGCAATGGGCATTAGTTAGGCAAGCGCGGTGTTCCCCTCTCGTGTCCATACTGTATTAGTATATGTACGTACTATTAGTTTAGAGTTCTAGTCGGTCTAATCAGGAATGCAACTTGCCGAGGTCACGATGATCAGTGTATGTTATGTTTTGATGTAATTAAATAAATGTTATTGAAAATTATACGTTTTTATTTACTTCATTAATTGGGCCTTACAGCTCAGTTGGCAGTAGCTCTTCTGTAATGTAGGTTGTGGGTTCAACCCCGCACTGGTCAAACATTTTTGTGGTATATAATACACAAATTGTCAATGGCATCGAAAAGAGATGACAACAGTCTCATCGGCCATTTTAGCTAGTGGAGCCATGCCATGAATGAGCCACCAATGAAACCTACCATAATTTAGGTACTATTTAAAAATACATACATGCAGAATTAGGGTTAAATAAGTAGAATAAGTTTTGATACGAGATTTATTGTTTTCTGATGTTTTATTATAAGGCAGTGTGGTCGCTCAGTGACAAAGCCCTTCAAATAAATTAAAAAAACATACATGTCAGTATTGTTTCTATCAGCCATCCGGTTCTCACTTAGACTAAGTATCAGGTTCTCAATATTACACTACGCTAAATACAAACTTTGTATAGTTTGGGCTAGATGGCGCTGTTTGAAATATCCGCAGCTATGAGACATTAGACTCCAGCAATTTAAAAAGAAATTAGAAAGAAAAGTAGATTCTTTAGACATGCCTTTCCATGAATGTGGTTGATGCATGGAGGTAGTTATATACTTAGTCTAAGGGTTGATGGGTGCTTTTAGGCGCCTACTACTATCTAGCTATAGTCTGCGTCTTGTCATGCTGCTGTCTTGAAATGTGAGAGCGAGTTTTGAAATTGAAAACTCACTGCAGATTCACTTGGGTGAATGTTGTTTATGAAATAGCCCTACTGACATGAAATCCGCAAATTCTCCGCATATATACCGCATAGGTAGGTAAGGGACCTACATAATGACTGAAAAAAAGAAAGAATCGAATCAACTGCACTTCATTTAATTGGAATACCTATTTATACATACGAACATTATGTATATAATCTTAACGTACATTTTCCTAATCAATAATAATAATTTTATGCTAACATAACCCCGACGCTTAAAGAATATTCATTTAAATAGGATACATAAAATAAATTAATTAAATTCCTAAATATGAACATAATGTAAATGTACAAAATAGTACGAAAATAATAAGTAGGATGGCAGCCCACGCAGGTACAGTACCTGTAATAAAACAATACTGTCAATAAAACAGAAGACGACTTCACGACTTTGACCAACTGTCACAGTAAATATCCCCTTCGATTTTTCAGTACCGAAAACAAATACAAGGTTGTTTTTAGATATCTAAGGGGGGTAATCAGAGGCATGATCAAAATGATCCTTGGGATTATACTGAATACAGACCATTTTGATTTTGTACGTTCAAGTATTCTTGATAACTCTCACAGCCCAATTGGTAATAGCTCTGCGCTGTAGGCCGTGGGTTCGATTCCCACCGGAAACAAACATTTGTGTGATTTTTAGATGTTTGTTCTCTGTTTGGGTGTTATTATTTATTATAATTTATCTAACTCATAAGTTTGCTTTATTAGTTTTCGTGCTTATGCAAACTTTTGGGTAGTGTAGGAAATTGATATTTTTGCAGATACAATACAATAGAAAATGTATTGTGTCTCTCGTGGATCTACGTTCCGGCATGTAACAGGTGTGGTTAAAGATGTTTTTAATTTCTCAAAGATCACAGTTCACTTACATAATTGATCGAGTGAGCGAAGCGAACGCAGATATTAGTTTTAACTTGGGCGATTTGGCATTTTATGTATGTATGTATGTATGTAGGTATGTTTGTCTGGACGTTGGCCCGATCTGCATGAAATTTGATATGTCGATAGCTTGTACTTGAGAAATTTACTGGTAAGTATATGAGTAAAATCGGATGAAGGGTTTTTGAGACATGGGGTTTTTTAAGGGCGCAAAAATAAAAAATGTTACATAAAAAAATCAAGTTACATGTCATATGAAAGGTCTTTGTTTGGACATTCCAAAACCATTTTTACTTTTTCTCTGGGACGCTCGGTCTTTGAGATACAACAAAAAAGTTAAATTAAGATAACCAACGACCCAAGAGCTCCCATCTCTAACAGTTTCGTTGACATTAAGGTTTTTCTACTGGTCGGCCAGTTCCTTTGCTTTTTCTTATTTTTTTTTCTTGAAATAAATTAAGGAGGTACTCAGTTCTCATAAAACGGTGACAACGACCAGGTCTGATGATGGAGCCAAGGTCTGTTCAACGGAACTCTTCAATAAATAGGCCAACAGAGTTGAAACTTGATAACCATACCAAGTTAGTAGGCTGTAGTCAGAAAAAAGTCCAAACATAACTTGCTTCTGACTACCACCTACTCAAAAGTTTTGGTGCGTTCGTCGGGTCGCATCACGAGATCTCTGTTCGGGGCGAACCACTAGTTATTTCTCAAAGAACACAGTTCACTTACATATTACAGAATGTATGTACCCAGTGTAGGTACAGGTTTGAGTCCAGTAACTAAGCTTAAATTATGGCAATATTTTTTAAAACATGTTCCTTTAGTTTTTTTTTGAGAGTGAGAGAAGAGATTAAAGATAGTACTTACTCCGATGCGGCAAGGAGTGTACACACAGACAGTTGTCGACCGATATGCTGAGCAGCGCGGCCTCGGCGCCCGTGACGGGCGGCCCGCGCGCCAGCCGGGGCACGAACTGCAGGCCCGTCACGAACATCATGTGCGCGTTACTCACGTGCAGGACGCGCTGCCGATACAAATATATATATATTACTTAATATTCAATAAGGAGTAGGCGACGCGGCCGACCAGAACGGAGATGGCGGCACGAGCTTGATGCTTTCCTGACAGACTGGGCAAACATAGAGATCGCGATGTGAGGAGGAATGGGGGGGAGGCCTTTGCCCAGCAGTGGGACCCGGAGAGCTCATAATGATAAGAATTAAAAAAATTACAGTACCCGTCGATAAATATTGCACATCGACATTTTTATTCTTTGTATTTTACCAATCTGAAGGTACATCCTCTCAAATGAAAATAGAAGTTTTCAAATCGGTTCATAGATGACCGAGTTATGCGCTAACAAATATTTGAAAAAATAGTCAAATAGAGAACCTCCTTTTTTTGAAGTAGAATAAAAATAAAAAGAGATGAGCTCTTATGCCGGTCAGACCGAACAAGCGAAAGGAAACGGAAGCAAGCAAACGAATATGGACGTTCTCGAGAATATGAGTAGAAAAAAAGTAGGAAACACTAACCTGTAAACTAAATGCTACATAAATATCCACAGATCCACTAAACATAGTCCCGATCCCGACGAAGCGGCCATCGTCTCGGACAGCGAGCGCTGACAGCGACTCATTGACTACCACAGTGCGGGTCAACGACCCGTCCCGAGGCTCCCACTGCTGGATGAGCCCCTTCTGTTTGCCAGACCGCGTGAGGGGGTTGGCGATTGTGAACATGCGGTACGAGTCTTTCCGGTCTTCTATGGGAGCGAATCTGGAATGATTTACATAAGTTATGATGATTACCTAAAGAATAGAGTCCTAGCTTCCAAACTAGTATATATATAATAATTATGTATGAATCCGAAAGTTACGATGGTGTTTGTAATAAGCGAGCGAATCCGCAGGCGGTAGCAAGTATTTTTATACCTGCATCTCCTAAACAGATATTTGGTTCCGCTGGGCGGCTGGCAGGTTATCTTCAGCAGCGGTGGTTCCTTCCGCAGAGTATTCCAGATGTAAGCCAGTCCATCCTTGCCGATGCTCACAAGCCGCGTGTCACACGGACTGAAGTCTAGGTCGTCTAACTGAAATAACAATACATTTAGTAGTTACATAGTGATAATTATATTATTAACATTATTTCAGGCCACAATAAAATTAACGTTTTTGGTCCATTATTGTCATTTTCAATAGCATGTGCCGGTTCTGTACATATTTTTGATATATCGGAGTTTTCTTTTGTAATACACAGAAGAATCCAACTTGGCAGTAAGTGCAGTAGTTATGAGGAAACAATATACCCACATAACTACTGCACACTTAAAGGAAATATACTGTAAGAGGCAAAGGGTAAAGAGGAAATATACCGTAGCAAAAAAAATATAAAATAGTATATAATTACAGCTATGTTTAGTTTGGAGTTAGACCTATTTTGTGTGTGAGAGTCCCACCAATATGTTTTGTTTTATGAGCCTGTCTACAGGTTCCTCAGTAGTTTTAATAATGCTTTGTTAAAGGTGATGGTTACCACTTAACATCAGGTGGGCCATCTGATTGTGCAATCAGCTACCTATTATTAAAAAAAAAAATTACCTCTTTAGTATGTCCCTCCAGTTCAAACAATAGTTCCATTTTGGGAAAGCTCCATATTCTAACTGTGGTGTCAATACCTCCAGTTGCCATCAGCTTGCAATTATGACTAATTCTTACCACTCTCTGTAAAGGGTCCTTACTGAAATCACACAAATAACTCCTTTAATAATTGTTGCATGTTGAAATATTGAATAAGAAATAAACTATGAAAAGAAAATTTTAATGGATTTGAGTGTGTGAATCTTGAATATAGAGATAACCTACTGACTTCTTGTTAGAAGACATACTTAATTAGAATAATCTTATTGGGTCATATAAGTATCTCTTTACGGGTTCTTTTGTGTTGCTGGTATGTCTTAGTTTTAGAATTGAGGATTGATTCATAAAAGATGTTTACCCAAAATCAGTCTGCACACTATCACTAGGTCTGATTTCAAATGATATTCTTTTTTCCGTAGTATTGCTGTTGCTGTCTTTTTTTGATATATTGTCGTTCTCTGAGACCGTGCGACGACGTCTCCGCACCAGGCCATTTTCAGCCCGGAAGCTACCTCTTCTCATCTCAGCGGCATCCACCATGCGAATGTTCACTTTGTAAAGCTGGCAGTGACTCTCCTGCCCCGCGGTCAGGTACGTGCGGTTCTGCTGGCTCCTCACAGCGCAATTCATCACCACATTCGGTCCAGTTTCGTGCCGCATCACCTCTTCGGCCACGAACCTCGTCCCATTGTGCGATAACTCAAATATTTCCTACAAACACATGTTGCAATTAAATTCTTCGCGCTAGACGCACTAGATATCAATATGCAATCAACTTTCATTGAATCTAAAGCAGCTGACACGTATTGTTAGCAATTCTAACGAACCAGTTTCTTTGTAGTAAATGGGCACAAATACTTACAAATCCATTAGCAACACCCGTATTAGATGCTCCTCCACCTCCTGCAACGAGGACATGCCTGTTCGTGAGGGTCTGGAGCGTGTAGAGAGGAAAATCAACTCTGGCCAGTAATCCATCGCATCTTTTTTTCGACATCTTGGTCTAAAACATTTAATTTTACGACACTACTCGCGCGTATCGCAATCTAGTGCTATCTGGGCGTTAAGAAAAGCCACATTAGTTGACTTTTGTAAACAAATCGATAGACTAATGGCGAAAATGTTGGACGAAAAGGAACCAAAACTTTGGAAGATTTTGCTAACTTTCCGCAGAACTAGTCGAAGTTCCAACATGACAAAAGTCATTCTTGACTTTGACTTTTGTTAAAATTAGATATCTCTACGAAAATCCTACTTCTTGGTTAATAACTTTTCTTAATTTTTGAACAGAGTGGTTTTGTGCCATTGTCAATAGTATCTGTCACTGTCAACAATGTCAAACCTACCGAATTCCATTAATTTCCATTTCGTTTCACGTCAACGATGTTGATTGAAGTGGTTTCTAATTTTTGTGACTAATTTAATTTGGAAGCTTTTCATTGTAAATAGTACAAAATGAACCACGACGAAATCAAATCCGTAGTTCAGGAAAAGTTCCTCTCCAGTGAACACGTTACTGCGTTCCTGAACGATGCCAAAGTGCTGCATCCCGAATGGGTAAAGAAGGACAGGTTGTTAGCAATCGTCGAGTTTGGAGACGAAAAAGCCGTGTTCTGTTTGTGCACTTCGAGTTGCCCGCCGAAGTCATTCACGGACCTCTCCATTGAGATAGTGCTGCCGATCGACAACACGTTCAAATGCGAGATTGACAACAAGCCGTCCGACCCCGAGGCGGTGCTGTATCTAAATCTGCAGTCCCGCGCTACCAAGTACAAATTCGAGATACAGATGACGCCGCGCGTCGACAACTTTGTAGACGACCTGTTTAGGGGAATAGAAGCTGTAAACAAATTGCCAACGCAACCTGAATTTGTGTGGATGAAAAAATACAACAGGAAGAATGATGGTGATGTCATTGCCCAAAGTATGGTCGTGCCGAGAAGTGGAGTCGCACACACGCACGGCTCCGCGCCGCTCGCTATCAGGGAGAGCATCATCAAGCACAAGATGTCTGATAGAGAACTGGACTACACTTATACTAAAAACTTCTCAATATTCTGTGGGACATGGAATGTGAATGACAAACCTCCTGTAATACCTCTAAAGGGATGGCTGAGTATAGATAAGGAGCCACCTGATATCTATGCTGTGGGCTTCCAGGAGCTGGACTTGTCAAAGGAAACCTTTTTATTTGATCAGACAACAAGAGAAGATGAGTGGTATAGTGCTGTTCTGAGCAACATTGATTCTAGAGCCAAATATGTAAAGGTGGAAAAAGTGAGGCTTGTAGGAATGTTACTGATAGTTCTTATCAAGGCCAAACATATGCCACATGTGAGGAATATTGTTTGTGACACAGTGGGAACTGGTATTATGGGAAAAATGGGTAACAAAGGAGGTGTCTCCATTAGATTTGAGCTCCACAACACATCAGTGTGTTTTGTCAACTCCCACTTAGCAGCACATGTTGAAGAGTATGAGAGACGGAACCAAGACTTCAGAGACATCTGCAACAGGACCCGGTTTGCCCAACCTAACCAACCTTCCAAAGCTATTAAAGACCATGACAATATCTACTGGCTGGGAGACCTAAACTATCGCATCACAGAATTAGACCCTACAACTGTCAAGAATATGGTCAATGACCAAAACTTTGGAGCAATACTAGAATGTGATCAGTTGAAGCAACAGCACAAGTTGAATAATGTGTTTGCAGGGTACATCGAGGGGCCCATCTCATTTAAACCCACCTATAAGTATGACCCAGGTACTGACAACTGGGATTCAAGTGAAAAGAACAGGGCTCCGGCCTGGTGTGACCGAATTTTCTGGAGAGGGGAAAATGTTGACCAATTGGCGTATCGGAGTCATCCGTCACTCAACATCAGTGATCACAAGCCAGTGTCAGCGCTATTCAGATCATCAGTCAAAGTGATTGATGAAGAAAAGTACCGAAAGATTTATGAGGAAGTGATTAAGCATTTAGATAAACTAGAAAATGAGCAGATTCCGCAAGTAAAGGTTGATGTGACTGAAATTGACTTTGAAACGGTTAGGTATTTGGAGTTACAAACGAAGACAATCACCATCAAAAACATTGGGAAATTGCCTGTTGAATTTGAATTTATAAAGAAGTTAGATGAAACAAGTTTCTGTAAGGAATGGCTTATTGTTGAACCTTATAAGAAGTGCATTTGTGCTGAAGAAAAATGTGAAATTAATCTCAAAGTATTAATCAATAAAACCTCTGCATGTAAAATGAATGCTGGCACAGATAAACTGTATGACATTTTAGTGCTCCACCTCTCAGGAGGAAAGGATATCTTTATTACTATCAATGGTACATACCAAAGAAGTTGCTTTGGATGTTCAATCGAAGTCTTGGTCAACCTTAACATGCCGGTCAAGGATGTACCTGTAGGTAAACTGATAGAATTGGAGAATAAAAGGGATCAGTGTGTATCCAATCAGTCTGCTTACTCAATACCAAAAGAGATCTGGTTCCTAGTAGATCACATTTATCTGCACGGGTTAAAGCAGCCTAATCTCTTTGAACAGCCTGGATTCCACTCAGAGATACTGCAGATCAGAGATTGGTTAGACAATGGATCAGTAGACCCTATTCCAGGAAGTATTCACTCAGTTGCTGAGGCGCTACTTTTATTGCTGGAAAGTACTACTGACCCGATAATTCCTTACAACTTGCAGTCTGTTTGTTTGCGGAATTCAGCCAACTACTTACAATGCAAGCAGATTATAATGGAGCTTCCCGAATTCAGAAAGAATGTATTCCTGTACTTGTGCGAGTTTCTTCAGGAGGCGTTGCAGCATGGCGCTGAGAACGGGCTTGACGCGAACACTTTGTCTACCCTCTTTGGTTCCATTTTTCTAAGAGACAACCCAAATCATGTGCAGGAACCCCAATCGCGCATAAACAAGCAAGTCATAGACAAGAAAAAGGCGCAGTTCGTCCACCACTTTCTAACTAATGATCACAGTGACCTGATATTTTCTAGATAATTGTTATTTATTGTAACTATGACCAGGAAAATATCAATTTCTGTTAAACTGTCCTGTATTTAGTTTCAGGATAAATGCCCCTGATAAAGTGATAATTTTCCTGGTTACTTCTACAAGTACCTTATCAAATTATTATTAATTATTTATTGCAAATACTCAATACATTTCCCATTATTGTATTTTAACTACACTTTTGTAGCTACACTTTACAAGTAGCGGTTAGAATATTATTTATTTTAGGAAATCACATAGTTAATAATATCAGTACCTACCTACAATTTATTATCCTGTTGTGAATATCTTTCATGCTCTAGTAGGTATAAAATTACATTTGAATTGTATAAATTTTACAACACTAATTGAGTTTCGGATATCTCTCTAAAGGCAAAAAACTCTAAAAAAAAAACAAATGAATTCGATCTTACTTTCATAAGAAAACAAAAAATTATCGTTTTCAAAGTAAGCAACACAGTAGGTACATAACTGCAACAGTTTTGTTAACTACATTAGAATATTACAAAACTGTATGAAGTAGGTAAACTAACGCCTTATGGTAAATTCTGTCGTCACGGTTACCATAATTTTTTTGTACTTATCTCAGTTTTGCAAGCACTAGTCTTAATTGCAAACCACTGAAATAGAATTAGTTAACTCTTGACTAACATTCAAGGTCTTATTCTGAAAGTGCCTTTCCTGCTATCTCATAAAAGCGTTTCAGAGTATGGCTGTTTGAAAAAACGCTTTTGTATTACAAACTTAATTGTATTTCAAGCTTTCTGTTGTATAATCTAGATACTAATAAGTATGTTTGAGTTCATAAGCAAGACCAACGAATATTTTCCATGTGGCCAATATTATTTTAAGATGTTGTTTTATGACAATTGTTAGGTAATGCAGGACATTTATAATATAATTAAGCTAACATTCTGAAGTTAGTGTATAGCGGATGTGCGCAGTGTCTCCCAACCCAAGATAGTCTAGATTTGATATACTTTCTGCTTGCGTTCACGTCACGCCGGGATACATTAAGTATGAGTATTACTTTGTCTTGAAGAATGCTAACGTCAAGCTTCCTTCCCTAAACAGAAAGTTGATTTTGTCAAGACCCCCTCGTCAAACTCCCCGGCAACCACAGTCTTCAAACCGAAACACAGAAACGCTGATTGGCGGCAAAGAACGGCGTGGTGGTAGTACTTCCCCGGACGAGCCCTTCACAAAGAGCTCTACTATTACAAAAATAAGAAGGTACTTATAAACAAATATGGAAGCTTGGCGTTAGCATTCTTCAAGACAAAGTAATAGACCGACCGACGGTTACGTGCGTCCTAAACAGTTTGTTATTGTTCACTAACTATACCCGAAGCCTGAGGTTGTTATTCGTTTTCTGTATCGTCAGGTCGTTTTTGTATGGAGACTGGGAGTTCTGAGCACGCCCAACAGAGGGTACAGGCAAATACAAAAAATACGGGATTACGGGTACAGGGGTAGCCCATCTATAAAATTGGTATACTTAAATAATTTTTAATCAATAGAATCTGAAGGGTATTAGGAATTATCCATGCTATTATGATTATATATAGGTACTTACTTTTATATAGTACCAGCCATTTTGTAAGTGTCTCTCACTTGGGCTTTTGTATATTTATATATCTCACGTAGCAATGAATAATCTATTGTAATTGAATGTTTAGAAATATATCTTGTTAATAATTTATTAAACGAATACCTACCTATAGAATTTTGTAAAGTTGTTTAACTATTAATAAACCATACCTATTGCATGTGCCTTAATGTTACCTTGTGTTTTACGTTGTCGTAAAAAATAAATACTACAACCGCTGTCTGGCTGGGAAATAAAGGTTTTCGAATGGCGACCACGCGCAACCGAAAGACAAAGCGAGGCAAAGCATTGATATGATCGCGGAAAGTTGGTGGATGAAGAAAGCTCAAAATGGTTCCTTCTTTTCTCGCTAGCCATGTTCAGGTTAATGATGATGATGAGGTAAGTATTTATTTATTGCCGGCTGTTCCGATTCTGCGTGAGGTTGGATTGGGATCCCAGTCCAACCACACGAACCAGTAGTTATAAACTAAAATAAATTGAAATAGGCTAGGTAGTGCTCTAAACGAAGAAAGCGTAAGAAAGAAGTAGTAGGTACCTAATTTTTGAACTGTGCTTAGAACTAAAACCGAAGTATGTTTATAAACAACGTTCACGCCATCTGTGTTATTGAAATGGAACTTGTCGCGCTTACTCTGGAAATTAAAGTTTTCATAGAATCACCCTAGATGTCACTGAACAATTCTTGCTAAATAAAATAATTTCTTAGTAATAAATGAATGTGAATTATTTTATCAAAATTCAAACGCTTTTTAATAAGAAAAAAACTCTCTTTTTACTCTAGCTCGCGCATTAGTTATAACAAATTAGTTCTACCTCATTAGGTAGCAAAATTTTCGAACGCAGCTTCATAGATTTACGAAAGAAATCGAAAATACTTATAGCGGTAAATTCAAATTCAACCAATAGCGTGACGGCATTTTACCGTTGTGACAAGCAAATCGAACAAAGATCAAACTAAAATAATCAAGACAAGCAAAGACAGACGGGCAGATTGAAAACTTTTCTCGTTTGCTTTGCTCACATCCTGTCCTTGTGAAATTTCGAATTTATTTTTTCAACGGAACAACCGAAGTTATTTAATTTAGAGGAACCGCTCTGCTTATTATTATCTTCTTCGTATTCCGTGCCAAGCAGTTGTGCTCCTGCGCCCCTACTCAACTGAACTTCAAATATTCGCTTTCAAAATGGAAATTGAAAACAAATGTAAGTCCATTTTTTATTATTTTATTCCTTTGTCTTCCTGGCGCTTTTGGTTACTTCCATATTCGAATTACCTTTTTCTAATCACATAGGTATTAAATACCTAATATTGTTGATATTGATACATAAATCACATTAGTGCTAATAGGTATAATTTTTATTTTTTACTCGTGCGTTACTACCTACCGTGCTCGGAATTAAATTAAGTATGTAAAGTACCTAAGTATCTTCTGTCTGCAGTCTGCACTTTGTAAGAACCTAAGAAGTTATTATTTACTTAGCTAAGGGTGCATGCAGGGTTCAATGTTTACCCAATTCACTGTATGAAGTAGGTAACCACATATCTATTAAAAAAATATGCAATTTTTTATCATAACTAATACCTATTGGTTTCACTTCACACTTTGTTCATAATCTTACAAATAGTCAAAAAAATACATATTTTTGTACTACTTAATTAAAAATCTAATTAAGTACCTACCTATTATTTTTTTCGTTCAAAATAGTGTATGATACAGGTCCCATTGTTGGGAAAAGATCTCTTTATCCATAAAAAAAACAATAAGTTCTGTTAATACCATATTGATGTGAAAAGTATCAAGTATTTTTTTAAATAATATTGTCTTTAGAATTTAGATACATAACATCCCTACCAAGGCCAGGTATCTACAATGGTGCTTATCTGTGATTTTAATATGTAGGTATTTTTTATTTTACCATTTTTATGTAGGTACCCACCCATGTTTATTTTTAATATTAAATCTTGTAGGTCCACATGAGGCACTCAATATTTTAATGACCAAAATGTGCTAGAGTCTATGTAGGTAATTTAAATACCTACTAGTCATCAACATAAGCATCATCATCAGCTTGAGAAGGCCACTGCTGGACGTAGGCTTCTAAACCTTTCCAGGAAGAATGATTCTGAGCCCTCTTCATCCACTTACTTCACTCCATCCTTACAATGTTGTCGGCCCATCAGGTGAAGTGGCATCCTATTCTTCATTTTCCCATTCATGGACACCATTAGAGAATCTTTATTCCCCCGCAGAGGTTGTTGATATGAGCCTTAATGAATAAAAAACAGAAACACCTTCACAACTTTGATCCCCAAGCACCATAGATCTCCTCAATCTGTTGTAACCTGAATGAAATAGTTCTAACTGCCAAAATACTTAATGCACTGGCAATGTGCTGAAATGTGTTGCTACTACACCTAGTAGACTAAAAAATGTAGTGTCCAACATTGGCTCTAGATGGCCCTGTTTTTGTAAAAAACTGTATTTTTAAGATCTTTAGTTTTTGTTAGAAATCTGATAAAAAGCGGGCGTTCTGAGATCTCTCGTGATTCCATACAAAACCCAGGCTTGTAATACAGGAAACCAAATACCTACCAGTTAATTACAATGAAACTCAAAACTTAAGGTGTTGATGTACCTACCTACATTGCTAAGAGTTCAAAAACTTAATACCTACATTTCTTTCTAACAATTTGACCTTTAGGCCTCGACAATTCCAACGGCATAACGACTTTTGTTTATTTTGCTAATAAGAAGGACTCCTCGATCCGTCATTATTCAGAGAATTGGAACGACGTAGGTATTGTTGTGTTTTACCATGGAATAAAATAAAGGCGGTTTTATTCTTCTAGGCGCGTGGAACTGCCTAAAACACCTAGATGTGACCCTTGTGATTTAAGTAATATGACTCCCGAAATTTATGTGGGCAGGCTGTTCAATGTCAGCATCATAGATCTACCTCGCACCTGTTTTATATTTGATACAAAAAGTTATTCGAACGTCTAATTTTCAGCGGCGACCGTTGAACACATTTTTGTGTCGTTTTAGCGAAGATGTGTCATCCAACTCTACGAATGGCCGTTAAGAAAGGTAATATCTATAAATTCGAATTCAACTTTTTGTTAAAGAAATAGGCAAAGAAATAATAATAAGAAAGAAAGATACGGTAATAAGAGAAAGAATAAGAAAGTAGAATCGACGCTATAACTTCTGCCGTATGAGGGAAAACTAGGATAAAACCGATCTTATTTCGTCGAGCAGCACAGGATTTACAATAGAACTTCATCATTGTACGAAGCATGCGCTTTGATCATCGCAAGCATTTTTGCAAAGGATGAACAAGATAAAGTCTAAGCAACTGTTATACAAATAATGATATTGTTTTTTTCCTTTATCAAGACGCAATTACCTATGCCCCCGTTTATCATCGGCGACGGTTGAACAAGTCCGTTGGGCAGAAAGTGTTATTTTGCGGAGGTGTGTCATCGTGAACCCGACGACGACGGTTAGCAAGGTCGATCGCAGCCGTTGGATGACTAATCTTCGCATCTCTTCCGCGGCTTATGAGTTTATTCCATTTATTTTGAACGATAAAATGCCTTGCCTTATTGGGCAGCTTGTTACGATAACTACCTGGGTACTTTTAAGCGTTATGGTCTTTGTGTCTTTGTTTTCTTTCCTTGTTTTATTTCAGTTTAGCCAGTTTACATAAGGAAGTGTATGCAAATGACTGTCATATTTAGTAATCTGTGAATGTTCCATAATCCTAACCTGGGTCATTTTAAAACTGAATTACACACGCGAGCAAAACAAAGGCTTAGTCGACAACAAAGAGTATCATTCGCACCCATTCTTTTTGTTTTCGCTTAATCGTCCGTAAAATGTTTTTTTTTCTCTTTTGCCTCGTTCGAATGGTCGTAATTAAATAACAATTTAAAGCTATTCGTTTTGAATTATAAGATAAGACTACTTATATTTAGATGCTTGTTACTCAATATCAATAAGGGGTCGGTTGATTTCAATTATGCTAAAATCAGCCGTTTAAGCTGCTACATTGGTGAAAGAACCAGTGCGGTGAAAGCATTCGGTGCCCCAGTCAACCCACTGGACTAGAACTTAATTAGCGGAGGTGGTAGAGCGTACCAATAGCCTCCAATTAACTTTGAATTTACCGTTCAATCTGAAACATTATTAAATTGACGCTAAGAGGTCCCCAGCCTCCTGAGGGAGGAGGCGTTGATTAAAAGCTTGGGCAACTGGAGTGGAAGAGCAATCGCCCTTAAGTGCTCTACGTAAATTCCAATACAATAGGAGGTAATATCCGAACCAAGCCGCTTAATGGGCCGTTTCGATGCGGAACTTTTAAATCGATGAGTTTGGCTACATTGTGCTCAGTATTATCATCACAATGAAAAGAATCCGCCAACCCTACACGGTCAATATTGACCGATGTCCATGTAGCAGGGTAAACAATGATATTGGTCGGTAAACATGGCTACGTAAATGAAGACGTGAAGGTCCCTCGGCCTCGTATTTTTTCTGTTCAATTTTCAGGAGATTTACATGTCGCGCAAAATGATTCAATTATGTTGGAACCATTTTACATGTGAATATTTTTGGGACTGCAAATAAAGCAAGGTTGTGTCAAAATACACGAACCTTGTATTTTATTAATTTTAATAATGTCTGTTGCATAAGATTATTTTCTGTATTTACAATGGCGCATGAAAATAATACACTCTGTTCTCGGAATACCTGCTACACGTTCTATATATTTACCTCTGCACCAGTATAGGCACACATTGAATTGGACCTATCGATCAGTCACCAGCTTTCATCGTGTCATGTCAGTCCACTTATTAATGCCGCTTCGTGAGAAATTGCAATGAAATAATAGACTGTCCTCCTACACTGCTTTCTAACGTTCGATCCAGGTAACCAGGTTGTTGGTTATTACCAGTAATGAAAGCTGCTCTTGTGTCTTGTCCAGAAAAGGTAAAGGCGACGTGGGCGAAACATGAACGCCCACATCCCAAAAAGCTCAACGACGACGACGGACGCTACCACAAATTGCAAATTCGTACTGGTGCATTGTATGGAAGTATGAATTGTGGCTCAACTCTCAAGTCAATTTATTAACATGAGTAATAGCTTGCACACGCAGTCGGTCAGGTCATCAAACTTGTAGTTTTGCGGACGCGCTTCGCGGTTTGTAGAAATGCGGTGCTGGCTGACACATGTTCGCTATAATTACAGAACGGGCGATGGCCTTCTCCGAGGGACTAATATAAAGTTGGGGACGCGAAACTCTCACTACGTTTGTCCCCTTTTAGTTTTGTCTGCTCTCGTAACTTCATTACGACTCTGCCAACTTCCCTTCTATTCCAAAGCCATGAAGAATTATGATTCGCTGAAATATAAGAGATTCGGTTTTAGACGAAATTGGGAAAAAGCTAGGTATATTCCTCGAAGTAGTGACTCTGTGACTCACTCTTGAATCTATCAACCTTGCCAAAGCTCAATTTGAAATGAGTAGTTTGTAGCCATTTCCTATTTATCTGATAATCATGTACCTGCTAGTATGGCACCTATCACATTGTATGTCTTTATTGACGCAGTGCTCTTGGGTTTCATGATTAATTTCATTTTTAGTGTCGCTATAAATTTCAAGCTAGTAGGACTTTTAGTAGATTTTTATAGTCTTCCTTAAGACCCTCGCTCGCTGTCTGACCTCGGGATTAATAAACCCTATTACTTGGTTTTTATTTAAAACATTACCTACGCAGTTTTCATCTCACCTGATAAATTATAGAAATCAAGTAGTAAGTAATCAAGAAACTATAATTTAAGCCTAAATTTGTCTTTCAGTAGTTATTTTATCATCTTCCACACAATAATTTGCTAAAAACTATATTGATTGGTTATAACTGGACGTACCTACTACGATAGCTCGATAGATTATTAATTAACTTCTTTCAAACTTGACAAGACGACAATAATGCTATTTGGGAGACGACAATGTTATCTAGGATTCCATAACACAAAAAAATATTCTATCTTCGTGTCAATGTAAGTAGACAAGGCAAAACAGGAATAATATAACGTACGAGTATCTCCGTACCAAGGACTGCGTAATCTCATTTGAATAAACAAGCATCATGAACTAGAATTGGATAGGTAGTTGGTATACCTAATATTGCGAGCGACCTAAACTTTGCTGGGGTGAATAATCTATGTCTGGTACAGCCTACTGCCTAGAGTACCCAGATACAATGCGGCTGCCTAGCGGTGCTAAAGTAACGGAACGCACAGATTCAATGAAAGTAATCCAATAGACAGATCAATAAAGTCCACGTGAAGAGCTGTCTGCTTGAAACACACATGGTAAATGAATTTTTGACTGGATCCGTGATTTGTTATAATAAGTGTGGAAATAAAATCAAAATAATGAAGACGACGACGATATCGTTATAACCTGTAAATTGTGGTGACTTCCGGAATATTTTATTTGAATTTAATAATTTTATTATTTGAAAAGTAGGTATTCCATCTAGTTGCGACGGAATCAGGCACTTGGTTCATCATTAATTTTGGGATTCTACTGACATGATTCATCCAAGATTTGGCCCTGATGCAAAAGAAATATTGAGGACTAAAGAAAATGTTACGCATTTCAGCGTTCAGTATAAGGCGAAGTCGTACAGTAGATTATTGATTTACAAAACAGTTTCCTGGAGTAAAGGTCATTTTGGCACGACTACCGGTAAATTCAATTTGCAGATGCGCTTTATTCGAACTCGCTGCGTATAAATTATCAGCCTTGGCACATTAATTTTCTACGCTCGTTTTCAAAGTGAGTTCAACTGTTTTTTTGCTAACACCATGCAAGGAACTACAGAGCACTTTAGCGAATGCTCAACAAAACTATTTTTTTGGTAACCGAGCTTGGAACTTGCAATGCAACATTTGTGTCGTATCGATTTGAGTTTTAACATTCCTGTAGCTCGCTGCTGCTAAACAAGTTTAACATTTTGCGCCTATTTATGAGGAAAGCTCTGCGGCAAGCTTCAAGTATTATCGATTCTGTCTGTATAAACCTGCATAACTCTTAGGACTTTACTTTGAAATGTTTCGTTTTAGCTTACGCAGTAACAACTCCCCCGTTTTACATCCTCAAAGAATCTGAATCGTACTTGGTACCAAGAGATCTCAGGGGATATCTACGGTGCCTGGGGATAAAATCGTGAAGATTTTCAGCATTTCAGTTTTTCAGTAACAAGATCACTGACTATACAATTTTTTTTAAAGGTATCACAGCTCTCATGGTAGTAGCTCTGCCTTCAGCGCTGTAGGCCGTAGGTTCAATCTCCACCGGAAACAAACATTTGTGTGATGGACATAGATGTTTGTTCTCTTTCCGAGTGTTATTATGTTCCTATTAAAAGTATGTGTTATAAAAAAAGGAACAAATAGGTATTATTTCAGCTTGGGGCTAGACAGTGCTGTCCACCATTATTTATTTCTACCTACCTTTTCACTTTGCTTATAAAATGTAGATTCAATTTTGTTAGTGAACAGTGTACATCAAATAGATAACAATAAACAATAAGAAGGTAGTTGTTAGTCCCGTTATCATCACAAAGGCTATCTGCCAGTTAGTCTACTACCGCTGTGTTGATGTTGTAATAAATTACGTTAATAGGTACTATTTGTTTTTCTCGACACCGACTATTAAATATTTATAACGTGCACAGTTCGTTGACCGATAAAGATACGTTTAACTTGCATGAGCAATCTTTTCTCAAAAGCTCTCGGAAGCTATCTTCAATCCAAATGGTTATTCAATAAACGTAATATATGAAACAAACCTGCATAGGTCAGAGTTCTTTAGTTGAAGGTTTTTTATGGTATTTGATTACAAGTGGCTGAATTATTTATTTAATGGTATGACAGTTACAAATACAATAAAACCTTAAAAGAATCTACAATAATGTAAATTTATCACCATAATGAAACAGTCAAATCGAAAGCTAACTAATATAACATCAAAATAAAACTTAATCGAAGGATAGATCCAGGTCCCTGAGTCAGCTCTCGCTTCTCGTACCTGCCTAAGAGCTGATTTCACCATGCTCTGTTTGATTAACAAAGGATTAAAGGGCAGTTAAATATGTCAAAATGTACGCGTTCGACATCTAAGGTTAGATTTAACATCCTGTTAATCCTTGATTAGTAACTAACAGAGCATGGTGAAATCAGCTCTAAGCAGGCTACGCATAACTGCGTAGTGCTTTTGATAATTTCCACTGTTTCTGCTTTTAAAGCTTTTAAACCACTGAAATTATTTTTTTCTTAAAACAGGTCAAGCTTTTATACGTGCAGTTGTCAATAGGGGGAGCCTTCGCATTCGATTCGCAATTAACCGCGAATCTAGTACGGCTTCAGCGATAGTGTTTCATCCGTTGCTTGACCCAAGGCATTGCGGTTTTTACCATCTCATTGTTTTTGGTCGTGCTCTAATTTACTACTAGCCTCAATCTTTATTCCGTGCCTTCCTTGATTGCCATCCTTTGTACCTTTGTCTTAAGTGCTAGTCCTTTATTGATTTACCTGCCCTTGGATGTTGAATTCAAGGTATTTTTTTAGATTTCGTGATTATATTGCAAGTATTCTGACCTCGGTGGCTTTAATCAAAGTGCCGGGAATATTTGCTAAAGAAAAATAATTACAAAATACATTGTAGTTTGAGTGGACTATAGGTACAAAAGTTCTGCTAGCATAGGCGGCTGGCCTTGATCGATCCGTGCGTGTGTCATTCCCTTTACAGCCTTTGTCGGCGATGGTCGTGCCTTGATCCCATTTTATAGCATTATAGGATGGAAATCCGTAAAGAACGGTGCGGTGCGTTGTTCGTTTTCGTATCGTATTTCTGATTGGAATTACGTCCTCCTACAGACCTCTTATGTAGAGGTCTGTAGAATCGATCAATATCTAACAATAATATTTTTATCTTCATTTAAGTCAACCAAGTTTCAGTCTTCTTATATCTGAAATAAAAAACTGACGAAAGCTAATATGAAAAACAAATTCAGTTGAAAATAAAGAGGGTTGGACAGCGTAGGCAGTAAAAAAGAAGTTGTTGTACAAGAGAGGAGGGCATTATAATATCTACCCTCGAAATCGACCCTCGCATTGAAACTCATATAGAATTGATGTTTTCTACCCACGGTTATCTAGTCAGGGTATATCCCAGTTTTATGGATGTGTTCTTTGTATACATAACTACCAAACCAGTAACTACCTAGGTTACTTAGGTACCAAATTGTATAGGCTAAAGGCAAAAAAAAAATCCCACGACAAGTTGCAGACCAGCATATTTTTTGCAATGCTATAATTTAAATCTTTGTAAATTAGATAACAATGCCTATTCACTCATATTCTTTGCAAAGTATCGCGAAAAGTTTTCGAAAAGTAATAAAGCTTCTGCCAAAATTTGCTATATAATAAGTTGTTACTTGAATCAGTTTCGAAACCCAGCTCCAAGTTTTCTCAGCAGATGTGCTGAAATTCCAGTTACAATGCGGTTAGTAAGTAATGGCAATGTGGCGGCAATCTGCTACTTTTCTGCTCTTCAATTTATCGCCGCAAGCCATATTGAAACTTTCGAATGAAAATGAGAAACCCAGTATAGCCTTGAAATCCGTAGACATTTACTGTGGGTATTCTTATAGTAATACGCGTCGAGTAACCGCTTATGGTCGGACAATGAAAGCTTATGAGAATGATGGGTTTGTTCTATGACGGTTTTTTTCTGCAAAATTTTCCCTTGATCATTTTAGCTCGTCAATATTAATGACGCAACTTTTCGATTCTGATCTGAACGTGATATCCATCTAAATATTCGGTAGAATATTAATAAATCTTCTCACAATTATGTTGTCTCTGTCACTGTTGCAGTAATCTGATTAGCGTACACGAAATCCATTTTATTTTTGCAGGAAATTTACCCGCATACAATACGTCTCAAGTTATTTGAATCACGTACTTGTCTACCCTCCTACACATTTCATTATTCCGCGCGTATATGCGACACCAATCAAACTCCGCTCGACATAATAAGATAAATATCCTGAGGGACGGAATCTAGGTTCGCAGCCTTCACAGGCAGTATCTGCGGAAATGATCGCTGATGTTTTAGCAATGCCTGAAACAGCAAAATCGATACCGTGCCCGTCGCTGGCGGACGCGCGCTGCTGGCTTCGAATTATATTTCAGCCAAATCCGACCCGCACGTGTCTCAACTTGTTGCCTTGAGGAAAGCTGCGCTATAATAGTAATAGCCCGCAATATCCGTTGCAAATGTTGCAATCAGAGAGTTTCTGTAGTTGCTATCAGTAGGATAATTGTTAACAGATTGAGTGACCCAAAGAAAACCCCAACCCCACATTTATTTATTTATTTATTATTATAGAAAATCAACAGCAATTACAATAATACAATAGCTGGGTGTGTGTAATCTTAAAATAGGCCAATAATAGATTTTCCTAATTAATCATATCACAAAAAAACTTTACTATCCTCCAGCATAGTATAACGAGTGAATGTGCCCTACATTTAGCGGGATAAGAGCAAGAACATGATGAAAGTGACCAAGGGTTATGGAAGGGAGTCATTGTTTTAGTAAACTGAAAAGCCAGCATGCAATAAACCTTGATGCACCACGTAATTATAAATATAAATTAAGAATATCTACACAGCATCTTCCTAAAACCCCTATCTTCCATGACAAGTCTTCTCTGTGATCCTATATTTCACTATTCTACACTTCACGCAAACCATAATAATGTATTCTTAATATTAAGCGGCATAGAACTTTATAAATACCAGCATAAAATGACTACTTAGGTATTGTAAACTTGATCTTGAACTTTGAAAATAATGATTTCAAAAGTTCAATAAGTAAATCCAACTCCAAGACCCTTTAGACAAATGTTTATCGTGGAAACTAATTTATCACCGCGGTGGCGGCGATATGATCTACAGAGACTGTCTGAGAGGGTATGAGTGAGAGTCATGGCTTTTTGATGGAGTATCGCATATTATGACGAAAATAACCCTACTGTAGCTGGCATGTGGCTGGAGACACCTTTTTTTATTCGTTCGCTTATAACAAGTAGTCTTATTTAGCGATCTCAACTGTTAAAACTAAGGTTGTTAGTTGCGAATTAAATTTTACACAATTGAACTCACTACAGCCTGGTGAGATAACTTACAGCGAACAGCTAGCCAGAATGTAAGCACGGTTAGGCTTCTTTAAGGACAGCCTGGCGGACGCCACGGCGCGCCATGCAGTTCCGGTGGCGGTATTTCCGACGCTCGGTATTTACTCGTTTCTGGCTAAAGTGCCTATACCTACAAGCCAGGCTCACTCCTGCCTGGTATTCCCAGTTATTACCGCAGGGGTTGTTGGCCGGGCGAGATCGATCCACCGCACCATTCGTCGCCGGTGTTACCGGTGCACGGGGTTATGGCACCATAACCACTGCAGTCTGGTTGTTTCATCTCTTTTCCACTAGACTTTTCTCAAACTATCCGCCAGCCAAACTAACTCACTTCAACTTGTGCGAAGCAACGGAACGTAGAAACACGCTCGGAACATAGATCTTATAAATCTTATCTATAGTACTAAGTAAGTTTGATCGGTGATTTTAGTGAATTTGAATATCTGACTGGTGTTATTCATAAACGATGATTTTGGGTACCTACGGGAAATCAATCGGAAGCTATTTGAGAGTCGAAACAAATTCAGCGTGGCATTGCCGGCCGTTAATTGGCTGCGGGTGGCGGCGCCGAGACGGCGGCGGAACCTCCGCATGGTGCCTCCCTACAGCGCCCTCCCCTCGTGGCTCCCGTTCGCCCCTCACTGCTCGGCATTTTTATGAGCAAGAAGCCCGCCGAGACCCGCAAGTCTGGGAGGCTCTTAAATTAGTCTACCCCGACCCTAAGACCCCTGTTGCTAGGTTTTGCTTCTGCCCAAATTTCACTGACTCACTGTTACTTCCTAAATGCATACTCCCCATTTATAGTCTAGTAATTTTACATCTCCGTCAAACCTCGTCCCCTGTCTTTTTTATATACTAAAGTCTGTCTCTGAATCTCTCTGTGTTAAAATTATTAGCATGTTCATTCTTACTTCCCTCTGGTAAAGAAGTGAGATGTCTCCGAATTTGGTCACCAAGTTCGGAGACATCTCACTTCTTTACCAGAGTATTTGGTAAAAGGTAATAGACTTCGTGGGTGACATTATTTTTCCATTTCGTAGGCTTATTTTCTCGTGTGGGTTATCAAGTTAGGGACGGTAGCGCTCGGGGTGGGTCCGCAGGGCGGGGTGCGGTGCGGGGAGCAGCTATCGACCCGGTGTCCTCCACCCCCCGGCGCGGTTCAGTTTCCGGGCGAGAGTCGCGCAGTCCGCCGGCCGCGACGCGACTCAGACACTCGTTAGATAGTTAATCCAAATCATCACCATGCTGATAGGACTCGTGAGGGACTCGGTGATGCAGTGCTTCTGCCACACGTGCAGAGCGCCCGTGCTTCCAGCAGGTTGGAGAGACATCGTTCGAAAACGCCGGCTGCGGCGCACTTCTTGATAACGACCGGCGAGACCGCTGCCACTGACGAGGAGACGTACGCCCAATATGCGATGCATTTCACTGAAATGTTTTTGGATTTCTCTTATCCATTGTTTTTCTTTGGAAGATTTTGGTCCTGTTGCAGAACTGCAGTAATTTAATTAGGCTATCTAACTTAGAAGGCTGATTGGAAACTTGGCTCTCCAAAAAGAACATCGAAACAACGATATTTTGGAAGTTGTAGAACAACTCTACTGTAAATTTTGAGTGAGTTGGTAAGCAAGTTCTAACCATAACTTTGCCGGCCGGCGAGGCATGGGTGGGGATGCCGGCCGGTCCCGATTTTCGATCGCGATCTCTCTGACGACGACGTGAGATGCGCACGTGATCCACCCTATCCACGCATTGCGTTGTCCGCTAGCTGTGATGCTTTAAATGATACTGATAGATCTAGATATAGATCTATCTATATCTATGTCAGTGACGATGTTCGATGGCATTGGTAGTTTACCAAAGTTTTGATCGTATCCAGCTCGTTATAATATTCATAGTTTTTATCAAAGCACGGTATTGCTGGTAACATTTATTTAAAAGGCTTTGTTGTTGAATAACTGGCTATGATTTTTTTTTTTAACATTTAAAGATCTTTTTTATTAAAATACTTATCATGTTTGTTTTTCTATTATGTATATAGTCACCTATTCCTATCAAGCAGGTCCACCATTTTGTGTCTTCGTACTCTACGACACTCGTCCACCATTTTGTCTCAGTAGTTCTGAATTGATTACTTCTTCATGGTTACCTTACCTAGCCATTCTAGGTTACCTTACCTAGCTATTCTAGGTTACCTTACCTAGCCTACCCGTAGTTCATTGTTTAAAAAATATAGTTTTATCGTTATTTATTTTCAATATCACATTTTTTGTTAATATGGTTTGTGTCGATTAATTGTCCTTCCTATAATAACATATGCTACAATTTCCAACTGAATCTTGCTGAGACAGTTACTTCAGTAGATAAGTTACTAAAACACATAAAACCTGTATTAGAACTTAACAGACTTATGACTGCTGAAGACCACAACGTTTTACCGCAGTTCTTGATATTAAAGTCGATGATCCTCCAAACGCAGATCGTAAAACTCAGCCTTGAGAAGCTCCGAGGCGTGTCTGCGAAATAGCCATTTTTGCTCCACGTCATATATACCTTTTGTAATGTGAAGAAATTTTCTGTAATATCATTGATGTGTTCTAATACTTGTCACAGGGTACACAGATTCAACAACAATACCTAAAAATTTATACAATAGTAGACTTCGAGAATAAAAACTGAAACAGCTTCACGACTTTGATCACCAGGTACGGTAAATATTGCTTCAGATCTTTTGTTACCAAATACGAACTCCAGATTCTTTGAGAATATGATTAAAGTATCACCTTTCGTTGTGTTGATTTCCTTTAGGCTAAAACATGATTTATGTGAACACAGACCTGCAAAAACAATTTATCATTCAAATCTATTTTGCAATGTAATGTTGGTTTATGCTTGTCATTTACGCCCGTCGCGTTTCAAGTGTATTTGGATTAGTTGTCAGTCGACACGCCATTTACAAACAGACATTGGGGGACAGGAGATCATATAATTGTTTTGGGGGTGATTATTACACCGAGTTTAAATTGGCTCAACAAGTTTTAATCCCCTTCGGGTACAGGGATGCTTAACAAGATCATCTTGTGCTCGTTAGTATGTGATTGTTTTGATAATCTAAATCAAATTAGTCTTCGAGTGGTCGCAAAGAGGGGATATAACATCGCTCCTTCATCTACTTTGTTATTTTTTTGGGCATTAGGTAGGTATGATTCTTCAAATAAGCAAACATTCCCCAGCAGGAGTCCGCGTGAAATAAAGCGTTTTCCAGCCTTAAAAGGACTACCTACTAAATGCAATGAAATGTCTTTCCTGAAGAAATAAAAGGCTCCTTGAAATTATTCAAAGAAATTCTGGAATGGATTTCATATTGTCAAGAGTTGCATGACAGTAAAGATTAGGAAAATACCCTTACCGCACGTGAACCGGGTATGTTTAAAAAACGCGGGCTTATGTACGGCAATATCACAATGATGCATTGCAGGTCCGAATAATGTTTGCGTGTACGTGCCGCTTCCGAGTTCCCCACCTTGCTTCGGAAATCTGATACGAATTCCGGCTTGGGTGTTAAGTAATCTACGGTAGAGTAACGTCCACATTAAACACACAAACTTCCACTGCTGTTAGCAGCTTTAAAATTATATTTCAGTTTTGTAGCTTCAAACGAGACTGCGTCCGCAATGTGTCTCACAGGCACACCCATTTGCTAATGAGGGTAGCTCGTAAAGCTGAGCTGACATCTAAAGCGTCTCCGCTTTGCTATTCTGGATATTCTTGTCGTTCGTTGCATTGAATATCTCTCTTGATTCTCTACATAGCTTCGCCACCGCATTCGTTTAAAATAGTCTCGTGCCAATGTTAGTATTCCCTGCGGTAGTAAATTCGCTTTCCGTTCTCCCCTCGGCTTCACCGCCCGCCGGTTTAAAGTCAAGCTTTAAATATTTTATCAGTTTTTCAGGTTGGTATGTCGTGCGGCGCCAGAGGGCGATGAATAGGGCTCCTCGACCTTTTCGTCGACACTGCCCGCTTTATGTTCAATTACCTGTTATTATTTGACTCTATTGAATTCGTTAGGGTTAATAACTTCGCTAAAAGCTAAGAGCTTTTCAAATATTAAAAAATATTTTTTCTTTATTCTATTCCCATGAACGGTCAGGTCTTAAGATGAAAACCCATTTATTCAGATACCTACAGCTGTCACATGCTTTATTTAAATATGCAAATCAAAACAGTAGTAACACAATCAAACACGAAATAAGTTCAGTTGAAACTTTATCTTTGATCTTTCAAACGGAAACATTTGAGTGGAACCGTGCATTTCCTCGGGCTGAGCTGCATTTGCGGTTACGTAAACTTCAAGTTGGCGTATACAATTCGATGCGAGTTCACCGCAGCGATTTGCCCTCTGTTAGGCGAGAGAGTAAATTAGACTCCATAAATTGCTCTGTTCAAGTCAGTCAACGTATTATCATGCAACAGATAGAAAAAATGAGTTATGGCTCGCACGGCCAAATTAATGTTGTTTGCTCTTGACTAACTAACGACCCAATCAGCCACGTGCGCGTGATAATTCACACTGACTGAATGAATGTACATATTTCTATTCTGTCACTGAACTAAGCTATGTTCCCAACATCTTCATTATGTACCTATGCATTTAGGTTATTATTTCATAACTCCAGTATTTTCTGAACTAACGTTGTAAAAAGATAATAATTTCATAAAATCTTATCCATCAATTTCCCTATCATTTCCTTAGCGATCATAAATTCAAATCGACAAGCCATAAACTCGACTCAAGTAGGATTACTGAAAATACTGCATAGAATTAAAGTTTAAACTCTGAATATTTGCGGTCGCCGCGTTGTCTGCCGTGTAAACCGACGCTGAGCGTTGCCGTGAGGGATTATCCGTATTTGCGGGAAACTTTCCCCCAGTCCCTTTTACGGCTCCACATTCCGATCACGTACCGGCCTCTCATCTTGCGATGTCGTGCCGTCGCGTTATTACCTCCCAACTATTACCCCAAAGACGACCGTACACGAGTCGAACTCGAAATATCTAATGACTATTGACGACTCCCCGCTTGTTTCATTAGTTTGGCCCAGCAGTTGTTCTAAGTTTCAAACAATGACTTAATTTGATTATGGAAGTTTATCCAATAATCTCGTTTATTGGGTAGGTAATCGATACTGTGCTACAGTTGCAGAACATGCTCATTTAGCATAAAGCTTGACCAGTGAATATGTTCCTATACACCTGCAATGCTTATCTGTAATCCGCCCTTCGTTATTTGTAATGCATGACATATGACAGCATGAGATCGATAATTGTAATTATTGTTTTACATCACCTATTCGTTATCATGCTGAATTATGCATTACATTATTAATGAAGTACGATTGTTATCATTCCTATTCTATTGTTAGCCTTTGCTATCACGTGGAATATGACAACGATTACCAACTCCAATAATTTCAGCCTGTTTTTATAAATCGATGTTAGAGCACGCGACCGTCGTCGTCGCTTGGCTTGACTTAGATTCATTACGAGTTCTGCCGGCATCGAATAGTCTTCTAATAAACATTAGTCCGTCTGAATTGACCGCTGTAATCGCTTTCCAATTGCCCTCGGAGGATGGACCTTGGGGGATGTTGGCCCTCTTGCTGTGTGGGTATGTGGACTCATTACTTATAGATTTGTGTAAGCCTGAGCTTTTCCAAGGTTCTGTCGCATTGGGTCAGTACGTCTTCTGGTAAGTGGTCGGCGTCGCGTGATGAGTTCCGCTGACGTCCTTATTTATTTCTAGCACACCGGCGGTCAGCACCAGTCAAGAAACCAATCGGAAAACCAAGAACGAAGCAGCCAAAGAAAGTTAAATTCATCAGTAAGTGTCTGGTAACAATGAAATAATATTTCAATTCGACAGTGATGGATAACGGTATTATGTTAAATCGCAATGATATTCGGACAGCGTAACGGCTTCGTGTTACTAGATTTCGGCCCGATGACGATGACACAATTACAGCCAGATGGGATTCTGTCACCACTTTGTTTGGGATCCCATTACTTTTCAAACAAAATGATACGCTCGAAAATAACACTCGTAAAATATAACGAAGGCAAGTTACTTTGCAAGAGGCATAAAAGCTTTCTGCGGAATTATGAAAACACGTACAGTCCCCGTATCATCGAGGAAACTTTGAAAAACTGGTTTTTCTTTAAATCAGAGCTTGTGCTTTCTTTGTGGGGTGAAGTACTTTCCCCTTTTTTTGTTTTTGAGTTATTGTTGCTAGTTGCCGCTCGTAGAAGAATAGTTTGCGCCGGTGCCGTTGCCAGTGAGCCACAGCACCATTGTTTTACGGTACTCGAAGTTCTTTTGTGTTGTTCTGAGGGAATGTCTTTCTAATGAGGTCCAATTAACTACGCATTTTAGTAGTGGCTTTACTCGGTGCTACTGCTATGTTTTTTCCAACAAATAGCAAACATCATTTGATGTCGAAACTTAGGTCATCTAATAAAAAACAACTAACATTATGACCAATTTATTTATATTTATGAAATAGTGGAAATCCAGTACATTAATAATACGATCAAGCATTAGTTTTGTGTACAAAAAAGACAGAAAAATCGTTAACCACCCGCCAAAAATAAATACAACAATATTATGAAAGCCTTGTTAGGCTAGGTGCAAAAAATAAAAAGTTATGTGCCGACCAACTAAGTAGGGTAGAGTTTAAGCTTAGCTTAGCCACGAGCTAAGCTCACCTAACCTATCGATCCAACATACAACCCCTACCACCCTAGCTATTCATGGAATCAAAAATTCTCCACAATCAGCCATTATCACTTCAGCTGGTGCCTTTTGGATGCTTGCCAAGGCTCTGGCAGACGGAATTCCTACTTAGAATTGCAATTGAAGATTCTAAGGGCAAATCATTAATGTATCAGGATGTTGGTGGGCGGCCTGGCCACCAGTGAGAGGTATATTTTAAATCCAAGTGGAATGGACGTGTTCTCGTAAATAAAAACTTAATTTAACAAAGTTTATGTCAACATGTCATACCTACATCCCAATTAGCCATGATTGAAAGTGCAAAGTTTCAGTTTAATTTGTCGCTTCGAAAGCAATCTGCAAATGGAAGCACATGAAAATTAATGATACTTACTCACTTGAATAATTCCATTGTTTGCAGACAGTCATCGTGCTGAAAATGCATGTTATCGACATGAGTCATCGGGCCATAGGGGTGTACAGTCGCCCACCACCCCTGTCGCCCCTTCGAGTAATGACTACCGAATTCCTTCGTCCTCCTGACGGGGACCAAGTTTATCCGACCTTGAGCTTTACGTTAATTTACGCAGGCCATTCATCCCCCTCAGTCCTCTCGGGGTTTTTAAAATTCCACCCCTAATGAAGAGACCCCTGGTTGTAATTAAATGAGTTTTGAAAAGGTGTCCGCAGATTATTCTGACGCTTAATTAGTGGATGTTGAATATTTAATGTTTTTATTAAAATACGACTCGGGGTTTTAAAATTTATTCTAGTTTATAGTAAAGGTTTTTTCTAACTTCTGAATGAAGTAACTAAACTCTTTGAAGAAAATAAATGAGTCATTCATTTAAGTTAGTAAAGTGGTTATTTATATGGAATCGGATTTATTATCAGCCTGCAATTTAGCTCCTGCTGAGTGAACACAGACCCTCCGGTAGAACTGATTCCTATTCCATGCCACCGGGTGGGTTAGTTGAGTGCTTTTGTTTCTCTTATTTGATTTTGCCCCACGGAATTACTAATCCATAAACAATCTACATTCTTCTGCCTTACTTGTTCATTGATGTTTACTGACTGAAGACTATTTGTTAAGAACAAGGCTTCCATTGCATTGATTGATGACGTCAAGAGATGAGGTCAAGACCGTTGGTAATAGCGCTTTTAGAGTATGATAAGTATTTTTACCAACGAACATCCGGGTTATGATAATGAGACCAACAATAACAGCTTCAGGAAGCACGTTTTTTTAAATAATTCTTGACATGAATGCCCATTTAATAAGATTTTAAACCGAACAATTTTTATAACCCAAATGGAGTTCGGTATGGATAAATAATGAGCCAACAAGTGGTGAATACGACGGCATTAACCTTCTCTAAGTGTATGCTCGTGTTCCCCTGACATGCTTGGGGTAATTGTTGGTTTCAAATGGCTGGGTATTGTCATTTGCGGCATAGGATTATGTTTTTGAACATTAGCGGCTATGTTACATGTTTTATGACTTAGTTTCTCCAGTTACGTACCATACCGACCAATGACTGTTATTGAAGCGAATTCAGTCTATAAAAGGGTGAAAACCTTCAAACAACGTCTCTCTCGCGCATTTCAATACTTTTTGAAGATTTATAATTGTTGAAGGTAGTTATGAAATATCACAAACAATGATGTTTCGGAAAATAACAACAAAGGTTCAGAAAAAATATAATTTTGATTCAATCAAACAAGTATTCTTACAAGAGACTACACCTTCAGCTTTAACTACAGCACCGCAGCGGATTCAAGGAGTCCTAGGTCTTAATTTGGAGTCTTTTACGAAGTTCACATGGTGACTAACGACGTACAGTATGAATTTCTGTGTTTTCAATAGCCAATTCTTTTGATGCTACTATCGCGTGACAAATATCTATCACAGCAATCATTAAACAAAAACTTGTCTATTATAGAACGAGTATTAAACAACAATAATTAATACAACGTAGGTATATTATATGAAAGGGGCTACTTTTCACATTAAACTTTAAAAATCCAGACTTGTTTGGGAATAAGATTGTTTTTGAAATATCAGTGTTTTAAGCTCAAGTAAGAAAGGCTGGATTTATTACTAGAAGCGCTTTTCGTCGCACCAAGGTCTTCAGACGTCTTCCGTCATTTTAGATTCTTATGGCATCCTCTGTTCATTACCGTTGTTCAATGTCCAGAAAGTGAAGACTTCCAAAAGACCCTTACCATCTCTCAGAAAAAAAAATCTGTAGACGCAATATTTTAAAACGAAATAGGCTCACGGATGTAAACCAGGTACCGAGCACGGTAGATATTCCCTCAGATCGCTTGTTAATGCTTGATAATGAGATTCCTAGGTGGAATTCATTTATTGATTGGCCCCTTGTCAACAGCTACCGAAATCAGGTGCCAAGAGATGTCGAAGGGTGGTCTTGCGTACGAGGTGATCCTGGCCGAGCCGGTGGGCGTGCCTGCCCCGCGCCGCGCCGATTCACCCGAGAAGACGCCTTCAGTCGAGGAGATCCAAGAGAAACTCAAGGCTGCTGAGGAGAGGAGACGCGTAAGTAGACCCTGCTAGTAACTTGAAGTCAAGAGCAGCTGTTGAGGCACTGGTTTCGATTCTTGACAGCCTTCACACGGTTGGTAGAACGTAGCTCTGCCTTCTGCGCAGTGGGCCGTCGGTTCGATCCCCACCGAGAACAAACATTTGTGTAATAATTTTCTATGTGGTAGTCCTGTCTTCTTCGTCTTGTAGGGTTGTCAGTAATAATAGAGGGTTGTTCTACGTCTGGGTGCTATACACTATGTACAAGGTGCTATGACTATGGAAACCAGATGACTGAGTATATACTCAGTCATCTGGTTTCCATAGTCATAGCTCATATATCTTAGTTTGTGGTTTGCTAGTGCTGAGTGCTGAGTCCACCAATATGTTTATACATATACGTATCTAGTAAATGTTTATTGAATAAAGACGAAGAGAAAGATGAGAAGAATTTATTAGCTTGTTGTGATTTATTCACCGTCTAAATTCCATTCTCTTGCAGAGTCTAGAGCAAAGCAAGATGGCCGCGATCGCGCAGAAAATGGTGAAGATCGAGGAGGCGTCGAAGATCCGCAGCGAACAGACCAACAACTTCATCGTGGCCACCAAGGAGGCGCTCGACGCTAAGATGGAGACGCACGAGGAGAAACGCGAGGCTTACATCAGCGAGCTGCGGGGAAGGCTGAAGGATCATCTCGAGGGTGTTGAGAAGACCAGGTAAGACGCTTATCCAGCTCCTAAAGCGAAGCTCCAATTCTATCTTACCTACGCCGGCGTTGCCGCATACGATGATGATCAGCTTCTTGTAGGTGACACGTTAAGGTGTTTGGGCATTTAGACATGACAGCTACATAAAAGCTGCATAACACATTTCATCATTGACATGTTTAAATAAGTTCTACTAACAAATTATGGATCATTGACATCTGAAATAAATGAATTGAATTGATAAAAAACATTTAAGAAGAAGACCTTTTTCTGTTATGCCTATGCCTCAGTAAGATCGATTGTCATCACACTGGATCTTCATTATTATATTGTCACAAGGATCATCCAAAAGAACGGTAGAATCAAACTGTTTGTTGCCTGGTCTTCTAGGCTTAGTCGCGTGGGACTGACACCTAGATTCTTCTAGCCTTAAGACGTTTCAAAATGGTTCTTGTGATTAAATTATATATCTAACTTTTGACTTCGAATCTTAAACCTATCTCGGCCATAGCAGTCGCACGGAGCTCTAAAAACACAAGAGAAAGTTAAAATTATGGCTAATTTAAATAAGTTTTTCTAATGTTGATGATTTTTTTAATAATTGAATTGTTACCTGACTTACTAATTTAATTTTTTCATTGTTTATTAGTTATTTTATTGATTGCTTATATTTTATTTAAATTTAAAAAAATTGTGAATTACGTGAAACTACCCACATACTAAGAACTAACTTCTAACCATATTTCTCGCAAATAAACATTTAATTTCCTTCACAAGAGTTGGCCACTGGCTTATACCCTTCCACTCCGTACAGGTTGACCTTGGAACAGCAGACGGCCGAGGTGTACAAGGCGATCGAAGACAAGATGACCACGGCCGCTGACAAGCGCGATGAGAACATCAAGAAGATGCTCGATCGTTTGCGTGAACATGTAAGCACTTAGCTTTAATATTACCTAAAATATATTTAATTAAAAGGCACTTGGTATTATAAGATCTGTAGGGCTCTACCGTGCCGGTTGGTACTTGGTACTAAGAGATCTAATGGGGTCTACCGTGCCTGGGGATCAAAGTCGTGAATCTGTTTCTGATTCATATATTTTATTGATATTTTGTATGATGTTTACAAAAAAACACAGAATTCAAGTATTTGGTACATCAGTTCAATCAGAAACTCAAGTTCGGGTTTAATACAAGCTTTGAAAGAATAAAGAAAAAGGCATAGGTACATGTAATGGTGGCAAATGTGACGTGCTACTATAAAAGTGCAGTGGAAAAAAAAACAGAAATAACACTGGTATAATAATTGATGGGTTAATAGGTCCCCGGTTCGGTATCTATTGTCAAATCAAATCAAATCAAATATTTTATTTTGTCAGTATTTTAGGTATTAACATAGGTCTTCTTAAAAATAATAGTATCACTAAAATCCTACCAATACAGGCGTACAAAATTATTTAGATACCTACTTACCGTCCTAGGCAGGTACAGCTTTTCTCACATAGAAACACTGGGATTAGATAGAAATTGATTATAAATTGATGGATGCAGGAGGAGCAAGTCCGCAAGGTCCGCGCCGGGAACCAGGAGCGCTTCAGCGCGCTGGAGACTTCCATCCAGGACAAGCTCACGCTCGCCGCCGCGCGCCGCCTGCAGCGCGAGGCCGACCAGAAGGAGAAACTGCGCAACCATGTGAGTCTACTGTACACCTATACTAGCTCAATGGCAGGACAACGTGTACCGGTGATGCCAGATTGAAGGGAATCCCCCCAAAAATGAGGGATTTTTATAGCTAGATTGGGGGGATGTTTGCAGGGAAAAAACTGGGTTTGGGTTTTTATTAAGTACCAAACCGATGTGTATCTGCGATGCGATGATATCTGCGATGTGTACCCTTCTACAAAGTCCCAAGCGAGATTCATCAGTAGTCGATAAGCAAATTCAAAAACATAATAAAAAGAAAACTCTTTACAAAGGCTTACTATAAAATATCTGATTATGTAGATGACAAAAAGCTTGGGACTGGACTATGCTCCAACTCATTACAATACAAAAAAATTAAGTATGTACCATAATAATTGTAAAAAGGATCATACAAAAAATTTAACTTAACAAATACCTTTTGACTTACTTTAAAAGTAAATGATGATCGGACAAAAAGTGTACGATAGTAATAATATGTCATACCTGTAGATGGAGCCGCGGTCGCATAAGTAACGTATAACTATCAACATTATACCTATGAGTTTTCCCGGAACGAAACATTTGGTTAAAGTAAGAGCATTGGCTATTTAATTTTGAAATTATACCTCGTGTGTTCATAAGTTTTGAGACGAACTTAATTAATTAATTTAAAAAGAAAGTAATTCATGCAACCTTTTTTAAACTTTAAAATTTTTAAATTTCGAATGTTTTGAATCAGAAAAAATATACATTTGAATATTTGTTTCATTCTCCGTGAAAATGGCGCCAACAAAAGATTTGCGTGCGACTGTAATTTCACTGTTTCAAGCAGGAAAAAAACCAATGCAAGTTTTTAGTGAAATCCAAAGTTTGGGATGTAGTCGGAACTCAAAGTAATCAGAGAGCGAATTCGTCGCAACCCTTGCCGGACTCAAAAGAAATTAGCTCTGCAGACCAACATTTCGCGAATATCGGTGAACAGGATACTTAAATATGATCTTAAACTAAAGGCCTACAGTCGAAGGAAAGTGCATTATTTAAACGAGCGTCTTCGTAAATTGCGACTGGAACGATGTCGGAACCTATTGAAAAGACACGATCCAAAAAATATCATGTTTACCGATGAAAAGATCTTCACGGTGGAAGAAAAGTTTAACCGGCAGAACAATAAGGTTTACGCCAGAAGTTCAAAGGACGTCCAGCCATCTGTACCCCAAGTATGAGATTTGCTTACGATATTTCGTTTTTCGTTTTACGTTTTTGTTCCGTGTTTATTGCGGGTTTTGTATGAAGACGCGATATTGATACCTGATTAAACCATTAAATGATACGCTATTCGCTGGAAAGTACTGGGTTTTCCAACAGGACTCTGCTCCCTCCCATAAAGCTAAGACTACCCAACGTTGGCTGGAGGCCAATTTGCCAGGCTTCATTCGGAGCGAAGATTGGCCCTCGTCAAGCCCTGACTTGAATCCTTTGGATTATTCTTTATGGACGGAATTGGAGCTGAGGGCATGCAGAAAGTCTCACCCAAACCTGGATTATCTCAAGCGAGCCCTTATTAAAGAATCGAAACGGATTCCCATTGAAAAGATTCGTGCCGCCATAGATGAATGGCGCACGCGTTTGAAGGCCTGCATTGAATGCAAAGGCGGCCATTTTGAATGATTTATTTTTAAATACAGATCTAGATGTCAGTAGTTTTAATTTTAATATCCAATAAATGAATACTCAACTTAGCTCCAAAAATATTTTAGTTTTACTGTGTCTCAAGACTTATGAACACACGAGGTAATAAAGTCTTTAACTTCTGGAGCGGACTGTACCTACTCCCACTATGAACCTTGTATGTGGTACGTGTAAAGTTTTGTGTGTAGATAAAGACCCACATCTACATTCCAATTTAAAAATTGTACAAATAGAAGCTTTTCAACCATTTGAAAATGAACCTACTATCAAGTTGTACCACCTTTAGTAGGCCGCAGGCCGGGTAGATAAAGAAACTACGCTAACGTTTATATGTAACGTAAGTAGTACCTTAGCTGTGTAGAGTAAGCTGTGGCAAAGCTGACGCGACATATTGATCCTGACTCCCAAGGCAACTTAGCTCGTCAGGCCGAGCAAAGAGCACTACGCAGTAATATGATAAATGAAAAGTGTGGTTGCCGGTGAAATTACAGGCACATGAGGCTAACATCGGTCTGTATGCCTCAAGTAGATGGACGCAAGACAGTGCATTATAGAGCACGTTCTTGTCGTGCGTGACTTGCGAGGCAATGCTTTGTCATAGGTGGTGGTTACCATTTAACAACAGATGGGCCATCTTCTTATGCCATTAGCAAGCATAAAAAAATGTGAGTGTAGTGCGCTAGCTGTGTAGAATGGGCTGTGGCGGTCCTTTTTACGCGAGATGACATGTAACAGAAATTGCGTAACCCACTTCAGTCGGTTTCTACCCGCTGTGCGGAATTACATGCGACAATGCGTAAGCAGAAGAAGATGGTGGATTTTGACATCATTTCTTAAGGTGTATGTGAGAGAAGACATCAATTTTTATTTTATTTGCTTCGAACGTTACAATCGTTAACATCATTGTTATCTACTGTTCCTGGATAAAGTCGTGAGAGTCGTTACTAATTACTTCAGTCACAATATTACGTGGATCATTTTATCATAGGTATCACATCAAAACTATTGTTTGACCATGCATGTTTTTTTTTATTTTATTTTACCATCATTTTATTTTCCCATCAAATAGAGCAATAAAGTCGAGGAGGTCCGTTCTGTGGCCACCGCCAAGATCGAAGAGATCACCAAGGAGATCGAAACCAAACTGTCGGCTGCCGAAATCAAGAGAGAACAAGAAATACAGAAGAAACTCGACTTTGTTAAGAAGGAGGTTGGTTTCACGTCATGCACCTCTTTGTTTGGGGATTCCCCGTTGTTTTTCTATATTTTTGCCGTTCAGATTCACCACTCGTGAGAGGTAGATTCGTTTCTATTATAAAACGGGTTATATTTTCACAGGTAGTCCAGTAATTTCGTTTAAATGTGTGTATGACAGCATTGACAGCCCTCACATGTAATGCCTATAGACCGTGGGTTCGATCCCCACCGAGAACAAACATTTTGGTAATGAACATAGATGTTCGTTCTCTGTATGGGTGTTATATACTTTTAATTGACAAGTCAGCTATCTGATTCCCATAGTACAAGATTTGCTTCATTTGGAGCTAGATATTGTGGAATGTCCACCAATGTTGTTTATTTATTCCAGGAGCGACGCGCTGAGATGGTGCGACAGAACAAGAGCGCACGCGAGTCCTCCGCTGCCACCTCCGGCTAGACAACTCACACCGTCACCATCTGTACTGTACCGTACCGTACTGTACTTACCACTCGGGGGCATCACTAAACGCATACACAATGCCGCCAACATATCTGCACAGACGAGAGACACTATATAAAATTGTGAAACAAAATATAGTAACTGGCAACATAATGAAATGAAACGACGATATTAGCTCGTCTATGATCAACTGAACAGATTATGTTGGTGGCACTGTAAGTGTCGGGAAATGTGAGGCGATTTTTGGACTCTAGCGGCACCCTGGACCAAACACGCGTATTTTCAACAACATACGTTAGCCCACTGCGTACATAGTACATAATGAGAGTTAGATCATTTCGATTGTGTGCTCAACACACGTCGTACGTCACTAATGTAGAACGGTAGCAACGTTCCTCATTAGTGACGTACGAAAAATAGCGCAATTAGGCTCTTGATGTGATGTGGCAGTTGTTAAAGTCCAAGCTTCAAGTTCGCCTCATGATTTCGGTCACCTATGAGTTTTGCGGCTTATGCTAAGCGTTTTTGCGACAGCGGTTTTTTCATCGCTAAAGACTTAGGAGAAATCATACGATCGATTACCGCAGTGCGGCTAACCACCAACAAAATCGCGTCAAATATTTAGCGATGAGTTTATTGGAATTGTTATTATCTGAATCGATCTTAGTCGCGCGGGAAAAATTTATCAATAGAAGCGTTTGGTTCAAAATTTCTTTATACCAAAATTCCTTTCAGAATTCACTCAATTTAAGGGCTTCTATCGACAATTTCTACCTTCATGATAGTTGAAAGAACGCTTTCGCGTAAACGCTGAATGCCCTCCCTCAAAAACAGACCACTGCACTGGCTTCAATTTGCGTGGCAGGCTTTGTGTTCGGAATTCGACATGGTTGAACGTAAACTGGCTAAGTAGTTATTTTTATGACGGTTCGTGTGCACATTTTGGGTCGAAATTTTATATTACGATAGATCTCGGAAATGAAATTGTGATCTGTGAGGCTTGTCGTCGGTCGTATTATTCGGGACTGCGGTCGGCGCTTTTGAAGATATAATTAGGTGAGGAACAGCTGTCTGAATGAGGCTTTCAGACGTGCGCAGTGTTATGCTTCGACCACCTATCCGAAAGGGTTGCAACATAACAGTCTTGCGAGCGTGCTCGTAGTTTCGTTCAAATCAAGGAAAGGAATTGAGAGCTGACGAATCTAGTAAAATTACTAGTTTTCCGATGCTCAAGGAATGTTTGAAGGATTCATAGTCATAGGTCGACATGATGGCCGCTGATGTTCAAACGCTGATCATGTGACCTATGAAGCTAGGTTTAAGGGTTTGGCTGGTCCAGTAGCAAAATTGTAACGTAGGATGTCGTTGAAGCGCCAAACGGCAGAAGAGCGTCGGCGTTGTAACCTAACAAGTATTGTGATAGGCTAAATATTTATCTTTGCACTACCTAATACGGATTTTCAAAATATCAGTGTTACACCCGACCGCGCTTGTCACACAAACTCCCCTCGTGATCATGCTTACGACATTTAATTTATCGGATTTCGTTTCGTGTCTAATGTGACTTTTTGTGCGGCCTATATTCCTGGTCGCGTTCTTAAATTAGGCCCAACGTAAAATGTTAATCTATCAAATTTGGGTAGGAATGGATTTTTAGATTTTTAAAAGTTGGATAGTCGTTTTAGGGTTCTATAACAAATGCCGAAAATTGCCCATTTGTTTTTGAATGAAATTTTGGAAATTAATTAGCTCAAAACAGATATTTATTTTTTACGTAACCCTCTCTTATATATGAAGTTTCGGATTGGATCGGATTTTCAAGCAAGCTTGCAGGACGAGGTGGCTCGAGAATGATATCCCTAATCGTTAGATATAGACTTATATCATTATTTTTAATATTTGTCATACGCAACAGTATTTTTAGGAGGATATAATCTAAATTTAAGTTTACTCATGTTCGTATTTCATCTTATCGCTGTTGAATGTCCATTATTATTATGTTGTCGATTATTTAGGAAAGGTCTGTCGTGGGTCGACGTTTTCGAATGGATTCGCTTGCTCGGTGATGCCATCTTAGAATTCTACCACGTCGCAGCCGAGCCGGGAACGTAGCAACAATGAGGAAACAAAATGGCAGCTTGTCCAAATACCCTCACTGTTCTCCCGGCAAAACTGCGACGCGACATCTAGTCTGCATATACGCATTTCGTTGTTATGTTCATTCATCTAACTTCCTTTTATGATCTCAAATCGGTACATGAACTATGTCATTACTACTGTTATAATAAGTTATCAGGAAGTGCCTCGATACTCTAAAATTGGCTCATGAATGATATCAATAAAATGTAGCATGTAATACTGCCTTCACAGCGTTTTATATTTGAACGATAGATATGTGGCGCGCCGAGCGGCTGCCTGTTTGTGCGATGTTCGGGCGAGACTAGAGTAGCTAGAGGGGTAGGGTGCGGTGTCACCGGCCGTGCGAGGTAAAGGAACAGGAGAGCGACGCGGTTTAATACCAATAAGACGCGTGTCCGTCGCTCGACAAGTGAGATTTAACCGTGTATTTTATAGTATATTTTTGCCATTCATATTAGCGTCGTCTGTTTTAATGTCGAAGATAATTATGATAATAATTGTATATAGTAATAAGAGATGAGTATCGTTGCTTGGCGCGGCGGGGCGAGTAGCTTGTCTGCTTGAACTTCGTTACTAACGCTACTATGAGTAAGGACTTAGATGTAAGTAACTAGCTTGTTTCTCGGTGAAGAAGTGAAAACCTCTGACCAATTTGCCTTGGGTATTGTGTAGCCTTTTAGAATCTCACGATCGAGATAAATCATGTATAGCGATGCAACAATATTAGCTTTCAGATATTATATTTTTGTTTACTCTTTGAATTTTTCGTAATGTTAGTCACTTCTATCTCCTATTATGGTGTTATTATAGTTAATTTTTATGTTTTATGTGATTTGATTATTATTATGATTAGTGCTTCAGTTTGTGAGGTATAAAAATGCTGTTTGAAGTGCAGGCAACTTTTGTAGTTTCATTGTCGTATTAAATAAAGTCATAACTACTAATAAAGATCGGGTTTTATTTTATCATCACCCAACAAACATACTACTAGCACTAACTACCACCAGTGCGGTGGCTTCAATATATGTATAATTTTTACTCATAAGAGGTCGGTAATATTCATATGATACAATGAGCGGCGTAGCTAGCTGCTGTGCGTCTACATAAGCCGGCGCATCATCAGGTGGTTACTTGTTCCTTTCAAAAGTGGAATAAAAGCTGAAATAAAACAGGGAGCTGCTGCTATAAAGTTTGAAGAGAGAATATCTCTGGTGGAAAGGCCAGGGTTCCACCTGTGCTTGGTGTATTATAATAAGGTAGGTACACACTGATTCAGATCAAGCTACACAAAACCAAAGAAATGACGCTTACTTACTGCAAGATCATGAGCGAGCAGTGTATAGCCTGATGCGTATCCGTATGTAGGTACCTACAACAATATAATGTGTGAATTTATGCAAGTCCAACATCATCCATCTATGATACGCTATAAACATGATTGATTGATTGATTGAAAATACTTTATTGCACATTAAAACAACAGTACAAAGGCGAACTTAATGCTATAAAGCATTATCTTCCAGATAACCTTTGTGTATTGTGGACATAAAAAAGTAGATCGTAATACATTTTAAAAAGTAGTAAAATTACCTACAGAATCTAAATATGTATAATAAATAAATAAATATTTTAAGCAATATATACATCTGTGCAGCGCTCTACAGCTCACGCGGTCTTTGAATGGACTTGTGACCTGTAACTAGTATTCTCTTAGCCGTGCCTCAGTACTCGATGAGCGCCTCTATCTGGCGTGCTGAGAACTCACGAGTCTCCATACAAAGAAGGCCTGACGATATGGAAAACGAAAAAAGACTTGGGGTACTCGCTTTGATTACAACAAAATAACAATCTCATTCTACTACACTCTACTTTGTTTTTTTCTACGTCGTTCTATCATCCAAAGCATGTTAGGATATGGTTAGGACCATGTTAGGACAGTTAAGGAAAAAAAAGAAAGAATTAAAAACTTCAGGGGTCAAACAGTCAGCGGTAATCAAACCAACGAGTCCGGTTATTGTACGACATGATAATGTACAGCACGATAATGTACAGCATGATATTTGGAATCCACTTTGGTACCTTTTTGGATTCGTTTTATCTGGGTGTACATTATCGGGGTGTGCAATAACTGGATGTGCAATATTGTCACGTGTAGTTAATGTGCAGCCAGTTAATAAACAGCATGATAATGTACAGCACGTTAATGTAGAGCATGATAATTGGAAGCCACTTTGGTACCGTAAAAAATAATTTCTGGCATTTATATGTTTCAACATAATCTAACCAATCCGACTCGACGGTACTAAAGTGGCTTCCAATTATCATGCTGTACACTAACTGGATGTACATTAACAACACGTGACAATATTGCACGGCATGTTATTGTACGGGATGATAATGTACACCCGATAATTCAAACCAGTGGACACGGATTATTGGGTGTACATTATCATGCTGTGCAATAACATGATGTACATTATTTGGCCGTACATTATTGGCTCCCAAACCAACGGTCTACAATATTGTAGAGTAATGTCATGTTGTAGTGAAGTCAAATGTCAACGTCAGTAAATCGACACATTTCATGTCAAATGTCAAACAACAAAATGAAAATGGCTGCCTTAGCCCTTTAATATATTTTTTAGCAGCGTTGCGTTGCATGTTTCGTATATGTATGCAGCTGTAGCGTTTCGTGTTTCAATTTATATATAATAAACTAAAGCTCTAGTAAATACACGCGAAATCCATTCATATTAGTTGATCATAACTAAAATCCTTGTGTAAATAAACCTGCTACCTACCTAACACAAACGCAAAACTTTGAATGGAGGCAAACAAGGAAAATAAACGAAAAAAGAACGGAACCGATGATGACGAGGATAAACACAGGGAAAGGAAGTCTAAAAGGGCACGTTCTAGGACTCGTTCACCCGAACAGTCCCGCGAAAGGGGCTCTAGGCGTAAACGCAGACATTCCAGATCACGGTCACCAGAAAGATCAGTAAAACAGGAAAAACAGCATGAACGCCCGAAAGAAGTCAAACCAGAGCTTCCAATCAGAAAAGCCAAGGAAACAGACATGCTCAACACGCGGACTGGGGGCGCGTACATTCCTCCGGCACGTCTTCGAATGATGCAGGCACAAATCACTGATAAATCCTCTATTGCATATCAAAGACTTGCATGGGAAGCGTTGAAAAAGTCTATACACGGGCACATTAACAAAATTAACGTCGGGAATATTGGCATCATAATCAAAGAGCTGTTGAAAGAAAATATTGTGAGAGGAAGAGGTTTGCTGTGTCGGTCAGTCATCCAAGCACAAGCTGCTTCCCCAACATTTACTAACGTTTACGCGGCTCTTGTAGCAGCTGTCAATTCAAGATTTCCAAACATTGGAGAGTTGTTACTAAAAAGGTTGGTCATTCAATTCAAAAGAGGTTTTAAAAGGAATGACAAATCTATATGCATTTCGGCGGCCTCATTCATTGCTCATTTAGTAAACCAAAGAGTGGCCCATGAGATTCTTGCTTTGGAACTACTGACATTATTAGTAGAGACACCATCTGATGATTCAGTGGAAGTGGCTATAGCATTCATGAAGGAGAGTGGGCAGAAGCTTACAGAAGTATCATCGAAGGGTGTGAATGCAATATTTGAGATGATGAGAAATATATTGCATGAGGGTCAGCTTGACAAGCGTGTTCAGTACATGATTGAAGTGATGTTCCAAATATGGAAGGATGGGTTTAAGGATCATCCAGCAGTACTTGAGGAGCTGGAACTGGTACCTGAAGAAGAACAGTTTACACATCTACTGATGTTGGATGATGCTACTGACTCTCAGGATATCTTGAGTAAGTATTTATATTTTATTAATCTGTATTGTAAGGTCAGGCCAGCAGTGGTGAACCTTTTAAACGAAAGTGCCATTCATACTATAAAAAAATTGTGAGGCCTTAGAAGTACCATCAAATAATTTGACTTAGTGATTATTGGGAGCTCTAAAGTCCTTACTAAACTTTGCTCTGGTTGAAAATTCCAACTGGTGTCCCACATACCACAGCGGCCTGAAGGGTGATTTAGCCAAGAGTCTGACTGGATCGGGTGATGAGGCGAAGTAGAGGATAGTTTGAATAAATATTGCAGACAATTTTTGATCCATGATCCATTTATTCTATTCTATTCTAGAAATATGTTAATTTTAAAATTAACAGACTTAAACTAAACAAAGTAGTTTTTGTTTTCAGATGTGTTCAAGCATGATGAGAAGTATGAAGAGAATGAACAGAAATATAAAACCCTGAGCAAAGAAATCCTTGGCTCCGATGCAGAATCTGAAGATGGCTCTGGAGAAAGTGGATCTGAAGAATCAGATGATGAAGATGATGAGGAGGGTGCAGAACAGAAGGAAATGACCATTATTGATAACACTGAGACCAATCTGGTTGCCTTACGAAGAACAATATACTTGACCATTAACTCAAGTTTGGACTTTGAAGAATGTGCTCATAAACTCATGAAGATGCAACTCAAACCTGGTCAGGAAGTGGAACTCTGCCACATGTTTCTTGACTGTTGTGCCGAGCAAAGAACATATGAAAAGTTCTATGGTCTACTAGCTCAACGATTCTGTAGCTTAAACAGAATCTACATTGGACCTTTTGAGGAAATATTCAAGGACTCCTATGGCACAGCCCACAGACTAGACACCAACAGGCTTAGAAATGTCAGCAAGTTCTTTGCCCATCTTCTATTCACAGACTCAATCAGTTGGGAGGTTCTTGAATGTGTGAGGTTGAATGAGGAAGACACCACCAGCTCAAGCCGTATTTACATCAAGATTCTCTTCCAAGAGCTGGCTGAGTACATGGGGCTGAAGAAACTGAATGACAGACTCAAAGACCCGTAAGCTCCTATTAATATTCCATTATCTTGATTTTGTGTAGCTGATGGAGTTAATTATTTTTTATTTTTCAGGACTCTACAAGGAGCTTTCCTAGGGGTGTTTCCGAGGGATAATCCTAAGAATACAAGATTTTCAATTAACTTCTTCACCACCATTGGACTTGGAGGCCTCACTGATGAGTTAAGAGAGCATTTGAAACAAATACCAAAGGTGAGTGACAGCATTCTTTTTCTGATACAAGTAAGATGCAACTATCAGCTTTGATATTATATACAAATAATAAAATTTTGTAGGAATAAAACTAAATCTATGACGTTTTTGTTTTATTCCACAATTATTATCAAGGGTCGGAATAGGTAGAGTTTTTAAGTACCAAATGACGTCAAATACGCTACTACGAAATCTAAATATGGATATGTATTTTTTAATCTCCGTGTCGGAAATGATTCGGGTTCGAAATCAATTGTGATAAAAACTAACGTTTCCGATTGTTTTAAAATAGCCCTGCCCTTTGTTTTTAACATAGGAAAAAAGAGTTATAGAAGACAATATTATCAATCTTAACATCAGTTGTAAGTATATAAAAAAAACCATAAGTTTTAGAAAACAATTTTTTATTAATCGCCAATTCCGGGTTTAAAAGGCATATCCATTTTCAGATTGCGTAGGTAATTTTCGTCATTTCGTACTTAAAAACTACCTATTCCGACCCCTGATTATTACACAACAAAGCGTAAATAAAAATGCATAGTTGCTCCCAAAGATGACAGATAACGAATTCCATAATGAGTCGCTAAAAAAATGGTTGATAATAAATACTTTAATATTTTTTTAGAATGTTCTGCCGCCACCGGAAATTACCTTGGAGAGTGATTCGAGTTCCGATTCCAGCTCGAGTAGCAGCTCCAGCGATTCAGATTCTAGCTCTGGTAAATAAAGTTTAAAAATATGTTTTAATCCTTTGAAATTTATAAAATTACTTGTAAGATTTGCAAAGAATTGATGCTAATATGCTTACTATAAATATTGTTCTATTTACAGATTCCAATGACGACTCTAGCAAAAAGAAGAAAAACAAAAATAAATCCAAAAAGGATGATAAAAACAAATCGCCTAAAACACCAGAAGAGGAATCTGATAAACCTGTAGAGAGATGGGGCCATGACGGGTTCTATGATAATTACGGTAAAGACGCACAGAGGCACGAACAAACCCACGCACGTGATAAAGACAACTTTGTTATCCCCCAAATGCCGAAACGAAATGAAAGAAGGAATCAAAATGAAGACCGCAGACGTGATGATAGAGACCGGCGCGACGAAGAGAGGCCTAGAAGACAAAGAGACGATACCAGATACGATGGAAGTCGTGACAAAGAACGAAGTAGGGAAGACAGAGACGGTTTAGACGATCGTAGGAATGATAAGAATGGTGAAAGGCGTGAAAGAGAAAAGAACAGCAAAGATGAAAGACCAGAAAGAGAGAGGAACTCTAGGGATGACAGACCCGATAGAGAGATTAATTCCAGAGACGAACGAACTAACAGAGAAAGGCACACTAGAGAAGAAAGATCCGAGAGAGATAAGAACTCCAGGGATGAAAGACCTGATAGAGAGACGAATGCCAGAGATGAAAGATCTGACAGAGATAGGAACTCTAGGGATGAAAGACCTGACAGAGCAAATAACTCTAGAGATGAAAGGCCTGAAAAAGTCAGAAACGCAAGGGATGAAAGACCTGACAGTGATAACCAAAGAAAGGATAAAGAGGCCGCAAAAGGAGACAGAGGTGATAGGCGTGATAAAAAGAAAAAGGAAGGTCGGAATGACGAAAGACGAGACACAGAACGGACTGATAAAGATCATGCACGCAGAAGTAAAGACAGCTCAAAACCTAATAAGAAAAGTTCAAAACGCGATCGATACAGTGATCGAGAAAACGATGAAAAAATCTCTGAGAGAAACGGCAAAGATTATGAAAGACGAGACCGAAATGATAGAGAAGAGAGAGATACAAGAAGAGGTAGAGACGAAAGGCATTCAGAAATACGTGGTGGAGTTGATAAAGATGGAGTCCTTTGGGAATTTAACGGCGAATATAAAAAACACAACAAACCAGCTAATCAATCTGAAAAAGATGCTGCATCTAACCGCAAGGAAAAAGTTAGGAAAGAACAAGATAGTGATTCGGACAGCAGCGACTCTGATTCTAGCAGCTCTAGCAGCTCAAGCAGTAGCAGCAGTAGCAGTGATGATTCTACTAGCAAAGCAGATGATGGCTGGGACATTAGAGGTTCCAGTGTTAGAAGAGAGTTAGTAGGCCGTTACTGGGACCTGCCCGATAGAAAACGCGAAACGGTAGAGAGAAGTCCAGTTAGAGAATCAAGAAGAGATCGCTGAGCTTACCGCATTTTGTCATTGTTTTGTTGTAGATTGTATCGTGTTTCTATGTAAGATAAGTAAGATTAATTACATAGGTAAAATAACATATTATTTGTATTTTATTTTGTGCAATATTGAGACCGATAATCATGAAACTACCTAAGAAAAAAATCACATGTTTTCGAAATTCTTGAGGATTCTTATTTGTCCACATATCCTCATTTTGGAGTTAGGACTAGGAAATCATGCATGGTATCTTGGAGCATGGACTAATAATATAGAGAATTCCATAAGAAATATAAGCAGGTGCCTAGAATCTTTTTAGAGTCAATTCAATTTGGCGTTTCGATTAGTCTTGTCAAACTTTTTTGCACAAGGAAATTGAATTCACTGACTTAGTTTTCTTTTGATGAGAAATGTCTTATCAAAGCTAATTAATAATTCTATATTTTGCTGCCAAAATGGAGACTATCTTAGACTCAAAAACTAGCACGGAGACTACGTTTTCCTTGGACCCCGTTCGCATCAAGGCCACATCCGCGCCCTTGGTGCCCATTACTCTCAAGGCTGAGGAGAACAAGCTAACTACCCAAATATCAGCACCGTCTTATCTCTTTTCGCTGAAGGTAATTTATTTATGGTACCTACCCAGTTGCTCGAGTTTCTCTGATTGAGACTTCGCCTTGTGAACTTGTGAACTAACGAAGCACTGACCCTTAGTTGTACCTAATAATGCGCTAACGAGAGTGATCAATCACCCATCCGTTTCTGTTACCCCGTCAGGCAAAAAAAAACAAATGCCAAGAAGCATAAATGGTACCTACGTAGGTAAGTAATATTTTACCTAGGTTCATACAAGATACACTTACCTAGGCCAATCAGTTTCCTTTGAAAGCTGTACAAGTAGTGAGGTACAAAGACGGATTGCTATAAAAAAATATTGGAGCCTAAAGGAGATAATGAAAAATAAGCAAACTAATATAAAAACTAGTAGTTCGCCCCGAACTGAGATCTCGTGATGCGACCCGACGAACGCATCAAAACTTTGAGTAGGTAGTAATCAGGGGCAAGTCCAAACATTATTTTTGGACTTTTTTCTGACTACCGCCTACTAACTTGGTATGGTTACCAAGTTTCAACTCTATTGGCCTATTTATTGAAGAGTTCCGTTGAACAGACCTTGGCTCCATCATCAGACCTGGTCGTCGTCACCGTTTTATGAGAACTGAGTACCTCCATAATTTATTTCAAGAAAAAAAAATAAGAAATAGCAAAGGAACTGGCCGACCAGTAGAAAAACCTTGATGTCAACGGAACTCTTAGAGATGGGAGCTCTTGGATCGCTGGTTATCTTAATTTAACTTTTTTTGTTTTATCTCAAAAACAGAGCGTCTCAAAAAAAAAGTAAAAATTGTTTTGAAATGTCCAAACAAAGCCCTTTCATATGACATGTAACTTAATTTTTTTATGTAACTTTTTTTATTTTTGCCCCCTTAAAAAACCCCATATCTCAAAAACCCTTCATCCGATTTTACTCATATACTTACCAGTAAATTTCTCAAGTACAAGCTATCGACATATCAAATTTCATGCAGATCGGATCAACGGTTCGGATCAAAGTTATCGCCAGACAAACATACATACATACATACATACATACATACATACATACATACATAAAATGCCAAATCGCCCAAGTTGAAACTAAGATCTTCGTTCGCTTCGCTCACTCGATCAATTAAAAAGAAAATATACGAAATTATTATTCTACCATGCTTGACTTATGGATGCCAAACGTGGTCTCTCACTAATGAAGACAGAACCAAACAATAAGAAAAAGAACAAATTTGTGTGATATTATCTCTAGAATCAGAATATTAAAGTGGAACTGGGCCGGACATATCTGCAGGATGGATAACACTAGATGGGCCAAAAAAGTTATAGAATGGATACCACGCAACAAAAAAAGGAATAGAGGACGCCCAAAGAAGCGCTGGGAGGACATCTTCAGACAGAAATGTGGTCCAGACTGGATGAGACAAGCGAGACAAAGAGAATTATGGAGAGAAATGGGGGAGGCCTACGCCAGAATGGCGACTACAAATTTTAATGAAATGACATGTAAATAAAAACATTGAAATATAGTAATAATATAATAATAAACGAATTGTATAAGGTGCTCCGGGGTAAGATCGGATCTGGGGTAAGATCGAATAAATCGAATATCTCCATAACGTAGGGTGTTTTTTGATTCTTGGAAACATTGCCAGCAACGCCATTTTGTTGGGCCCATCCCACTAGTCACCGCCAGTCGATCGGACCATCAGCGCGCATTTCATTCACTCGGATGTGAAAAGGTGCGTAAAATGTGATTTTTTAAGGATCCGGACTTACCCCCGGCAACTTTAATTGTAAATTCTGGTATAACGGCTGTGTTTTTTACGAGTTTTGTAGCTTATCATATTAATGCGGCAACTTGTTTGCTGATTAAAGTGATCTAGACACGCTAGAACTGTATGTAGCCTGAGATCCGGTCTTTCCCCATCAAAATTTGAATGGGTAAAGTTCGGATGAATTCTGTCCGATCTTTCCCAACTGTAAAATATAAACAGTTTCTCAAACTTTTAAAAAAATATTTGAACTAAAGAGGCATTTGCTAGAGGTAGTACCTACCTAACGTCGCTCAATTTTTTTTATTTTGTGAACCAATTTCCCTGTGAATAAAAGCTAAAAGCTGTAATTATGTATGTACGGTACGTAATCCCATGCACGCTTAGCTTGCGCACACTTTTAGCTATGGTGTGTTTGCTTCAGTTAATTTTATTATTTTATATTTATTATTATGCCTAGAAACTACAAAAAAAATCTCTGCGGGCGACTTCTACTCAAAAAAGATTTGAAGAAATGACTTTTAATAGAAATAAGTAGTTTATGATTAATAATTTATTAATTAGATCTAATTTGCTTCATTGATCAGGCTGGTTAGTTATTAAAACCGACTATGAGGTGCTTGCTAGACCTTTGTATCTCCGTATTCCTACCTACGCACCATAGTCAAGTGGAGGTGTCAAAGTTTGAGAAACATAGAAACTTCATTTTTTCTGAACCGGGGTAACATCGGATTATAAGAATGAAAAAAACAATATTTTGCCTCTCACTTTTGTCGTTGAAACAGTATCTCGAAAATCGATATTGATGCTTTATTATTGGATAAAACCGGATATTTTCATTATAGGTAGCTTATGTTTGGAGCTACAGAGGCGATTTTAGAATGTAGTCCGATGTTACCCCGTCAAGGTCCGATCTTTCCCGTGGTTTTATAAAAATTACTATCACTTTAATCCCCTATAACTCGGCCACCGTTGTGTTTAGAGGGTTATCGGATATACCGATTTATAAACCTGTCTTTTATACAAAGCTCTAACTAAATTTTAGGTTGGCCAACATTTTCATTGTCGAGAAAAAAAATATTTTGCAACATACGAATGGTTTACTAAAAAACCGTCCGGTCTTACCCCGGAGCACCTTACATAAATTAATATCACGAATAATAAAATAAATTAATAAATAATAGAATTGTAATGTTATATGTTAAATTAATCTGATCTTAGTATTATGCATGTTTATTGGAAAGTGTTTTAATTTTTATTTTTGTAGAATAAATGGCTTTTTTACTTTTACTTTTACTTACTTTTACATACAAGATAACTCTTGACTTCTTTGAAGGAAAATGACGCACCCCCCTTCAAGAAGCCAGCAAAAGAGGCGCGTCCAAAACTGTTGATCGGCACGATAATGACTGAGGACGATGCTATCGAGATGATTGCAGCCGCAGATGCCAATAAAGCCGAGGGTCTGAAGATCTATTTAGGTTAGTTAACGGAGAGTTTGAGATTCCATATTTATGTAAGTACCTATAAGCGCAAGTAGGTACAATACAGGCACATGAGGCTTACCTAACATCTGTAGGTATGCCTAAGGTTGATGGAGATAGACATAGGGCAGTGCATCGTAGGGCACATTCTTATCCAGCGTGACTTGCGAGGTAATGCTTACCTACCACTTAACATCAGATCTGCTTATTCTATCACCAGTAGTAGGTACAAAAAAATAAGCTCTTGACTCTCACAGATCTCTAGGCAGATAGCTTATGAAATCATAAGCCTGAAGCTGTGCACGGCTGGGACATAGACACTTTCCATCAGCTTCCTGAGATCTTCACAATGTCGTTGGCGGGGAGGAACATCGTAAGCTTTCGTACCTATGAACCTTTATGTAGTTTTACATACTTGATATGTTTTAGGCATTATTTTTTATTTTCTTTCCTGTAATAGCAAAATAACAAAACCCTAACAGGGTACTGTATATCTCTCACCACCAGGCAAGTTCTTAGTCGAAAAGCAAGTAATCCTGAACTACAACCTCTCGGAAAAGTTCTTCCTCATCGATCTCTTGACCGAGATCATAGATTACGCAGCTCATCGCGATTTCTCTGCGTTCAAACTGGCTTGTCTCATCACGATCTACCTGACATCGCATCTCTACTTCAAGTATTACTACTGGTTGTCGCCGGTGGCCGTCTGTTATTACTTCAAGGAGATTATGATACGCCACACTATCGAGGTAAATCCCCTTTATTAAGTGCTAAATGATCTTCATTCTTTTGTATTTTAGATAGTAGGTACGTTTGAATTGAATGGCCGTGCTTTGTTCGAAAAATAAAATAATAAACGCACAACCACAATCACACACATGCAGGTCCTACCTCGGTACAGTCGGCGACAGAAATGAATTAACAATCGCATTTTTTAATGTAAGTATATGATGAATGGAAAACTCAAATAGTGTGATAAAGCTCAAAGCGGAACTTTAATCCAGCTAAATTTTTACTCAACGAATCTACTTTTATCGCTGACCGTACCATGGATTGGATGGCCGAATAAATGTGCCGTCGCAGAGGTCGAACAAGCACGCTCTAGTGTTTATTTATTTATTTATAGGAAAACCAACAGCTTATTTTATCTACATCTACACTTCTACACTAATATTATAAAGAGGTAAACTTTGTATTTTTGTATGTAACGAATAGGCTCAAAAACTACAGGTCCGATTTCAAAAATTCTTTCACCATTAGAATGCTACATTATCCCTGAGTAACATAGGCTATATTATATTTTAGCGGAAATATTTGCTAAATAATAAGATTTATTTAACTTTAAGATGTTCGTTTATTTTACACGAAACGATTAATACAGTTACCAATAGTGCAAAGTTATAATTAAGGAACCACAAACTCTTGCGGCTAATGCTAGCGACAGACTGAATAACATTTTTCAGTCGCCTGAGCTTTACAAGGGTCGAGTGTAAACAATAAGTATGAATGTAGCTAGGTACGTATATACGTAACACGCTACATCTACATCCCTCATAAAAAAAAACAAAATTATATAAAATTACTTGAAAATGTAAATATGAAATGACATTAAAATTCATTAGTAAATTACATCATAAAAATAAAGTAGGTAAATTATTGAAAATATAAGTAGGAAGGTATATGTAATTCCTAATCTAACAACAAAGTTCAATATAAGATTTTTTTTAAATGTTTTTAAATATATAGGTAGGTACATAAGTATATTAAATAAAACAAAACTTAAAATTTGTTAATAACTAAATACTTAATTAAGTTATACATCAAAAATTTGCGTACACCTGTATAGCCAGGCTCGACTTTTTATATATTTTTTTTTATGAGGGATGTAGATGTAGCGTGTTACGTATATACGTACCTAGCTACATTCATACTTATTGTTTACACTCGACCCTTGTAAAGTTCGGCGACTGAAAAATGTTATTCAGTCTGTCGCTAGCATTAGCCGCAAGAGTTTGTGGTTCCTTAATTATAACTTTGCACTATTGGTAACTGTATTAATCGTTTCGTGTAAAATAAACGAACATCTTAAAGTTAAATAAATCTTATTATTTAGCAAATATTTCCGCTAAATTGGTGACCCCGACGTGATGAGTCTGTCGCTAGCGTCAGCCGCAAGAGTTTGTGGTTGCGTAATTATAACCTTGCACTATGTAACTTTAATAACCGTTTCGTGTTAATTAAAAACTCTCCTCTAAAATAAAATAAATCTTATTATTAACGGAATAAACCGCTAAATTGGTGACTCCGACGTGATCCATTTTTACGGGTTTTAAATTCACGTATTATGTGATAACCAGTAAAAGTGGATAAACGAAACGCGATAGTGCAAGTGACTATTTTTATTAACTAAATTAAATTCAGTGGTTTGTGCCATAAAGTATCACAATGACTACCACCCCTGCTCACACCAAGCTCGACACGCAGCTTGGACCGGAGGATGCGGCGATGCGGCTCCTACGGCGCAGACGGACCAGGCGCAGCCATCTAGTGACAGACTCATCACGTCGGGGTCACCAATTTAGCGGAAATATTTGCTAAATAATAAGATTTATTTAACTTTAAGATGTTCGTTTATTTTACACGAAACGATTAATACAGTTACCAATAGTGCAAAGTTATAATTAAGGAACCACAAACTCTTGCGGCTAATGCTAGCGACAGACTGAATAACATTTTTCAGTCGCCTGAGCTTTACAAGGGTCGAGTGTAAACAATAAGTATGAATGTAGCTAGGTACGTATATACGTAACACGCTACAATATTTTCAAAATAATCAGGGATCCTTACTAAAACTTCAATAATGTAACCCAAGGTGGAAAACAAAAAACCTTACATCGCGTGCGCTGCGAAAACTATTGAAGATAGAACAAAATAATGTACTACGATTTTGTAGAACACGTTATCATCTACAAAAAATGTCGCGACAGCATATGTCTAACTATTATAGTTATGTCACAATAAGTGTTCTTTTATTATAAAAAATTAATTGAAATGCCTCCGCTAGAAAAGGGTCTTTATTTGTACCTTGGTATTAATCCTTATCCAAATAAATCATTTCATAATTAAGACGGTTTCAATACCTATAGATTACTTCTTAAATTTTTCAAATCGGACATTCCATTCAAAAGATATGACGAAATTAAAAATGTTAACGGGTCCACGGGTCTCGCGCGGGGTGCGATTTCACTCACTCAAGGAGAAGCGCGTGCAAATGTATGAAATAAGTAGACGCGAGGCTCGAACCCACGGTTTAAGTTTATCCTAAAATGTTCAAAAAATTTATGACCACCCATGCGAAGCTGGGACAGGCCGCTAGTCTTAAATAAAATACATGATACAGAAATCTGTCTGAAGTCTATGCATAACGGTTCATCTAACTGCGCACGTGTGAACTGCAGAACGAACTCCCCAAAACTTTAATGTTACAGGACTCTCCCGACGGGCAGGAAGTATTCGCGCCGGACGAGTGCTATGACATCGTGACACACTTCCATGCCGTGTACCTGGCGAACCTACCCCTTATACACATCCTAACTTTCGGCGCCTACCGCCTCAAGATGCTTTGGCCGTTCAAACCTAAATAAATGTTTTTGAAGCTGAGTTTTGTAAATTTTTTCAAGCTCCTGATTTACTCCTGACATGTAAAAGAAGAAGTAAATGAAAATTTACAGTTTTTGAACTTTGATCTGTTTATTATTATCTAGCTAACTGAAGCCTTCAGCTGATCTTTTAAATGACCAGGTATCTTTTTCTTCTTTCTTTTTCTAATGCTACCCTTTGTAGTTTTTGGAGTTTTACTGCCAGATTCTTTATTCTGACCAGGCTTTCTCTTTTTCTTTTTACAAGACAGAGGATTAGGATTATGTGGCTTCTTTTTTTTCATCAGAAGTTTATTTACTTCCGCTGTTTCTTCCACACCCAAAGCCTTCTTCATACTTTTCAAAGCTTCATTCTGAGTCTCGCTGATGAAAATGTGAGGATCTGCTTCAAGAGTCTGTCCCGCTTTATCATAGCTGGCTTTAGATGGTTTCTCAAGTGTAGGTGACTTGTTGTGAAGGTACAAAAGTGGTACACCAGCTTTTTCTCTTAATTTATCCTGTAAGTCTCTATCTTGTGAAGCTAAGATGTAATGTTTCTCATTCCTTTTCCCAATCATAGATCTGATACAGTTAGAGCCAGATATGGGTTCTTTGTGGCCGCATTCATGAATACCAAATTGTTTGAGTATAGTAAGAGCTCCATGGGTCTTCTTGGCTATTTTCTCCGTTTCTATGATGATACATCTGGTTGTCAGCAGCTTTGCTTGTCCGTTTAGATATTTGGGCAGCTGCTCTCTTACATAGATCTGTTCCTGAAATAAAATTTTATGTATTGAAAATTTTGAGAATAGGTCATCTTTGTTTGTTGTATCACTGGATATCTCTAGATACCTATCAAAGTAATCTTTATGATTAAATTGAATAAATTACCTTTTAGCCTGATATTGAAAAACTTGAACTTGAAACTTGAACTTAATTATAAGTAAATATTGGTGGACATTCCACACAGCACTATCTACTTTAAAATATTATAATACTAATAAAAAATACCTAGTTTAGATTACTGCTTGCTGGCTCAGGAAAATTTTCCTGCCAACGCATGCTCTGTTCTTTCAATGTGAGGTGAGAGTCGGCACTGTCAGCCTCTGGGTCTGGGAGCTCCTCAAGTGGGACGAGGATGTCCTCGTGAGGCAGCTGCTCAGCTCGCCACTCCACGTCCACGATGTCGATCAGTCTACCGTTACGACGGAACTTACTATCCATTCTGTATAGAAAAGGATCATGAGTAAGAGTAGGGCTAGGTTCAAGCAAGCAGTAATCTAAACTAAGACTTCTAAACTTTACCTTGTCGGTTATTTATAAAAAAAACAATGGTAAGGGCTTACATTGAAAGCAGCAAAGCAAAATGTGCCATCCAGAAGAACTTGGTAAGGTTCATGAAATCCAAAATTGTTGTAGTAAAACTTTAAGTATTTCTGTACTTTCTTGTATCTGGTGATTTTCATCTTGGAATATTTTTACAGGGTACATACAAACCTAAAGCTTTATGTTGAGCAGGCAGGTACCTATTGTACAAATTTTCCAATATTTCTAACAATTTTCAAAAACACACTCGCCCGCACGCAAGCACGCACCGCTTTTTCCCGTAGATATTTTTTTTTGTCAGTTTTCTTGACTCTCTTGATTGATTGGTTGACTTGACTGTGTGCTGAATGGTTTTTTTTATTTTGTTTTAACGCTTGTTTCTAGTCATTTTGCCATGGTATCATGTGAATTAAAAAAAATCCGTAGTGCATCGTTGGAAAAATCGTAAAATTCCGTAGATTGCTTTTAAAAAAAACCGTATATTTACAAACTCGACGAGTCGGCGCGGCGCCTATGTCCAAGACATAGGTTGAATCAAATGGGTGCCGATAATGTACAACCATGGATTGTACAGCCGAGGAAAACACAGCCCGGATTTGATGTACAATTTGGTCGCGAAATCCATGGCTGTGTAATCCAAGGGTGTACATTCCAAGCCGTACAAATTTTGCACACCTTTGGAAAGCACGACCCGATAAAACACAGCCAAAATTTTGATGCCAAAACTTAGGCTTTGTGATCCGACTCGGATTGGTTAGGTTATGTTAAAACATATTAATTACGCACGAGGCGAGCGAGCAAAGCGAGCGTGCCGCGGCAGCGGCCGCCGAAGTGCCAGAATTTTATTTTTTTCTAACATTAATCTCTGAATAATTCTCTTATTTTATATAATTTTTAATCTGTGCTACTTGCCTATACTTACTGTGTAGTGCATCTAAACAGAGCATAGGCTTTCGACCAATTAGAGCATGGTCACAGAATCCATGGTCGTGCAATCCTGGCTGTACAATCCCGACTGTGCTGGGAAAGCACAGCCTGGAAAACACGGCCCGGATTTCATGTACATTTTGTACATGGAATCCGGGCCGTGTTTTCCAGGCTGTGCTTTCCGGGTTGTACATTTTCGGGCTGTGTAATACTTGGTCGTAAATTAACCGGACCCGAATCAAATGAAGGGTCTTTTCATAAATTGTATGCATTCGATTCGTACCTCACCGAGCGGCAGCCAATAATGTACAACCAAGGATTGTACAGCCGAGGAAAACACAGCCCGGAATTGATGTACAATTTGGTCGCGAAATCCATGGCTGTGTAATCCAAGGCTGTACATTCCAAGCCGTACAAATTCAGCACACCTTTGGAAAGCACGACCCGATAAAACGCAGCCAAAATTTTGATGCCAAAACTTAGGCTTTGTTTACACTCGTCAATTACTTACTCACTCACTTGTTGATCCGACTCGGATTGGTTAGGTTATGTTAAAACATATAAATTACGCACGAGGCGAGCGAGCAAAGCGAGCGTGCCGCGGCAGCGGCCGCCGAAGTGCCAGAATTTTATTTTTTTCTAACATTATTCTCTGAATAATTCTCTTATTTTATATAATTTTTAATCTGTGCTACTTGCCCATACTTACTGTGTAGTGCATCTAAACAGAGCATAGGCTTTCGACCAATCAGAGCATGGTCACAGAATCCATGGTCGTGCAATCCTGGCTGTACAATCCCGACTGTGCTGGGAAAGCACAGCCTGGAAAACACGGCCCGGATTTCATGTACATTTTGTACATGGAATCCGGGCCGTGTTTTCCAGGCTGTGCTTTCCGGGTTGTACATTTTCGGGCTGTGTAATACATGGTCGTAAATTAACCGGACCCTCACCGAGCGAGCCCCTCACCCTCTGACAGTACACGTCATAGGCACAACATAGGTTAACGGCCTGTTTCTGAAAGCCCGATCAAAACTAATCGAATATCAAGTCATTTGCTATCTCTATGTAATTCGATGTAATAGCTGAAATGGCGAGTGACTTGATATCCGATTAGTTTTGATCGAGCTTTCAGAAACGACCATTAGATAATTGACCATAGGCAATACTTTTTAACAAAGTGACGTATCATCATCATCATGACAGCACCATAGACAAATGACAATATTGAGTAAAATTGTGAAGTGAAAAAAAAACCTCGTCCGTCTCGTTCTCTCGCTTCCATGTTTGTTCGTGGTCATTTTGCATTTCTCTGCTAGATTTTTTCAGTTTAGCATTTTAATTAATGATTTTTATTCATCACAGTGTGTAATTAATGTTATATTCCGCAACACGGCGACCTCGTGAGGATTTGTCGCTTGAGAAAAAGTGTAAAACGAAGATCTAATAACAGGGAGGGTACGTCTTTCACATCCTTACAATCAAGTAAATGCGTCATTTTATCGAATATTGTCGGCAGCGTCCGCGAAACAAGATAATTAGCGCAGTGGTAGACTTCGTGGACGACTTGTAGGCGTAATACAAGTTGCAAAGAATCCATTGTGTGTGGTTTTATGACATCCAGCTGATTGGATCGAGGGCGTCAAACGGAGGGTCCTAGTGGCGACAGCCGAGAGATACGGGCAGATACGGTTAGTCATCACCACAACAGACACGTTTCGGCGAACGGCCGATAAACTGATTATGAAAAAAAATATTCTGTAGGTCTTTAAAACTACGTCGGAACTTTTGATAAGGTGTTGGTGTAGTGTTCCTTTGTGATTCGCGATACAATCGCTTGATAACAGATCTTGTTTACCGTTTCTTCTTAGGTTTATTACGGTGGCCTTTGTCAGCTCTCAAGGCTCATATTTGTAGAAGCTATTGTCTGCTAGTCCTGAGTGCATTTTGTGATTGAAATCAGTTGTCCATGGTGTCTAATTGTGTTTTTGTGAGCCTTCTAGCAGGTAAGCAAAATAAAAGTATGATAGATTAAATATGTAAATACCTTGCTCAACATTACAATACTTGCTGATAAATGCACACTTACTAAGCCTTTTTGCAAACATTACCGTCATTGTCAGTATAAAGTTGCCTTCAACAATGTGAGTCAAATCAAAACTCCATATTCACTTTATTTTTGCAATTTTAAGTTTTTTAATTTTAGGCCTGCATAGTTTTTTTATTACACAATGAGTGTGTCTGGAATACTTAATTAAATATTGATATTCCTGCAGCTCTTAACTATTGCATACTACCTTGACCCACCCTCACATGAAGAATGTGCCACCTCATTATATACTCTACTTAAATACCTAGTTACCTACCCTACCTAGTAAGTGCATATGTCATAAATACCTACATTTGTGGACATTTCACACCACATGACCCAACCCTAGCTCTTTACTATTACCAGATATATATTAGAATTCATAATTACTTTTTTTATGAATGTATACATATGAATACAATAACAAACATCTATGTTCATCACATAAATATATGTTCTCTATGGGGATCAAACCAATACTTAAGACAAAGTCAAAGTCAATAGGTATTTACTCAATTGAAACACAAAGATCACTTTGAAATGTCTTAAAGCTAGGTGCTAGTGTTCTTATAAATCCTAAATTTACTGATTTGGTTGTGATATTTGTCATAATAAATTAATAAATAGATGTGCCACTGATTACCCAAAAATTCCTGATAAAATTTGTTAGATAACTGTTTGCCATTATCCTTTTAAAGGAGGTAGGCATTGTTGTCCACCCCTATGGGAAATAGGCAATATTTTATGGTAATTTGTATTATATTAACCCCTTCACCATAGTGAATCTAGACATAAGATTCAAGGGACACAGATTTCCTATTGCATCTTGACCAGACCTATGTTTGACAGCCTTCACAGCTCAGTTGGTAGTAGCTCTGCCTTCTGCACTGTGGCTTTGATACCCATTGAGAACAAATATTTGTGTGATGAACACAGGTGTTTGTTCTCGGTGTGGGTGTTATTATATATTATAATAAGTATGTATTTACCCAAAAAAGTATATATATGTATTATATCCAGCTATCTGGTTCCCATATTACAAGCTTTGGCTTAGTTTGGGGCTAGGTAGTGCTGTGTGTAAAGTCCACCAATATTTATATTTTATTTAGTAGATGAAGAGTTAAGCATTGTTAATCTGTGACAGATAAACAATGCTTATATGTAAAACTCAAAACTTTTCCTGCCATCTCAATAAAACTAACTTTTGTATGTTTTGGCAGACTATAACCAATGTATGAATAACCTAGCTAAATAGAGAATTTCATTAAAGTGGCAGCTTACACATATTGATAACATATTATTTGCACTTGTAAACATAGATAAAAGAATGCCATTAAGATTATTAAACCTACCTGACACCCAGCACCTAATTGCTCTTTCTACAATAACATACTCACAACACATACCTATACATCTTTCTACAATCTTAAATGTTTTTTTTTATTCTTTGTTTAAATGCTTGAATAGATTCTGAGAAACTATTTTATTTTTGAAGTGAAGTAGTACCTACATTATTAAGTGGGTTGGGCAGGGACTTTTTGCTAATTACTTTATGTGTGTGTCTTGGCTTCCGACACAAAAGCCACCAGTCCCTGTCCTGCGTCAACTCTTCCCAGTGTGATAAGTGAAGAGAGTGTAGGTCCTTCTCTACTTCATCCTTCCACCAGTACCTGGGTCGGCCGACTAATTTGTTTATTTTGCATATATTGTCTCAATCATAAGGTTTTTTAAATGAATGAATTAAAAATACTTTATTGTACACCATACTGAACAAAAAAAAACACCTAAAAATATAAAATAAAGTAGTACAATGGGCGGTCTTATCGCTGAAAGAGATCTCATCCAGACAAAAAAATCTGTGAAAGAATATTTTCTTTGTATAATTTCAATCGCACAAAAAGATCTAGTATGTGGGTCAATAAGATAAAATGGCATCACTTGGTGTGAACAACTGATGATGGATAGTGCTGATAAAAACTCTTTCTATCAACAATTTCACCTTTAGTACAATAATATGGTTCAATTTTAATAGAGGATATGAGTTTCTTGACTGTACAAGTGTGTACAGGAAATCATTGATACATCCTAATAAGAATTGAGTAGTTAAGACCATTGGAATGGATTTACATCCATAATGCATTATTTGGGTTATAACAAGGGCACAATCTGTGTCTTCAGCATGACAATTCAAAGATATCTTTGCAATATTTTTTTCAAATGGGACTTTTACTTTGTTGTAACTAAAATCAAAATGGTCTTTCTTCAGTTCAATTACAAGTATCACTTTTAAAACCGCCTATAAACTAATCGATTTGTGGCTCCATTTCCTGACTAGATGTCGATTATTAATTACTCAATATATTTTTACTTTAGCAATACGTAATAAGGAAATAAAATATGATTTTTATTAGTAATATCTAGAAAATAAAAGAAAACAATACCATTTTTTAATCAAATTCCCAGTTTTTATTCAACTGAACGAGCCAATAAGTGTATTCCACAGTTTATGATGGTCTGCATTCCTAAAGCCAGTGCAAACATTATCTCCCGAGATGCTCTTGAATTGTATTCGAGATTATGCAACTGTATGTCTGTAATGCAACGAGCGAAACGACTAGGTACTCAAACTAGGTTGAGCAATGTCCGAGATATCTATAGGGACGTTCTTTAGACAATTTCAGTCAACGTCATGTATTTTTTTTATTATTGAAATCAATAGGATCACTGTGAAACGCCATAAAAAGTAAGTGAATCGCGTTACCACGTGAACCTAGAATATCAAGTAAGAAACAGCTTGTTTCCTGCTTTAGATGCTCCGATAGAAAGCCTGAAGTCTGCGGGGGCTCTTAGGTCTAGATTAGGCAAGTAGGTACATCACTAATGATCATACTATCCTTGACTCCTATTGTACCTGCAGCGAATCTGAATACGTCTGCCTATCAACCTACCTGCCACCTATGCCGTATGCGAACGATGCCGTAACCGGACGCTAGCATATTTCTTTTTAATAAACCTCTTAATCATAATCCCTGACACGTTATAGCGGCTCTATAAAGTATTCGTGTCACTTTCATCGAAATAAAAAGTGATAGCAACAGACAGCGAACATTTAAGCTAGTGGAGCGCTCAGCGACCAATATGAATAAGGGCCTGAGTGTAAGGTACATAGTCTGTAATGAGAATAAAATTCTTTGAACTTAATAAGGAATTGTTCCAGGCGATGGCAACAAACAGGAGCGGAGCGGCTGCGAGGCCGAACGGAGCCCCACAGACCAAAGTGTGCCAGTTCAAACTAGTGCTGCTGGGCGAGTCGGCTGTGGGCAAGTCGTCTCTGGTGCTGCGCTTCGTGAAGGGCCAATTCCACGAGTACCAGGAGAGCACCATCGGAGCCGCCTTCCTCACACAGACCGTCTGCCTCGATGACACCACTGTCAAGTTCGAGATATGGGACACTGCTGGACAGGAGAGGTAAGCTTCTAAACTAGTGCCTTTACATCAGCGTGCTTGTATATTTAATGCAGCTCGAACTGTCATAAAAATAGCTTTAGTTGAAACAATCAAGGAAGACTGAAAAAGCGTGGTAGGTATATGCAGATGTAAAATGTCGTTTGCAAGTATCAACGCCTTCCTCTTTGTTTGAAACAAGCAGGTTCCAATTTAAAGGGTAATGAACACCAAAAAGTCTCAAGCACAAATTACGAACCTTGCTTGAGTGTCAACGGTTTTATTTGATGACATGTCTGAAAGAAAGCGCATAGTACATATCCCTATGTAACTGATAGTGGTACTCGCAAATTCCCAAGCGCAGTGGTCTTACTGCGACACCGAAACTTGTGAGGCCTTCAAATATAAAACATTCCAAATTTTACAAAATGACTACGAAATCTCATTCCTCCCATATCGGTTTCGCAGATATGAGAACATAGAAGAGAGTTGAGAACTGTCTATTGAATTCTAAAGTTTTGTCCGTAAGGCTGTAGACAAAGTGCCTCGCTGCACGCTGTCGGCAAGCTGCCAATTAGGGGGTTGCATCATCGAGCCTTCCTTCGTCAAGGGTGGGCTTGTATCGGAAGTTCGGAACCTTATACTTAAAATGTTCCTCAGTCCGTAGTTTTCACATTGATTTGCTATAATTTTTTGAATAATTTAGAATGTGAATTGGTTTTTACGAAAACCTATCCTAATTCATCTACAAACATATTTTTTTATTGATCGAGTGAGCTAAAATCTTACAGTCAAGTTGGAAGATTTGGCATTGTATGTATGTATGGTACGTCCAAATACTACATTCAAGCACATACCGACATTTAGCAGTAGTTGGTATTCCATCCGTGACAGGTTGCAAGCTCATCGCTGCTGCAATAAGAACTACCTTGAGAATGTCTAACAAACGGACCTATGTATTATAAGCCTATTACTTTTTAAAGCTGCTAGCTACGTCATCCACTGAATCATACCACTCGCGAATCAATACGTCGTGGTATGACATAAGGGCTCCTCCTACACACTTTGTTTCTTTCAGCCATACATTTGCTTGCAAAGATTGTTCCTTTATGATGGCACTTTACATCGTTATTTGCGTATTTTTCTAAATACGACGATGTGTAGTGACTATATTTGCCTACATTTGCTTATTTTTACGAACCAGATAAATATGCAAATACTTATACTTTTTGGTAGGAAACTTAATTGGATCAAAATACAAATAGCGGTAGACTTTTATTTGATTTTATTTTTATTTTATACAACTAGCTGATGGTAAAAGCACATAGCCCACCTGATGTTAAGTGATAACCATCACCTATAACAAAGCATTGCCTCGTATGTCACGCACGATAGGAACGTTCCCTACGATGCACTGCCCTGCGTTCAACAACTTGAGGCACATAGATGTTAAGCCTCATGTGCCTGTAATTACACCGGCAACCACACTCTTCAAACCGAAACACAGCGTTGCAGCTTGGCGGCAGAAAAAGGCGTGGTGGTAGTACTTCACGAGCATTTCACAAAGAGCTCTACTACTCTTAAAATAAGAGTCTGCGTCTTAAGGTACCAAAGGGTATGTTTACGTATCTGTAAGTCTCATTTAATACATATAGTTTTTGTTAAATGTCGACAGTGCATATTTATTATTATTATTTAAAGGACAAGACAATGACTGTGTGTTGGTTGTAAATATCTTGTTATTGTCGGACTCATGACAAAGAAGATGCTTTACAATTTAAAAAGCGTAATAACAAATCGACGCACGAACAACAACGAAACCCAAACTGATTAAGAGCCGATTTCACCATGCTCTGTTAGTTACTAATCAAGGATTAACGGGCCGTTAAATCTAACCTTAGATATCAAACGCGTATTTTGACATATTTAAAGGGCCTTTAATCCTTTGTTTATCTAACAGAGCTCAGCTCAGCTCTAAAGCTTGTCAGGTTAATTCATCATTTCTTTCTAATAAAAAACATAATTTCTTGATATTTCACGAGTATGTAATATACCATACAATTATTTATTTCTATAATTTACCTATAATATATTTCCACAACACAGCATAGTTCTTACGTAAATAGCCGTATTCTTATACGCAGACTAATAAATAAGAAGAATGTCCGATGCAGGCCGACCCGGCCGTCTAGCTAGGAGATGGGTCGACGACAACGCGACGCAATTAGCTCCGTGGGTAGAACCTGAATGAGACAAGTCTACTATTATTGCTACTAGAGGATGGCCCTGAAAAGCAGTAGTGCTATTTCGTAAAAAAACAAAATGACCTAAGTATAGTGGATCCGCGCTCATCTTGATCACGAGCTTCGCCTCACGTTGGAATTTTCACTAACAAGATACTCATAATCGTAATCATTTATTCTTTGTATTAATTCGACGAAATTTCATTTTGATCGATACAAGTTTTCCTACTTAAAAGTTTGCTTATGTACGAAAACAAGTAAAGCAAACTTTTGAGTAGGAAAACATGTAGCTATAGATCAAAATGAAATTTTTACTAAACTGTGTGCAATGTGATTGATATATGTAATTAATACACAAAATGGTTGATTGCGATTTTCGCAAAAGAAGTTTAGTCTCTTCTCTTGTCGTGTCACTAGTTTCTTTCGAAACAGTGTGATAAAAGGATTTTAAGTGCGCCTCAAGAGGCTCCTTTCGAGCACTTGACTCATGTTATAGAACTTTGTTGGTTCTACGACATGCCGGTTTCCTCACGATGTTTTCCTTCACCGTTTAGTGATTTTAGAGAAGAAGCAGAAGTTTAGTGATTTTATATCTTTCAACATGTTGAAACGTGCGAGCGAGAGTCACACTAGCTCTTGTCGTCGCCTTAAGTCATATACTCACGCGGGTGGAGCTAGTGATTCTGGATATAACAGAATGCCAAATTGAAATCTCAACGTGAATTCGCGGTCACTTAGGCGAGTGTTGTTAACAGAATATCACTTCTGAACTGACATCTTGAGATGTCTTCTCTTGCTATAATCCAATGTCATTGAAACTCCAACAAAGGGAGTCCACACGGTACAATTCAATTCTTAATTTTTGATCGAGTGAGCGAAGCGAACGAAGATCTTAGTTTCAACTTGGGCGATTTGGCATTTTATGTATGTATGTATGTATGTATGTATGTATGTTTGTCTGGCGATAACTTTAGAACCGTTGATCCAATCTGCATGAAATTTGATATGTCGATAGCTTGTACTTGAGAAATTTACTGGTAAGTATATGAGTAAAATCGGATGAAGGGTTTTTGAGATATGGGGTTTTAAGAGGTGGCAAAAATAAAAAAAGTTACATAAAAAAATCAAGTTACATGTCATATGAAAGGGCTTTGTTAGGACATCCCAAAACAATTTTTAGTTTTTTTTTTGGACGCTCGGTTTTTGAGATAAAATAATAAAAGTTAAATTATGATAACCAGCGATCCAAGAGCTCCCATCTCTAAGAGTTTTGTTGGCATCAAGGTTTTTCTACTGGTCGGCCAGTTCCTTTGCTTTTTCTTATTTTTTTTTCTTGAAATAAGTTAAGGAGGTACTCAGTTCTCATAAAATGGTGGCGACATCCAGGTCTGATGATGGAGCCAAGGTCTGTTCAACGGAACTCTTCAATAAATAGGCCAATAGAGTTGAAACTTGGTAACCATACCAAGTTAGTAGGCGGTAGTCAGAAAAAAGTCCAAAGATAATGTTTGGACTTGCCTCTGACTACTACGTACTCAAAGTTTTGATGCGTTCGTCGGGTCGCATCACGAGATCTCAGTTCGGGGCGAACTACTAGTTTATTATCGTATCTCAAAACCATATAAAAAATAGTCATTTCATATGACACCCCACTTGATATAATGTATTTAGTAGGATAGTGGAATTCGCTCGCGTGCTATTTTCATACAAACGTCAACCCCCGCTCACCCATTTAGGGGTTGAATTCCGAGGATTCCTTTCTTAGTACACGCCAAGACAATTTTAAGTTCCATGTGATCTTTTTGTTTTAAAGAATCTGATATACCTATAATGTATAGCGATGTATTCTAAGCATGGTGCAAGCAGACCAAATCTATTAGTGGAGAAGATCGTGTTGTTATTTGAAATTATGTAATGGTGGCACTTTACGTCGCTATGCGTGTTCGCGTATCCGTCATATTTTCCCAAATACGACTATGTGTAGAGACCCTATTCGCCTATATTTGCCTATTTTTCACGAACAATATGACGCAAACTACACGAGCAAATAAAAACGCGAATACGCGCGATGTTGAAGCGCCGTCATTAGATTTAGCATAGCTTTTACAACATCAACATGCACAGAAAATACTGGAAATCTTTTGTCCTAAAATAGCACAGTAAAGTAACCATAATATTAATTAAAAATTCCACACGAACTAGTTAGCGTGTATGCTAATAATACTCTTAAGTCGCAGACAACCGTCAAACATCTTCTCGCTCGCTCATTTAAAAAAATTCAAGATATAGAATCAGTGAATCTAGTTATGTTAAATCGCAATTAACAAGTTTTCGGAGAATAACATTAAAATATATAAAATGTTGATTAAAATTGAATCGATTTTTTTTTTCGATTATACATATTTTTGGGTAGGGAAACTATATGACAAAATTACAATATAATAGTAATAAGAAATGAAAATGTCAAGTAAATGTAATTATGAATTTGAAATGCAAAACAATGATTTTACTTGATCGTTTATTTTTTATTTTTGTTTAATCGTGTTAGGTGCCTAACTATTTAGGGTATAGTACCCTAAACCTGCTTGACGCGTCAAATAGTAATGTTTTTTTTATACAAAACGTAACGCAATGTGTGGTGTGAATTTGTAAAAAAAAAACATGTATTTTTTTTTTACAAATTCACACCACACATTACGTAGTATGTGTGGTGTGAATTTGAGTGATAGAGTGAGGAACAGTGTAATTAGAGAGAAATGTGGAGTGAAAGAAGACGTAGTGATGAGGGTAGAGAAAGGTATGTTAAGATGGTTTGGGCATGTGGAGAGGATGGATGAAAGGAGGTTAACAAAACAGGTGCATCAGGCGAGCGTAAATGGAACTGTTGGGAGGGGAAGACCTAGGCGAACGTATCTCGATCAGATAGCAGACGTTCTAGAGAAGGGCCAGGTCAAGAGTACCCTAAACGGACGAGAATGTATGAAGAATGTTATGAGAGTGAATGAAGCGAAAGAGGTATGTAAGGATCGTAGCAAGTGGAAATCCGTGGTCTCTGCCTACCCCTATGGGAAACAGGTGTGATTTTATGTATGTATGTATGAAGAGTCGAGAGTAGATTAATAGATATTAAGTAGTAACCATCACCTATAACAAAGCATTGCCTCGTATCGTAAGTCGATATGAGCGTGCCCTACGATGCACTTTTTATATTTTTTACTAGCGGCCTGTCCCAGCTTCGCATGGGTGGTCATATATTTTTTGAACATTTTAGGATAAATTTAGACCGCGTGGGTTCGAGCCTCGCGTCTACTTATTTCATTCATTTGCACGCGCTTCTCCTTGAGTGAGTGAAATCGCACCCCGCGCGTGACCCGTGGACCCGTTAACATTTTTAATTTCGTCATATCTTTTGAATGGAATGTCCGATTTGAAAAATTTAAGAAGTAATCTATAGGTATTGAAACCGTCTTAATTATGAAATGATTTATTTGGATAAGGATGAATACCAAGGTACAAATAAAGACCCTTTTCTAGCGGAGGCATTTCAATTATTTTATTATAATAAAAGAACACTTATTGTGACATAACTATAATAGTTAGACATATGCTGTCGCGACATTTTTTGTAGATGATGACGTGTTCTATAAAATCGTAGTACATTATTTTGTTCTATCTTCAATAGTTTTCGCAGCGCACGCGATGTAAGGATTTTGTTTTCCACCTTGGGTTACATTATTGAAGTTTTAGTAAGGATCCCTGATTTTTTTGAAAATATAATATAGCCTATGTTACTCAGGGATAATGTAGCATTCTAATGGTGAAAGAATTTTTGAAATCGGACCAGTAGTTTTTAAGCCTATTCGTTACATACAAAAATACAAAAATACAAATGTTTCCTCTTTATAATATTAGTGTAGATATACAACAAAGTAGACAAACAAGCATGCAGATGCCTCATATGCATGTAATTTCACCGGCAACCACACTCTTCGAACCGAAACACAGCGTTGCTGCTTGGCGGCAGAAAAAGGCGTGGTGGTAGTACTTCCCCGGACGAGCCTTCACAAAGAGCCTACACTAGTTTATGATTTATTGTTATTGATGTATTGTATTTGTCCGCAGGTACCACAGCTTAGCACCGATGTACTACCGAGGTGCGCAGGCGGCGATAGTCGTCTACGACATCACAAATCAGGTTAGATAACTCGTTTTTGCTCATTCATTGGCTAACCGCGACGCGAAGCGGAACTAGTTGTAAATTGTAATGGCTGCGATCGCCTAAGACGATGCGTAGGACAGCCATCCAATGGACCGTCGATGTTGATATATTTATTTAAGAATACAATTTGGGCTTGATAAAATAAATACTTATTTTAAAGCACACATTCTGTACAAAAAAAAAGTAACTTGACAGTTTAGTTAGATTTTATGAAAAAGCTAATTATTAAAAAAAAAAAATGATAAAAAAACTTTTTTTGTGTTTTATAAATTCCTCTATTATAAAATAGAAATTGCAACAATTTTATAATTAATTTATTGTCTATCAAATAAGTCCTCTGTCGTCTTCCTAGAACTCCTACATGGGTAGCTATAGCTTAATCAGTACAAGCACCCGTATAAAATTTACCGTATTTCACCCTCCCAAAGTCTCCGACTCCGGTAACCAGACACATTGTATAACCTGTCCTTAATAAAGTTGAGGACAGAAATGTATCGTAAATAAGTCGTTGAATATGTCTAACGGAACAGAAATCGGAAATATTTTTTGTATAATTGTTGTACAAAAAAGATCTTATAACTGCGTTAGTACGATTCAGGCCTTAATTTAATTGCAATAAAACGCGATAGTCCTCAGTTTCAAAACTTTTTTCCATTACTTAAAAAAAATAGTACTTGAAATTTTACGGTGACAGTTTTGGGATAGATAACTTACAGAATTTTTACGTCACTATTAGTCACCGAGAAACGATAACTTAATTCTACTTCTTAATAATATATAATATACATAATATAAATGTGAAAGTTACGATGTTAGGCTGTATTTTAGTGGCTTAATCACACCCACATATACAGTTCGTAACCTGGATTAGCATTTTCAGCTGGTTTTTTATACCGAAAAATTACCGAGAACGGGGTAGAAAACGAAAATGAACCCATTAAAGAGAAAACGCATTTAATGTTATAAATCACTGATACGCCATCGAAGCCGTGTGTGGTAGCTAGTATTATATAATTCAAGACAAACAGCAATAAGTGTAGATGAGGTCACTTCAATACTAATTAAGCGAAGCCACACGACATACACTGAAAAGATGAGCAACTGAGTAACAATCGTCAAAAACACGGGTGAGGCAATGTTTTCCTCTACTCGACGACAGATGTCACGTCACATGCAGCGCGAGCTAGAATAGCTGGTTCAATACATAACCTTTTAGAAAAAAATATTGACAATCTTCTAAGTTACGGGGCTAAAACTCTACTAAACTAGAATCTCCATACACAATCTTATAAAAAAAAAGTAATAATTGCTTGTTGCTGCTGTATTTAATAAAAACAACAACAAAATAATAGTGACAGGTATATTTTTAAGCAATCAATAAAATTGAGTAAAATAATAATTTTCCTATTCAAAAGTTTGCATCAGTACAAAAACTAGTGGAGCAAAGTTTTGAGTACGAAAACTCTTATCGATTAAAATGTTTTTTTTACTAAACTGTGTGCAATGTGATTGCACACAAAATGGTTGATTGCGATTTTTCGAAAATGAGTTTAGTGGTTTTATATCTATCAACATGTCGAAACGTGCGAGCGAGAGGTACATTAGCTTTTGTCTTCGCCTTAAGGTTAAGATACAAGCTCAAGTTACGGAACAATTTGTGCGATTTGTTTCATTGACAACTTACGAGGCACTTACATGTAAAATGGTTTTGGTGAAAACTCAAGAAGAGTACTAGCTAGTTCGTTATTGGCTGTGGCAGCGGTGGACAACCTTGGTCCGTGAGGTCATTATTTAGGCTATACATGGTCAGTTGCAGAAAGGTCGACGGTGTTTATTCTCTGCTTGCTTTGCTACACATTAAGGCGATGAATACTGCTAATGTACCTTTCGCTCGCACATTTGAAGATTTTGAAAGATATAAAATCACTGAACGTATTTATAAAAAATCGTATTCAACCAAGGTGTGCAATCAGGCACGGTAGCTTAGATATCCCCTCAGATCTCTTCTTTTATTCCATCCATCCATACAATCAACCCACATTCACCCTCTGCTGGCTATAGCCTCCTCCTAAGTACGCCACTCTTTCCGGTCCTGCGCCAACTGTACCCATTTGGCTCTTACTGTCCTAACGATATCATCAGAGCACCTGGCCGGGGTGGTCTGCCTCGTGGTCTATGACTCTCGCGTGGCCACCACTCATCTCACTCCCTCTGTCCTTCTACCGTCTTCCCGCCTAGCCAAGTGTCCTGCCCATTTCCACTTCAACCGATTTATCCTCCTACCCACGTCCACGGCTTTAGTTCTTCGTCGAATTCCGACGTTGGGTATTCGGTTAATGATGCCTAGCATGGCGCATGTTCCTCTGAGCTTCTTTAATTTTGTGGACGTGCTCATTAGTTAGCGGCCATGCTTCTTTTATTCATTCTAATAAAATAAATCTCGTTTCCAAAAGTTTTGGTAAATACCTAAATAACCTTAGCACTTGTAAAGAGCACTGTAAATAAGGTCTCATGTCCTTGTTGCTTTATTTTGCGGTAAAGTTTAAGCGTGCTTACAGTTGATTGATTATAATCACAGGTCACGATAATCAATATTAAACACGCCATTTACTAGTACTTTCTTGGCCTGTGCCCACGCAGTTCGTAGGCCTGGTGCCAGGAGCGATTACCCAGCCAAATGTTGACCATGCTGAAGATTTTTGAGATATAATTTGATTGTGTCTCGATCCAACCTACGTGCGAGGGGGGGGAGGGGCAAACGACTAGGCAATGGCTCTGAGTTTTTTATATTATACTACTTGCAAGCAGATGACCCACCTGATGTTAAGTGGTAGGTAACCAACACCTCAAGCAGCATTGCCTCGCAAGTCACATATGAACGTGCCCTGCGATGCACTGCCCTGCGTTCATCAACTTGAGGCTACTATGTTTTAATATCTAGCCGTTACGCGTGAGGGTATAAAAATAAAAACTATCTCAGTTTAAATATAATAAAATGACATAGTACTCCGGCGGTCACGGAAGGACCAGCGTTGTAGTAGTGCATAGCATAAAGCTGAATGACGACCGATTTTGCTGTCGCGAAGGCGAAGTCAAGAGCTAATGTATCTCTCGCTCATGTTGAAAGATATAAAATCACTATACCCATTTTCGAAAAATCGCAATCAACCAATCCAACAGTAGTGATTTTATATCTTTCAACATGTCGAAACGTGCGCTCTAGAGGTATATTAGCTCTTGTCTTCGCCTTAACTTATATTGTTCTCTGTATTTCGCCTATGTTTTTGTGACACAATATAAACACTTTCTGATTTCATTTGAACAGAACAGGCTAATCCAATCAGACTCATTAAAGTACACATACGTACAATTCTCAGATAGCGATGCCAGTTAACAAAGAGATATCAGCGAGGTACGCCTCCTTTGCCGAGCGTCTGCTAAACTCCCTATCAGATAAAGTTGGTAAATTGTAATTACCCTTTAATGCCTTCTTTACTTATCAAATGTTATTCACTCTATCATTCATTACAAACTTTGTATGCATATGTTAGCCTGCTCTCTTTTGTTGTATTATTTATTGGAGGTACGCGTTTTAATAACCGCAAGGAGAAAGCTTGTCATATGTTTATTACACGTCGGTCTTGCGGTCTAGAGTCAGGACGTCTACAAAACGATAACGAAGCTTGTATAGGTTATAATAGGTATAGGTTGTAATAGTTCGTATATTAATTGAGTGATCACCAGGGGTCGGAATAGGTAGAGTTTTTAAGTACCAAGTGACGTAAAATTACCTACGCAATCTTAACATGGATATGCCTTTTAAACCCGGAATTGGGCATTAATAAAAATTGTTTTCTAAAACTTATGGGTTTTTTTATGTACAACTAGCTGATGGAACAAGCAGATGGCCCACCTGATGTTAGATTGATATTATTGTCTTCTAAAACTTTTTTTCCTATGTTAAACACAAACTAAATAGCATTACACGTTACACGTACAGCAGGGCTATTTATTTTAAAACATTAGGAAAGATTTCCAATCAGTAACGTTAGTTTTTATCACATTTGATTTCTAACCCGAATCGTCACGGGGATTAAAAAAAGCATATCCATATTTAGATTTCGTAGTAGCGTATTTGACGTCATTTGGTACTTAAAAACTCTACCTATTCCGACCCCTGGTGATCACTTGACACATGTCCACGACATGTTTGGACCACCAAGCCCTAAAGAATCCGATAAAGACACTTGGCCAACTCCAGAGTCGGCCTAGTGGCTAAATGAGCTCATACTATCCTACAAAGTGTAGGTGGTGCCGATGGGTCTTCGAGTTCAAGGACTCCGGCCAGACACCGGCACAGATAACACTATTATCGTGCAGTGCTGTAGCGCTATGTATGTTATTCGCTCTATTTATACAATCACGAAGGAAACTGCTTGATTGCGGGTACTTGGTACTAAAATTCTTTTAGCTATAAATAAATTGGCCAAGCGTGTGACGGACCATGCACTAACAATGCTACTAACGTCAGTACGAGCATAAAATAAAGAGGAGTACGTACGTTACGACTTCATATCTACTCTACTTACTGTACGACTAAGAGCTGTTTTCATCATGCTCTGTTAGTTACTAATCAAGGATTAAAAGGCCGTTAAATCTAACCTTAGATGTCAAACGCGTACATTTTGACGCGCCCTTTAATCCTTTGTTAATCTAACAGAGCATGGTGAAATCAGCTCTAAACATTTAGTTTTATCGTCTTTATTTATGAAAGATTTATCTCTCTAATCAATTAAATAAAATGACAAATGTCACAATAAATAGAAAATTGGATACAATAATTAAAGTGTACACCGTACGTTTCAGGATACATTCGGGCGCGCCAAGAACTGGGTGAAAGAACTCCAGCGGCAGGCGTCGCCTTCGATAGTGATCGCTCTCGCGGGTAACAAGAGCGACCTCGCCGCCAAACGCATGGTCGAGTTTGAAGAAGCGCAGGCGTACGCAGACGAGAACGGCCTTCTGTTCATGGAGACGAGCGCTAAGACCGCTATGAACGTCAACGACATATTCCTAGCTATCGGTGAGTTCCTTCAAGCTAAAGTGGATCTAATACTGCTGTCTATAAGAGCGACCTCACGGCCAAACGCATGGTCGAGTTTGAGGAAGCGCAGACGATATGAACGTTAACGACATATTCCTAGCAGTTGAGAACGAACATCCATACATGGAGGCAAGCGCTAAGAACGGAGTCAGCCACATATTCCTAGCTATCGGTGAGTTCCTTCAAGCTAATGTAGGTCTAATAGTGCTGACAATAAGAGCGAGTTCGTCGCCCAAAGTTGAGCTAAGAGAGGCGAACGGGTATGTAGGCGAGATCGGACATCTCTTCACGAAGACAACAGCTAAGAACACTAAATAAATAAATAAACAACAGTTGATGATGTTGTGGTATGTTTCAGCGAACAAGTTACCAAAGAGCGAAGGCGGCGGCGCGGGCGGCGGCGCCGGCGCGCGGCGACTCGCGGACGCGGAGCAACCGCGGTCCTCCACATGTTGCAAGTGATCACTACAGGTAACACTACGTATTATTATATTCATATGACCCAATTTCTCATTGTGGTCTCATTTAGTCCAAATGGCAATGTTTTTTTATAATATCCCAAAAGTTATTACCCGAATGGGATTGGAACCCACGGCCTTCCCCTTGATACGGAGTTGCGCTAACCACCTGCGCCATCGGACTCTAATCTGCAAGTCTAATTACCATATATAAAAAATGAGACCACATAAAAATATGAAAAAAGCAATATCCTCATAACAATATCACACTAGGATTCCCTGTGTTGTGGATATCAGACCATAAAATCAATAATGTGACCTAGGATTAGGACGAGTCCAAATGTACATCCTTGTGGTACACTAATTGCGACTTTTTAAAAAGTAGAAGGTATAAGATGAATATGTCGTTTAGGTTGTTGGTATTCATTGTAAAATGTACGCCTTGAGTTTTTTGTCCAAATATGTTATTATTTGGTATGTTTTTGAATTAAGAGATGAGAGAGAGAGAGAGATAGGTGATCAACATTGTCGAATGCATTACTCATGTCGGAAACCTGCTTCCATTATTTTGCAGTAGTTTTACAAATATTCTTATGTCTATTTCAGAATGAATCGCTTCACGGTGATGGCGCGCGCGCAGGTTGAGGTATGTACTGTAGAATATCGGCATCGTCTCCGGCCGCGGTGACATCCGCCCGCGACACGGCACTGTGGACTTAGAAACCAGAACTTAGAGATCATAATACAACGTCCCTGTCAACAGATAATCATTGTTTATAAGTAGATTAATATCCCAGTTGTCTGCTACTTTCGCAATTTTAAGTGATATTGTATGCATCTTTTTAAAGATGTGTAGCTTGTTGTTTAACTTGAAGAGTTGTTGATGAGCACGGCATATTAGATTCATCACAAAACTTTTTCTTTCCTGGCATTTCAGTTTTTGTTCTTTCTCCCTCACGCTAGATGTTTTCGCTCTGAATAAAAAAGTGTGACTTTTCAATTCGGAAATGAGGAATGAAGTTACAAGACGTTGCCTCGCAATTAATTAATTTACAAATCGGACCCAATCATTTGAATTTTTAACTACATCTTGCTCACTCTCGTTTCTACGTCCAGAATTGTCACCAATTAAAATATTATTATAAAAAAAAAGCTAATGATAAAATTGATAACTAGATTTAAAACATATTTGTAATTGTAATAAAATATGTAAAAGATTATTATATAATTTTATTTGTATCCTGTTATAGGCAGTTGGCACTTCCCGTAGTTGACTACTACTAACAGATTCTATGTTTATGTTAGCAGTAACGTGTTGTTGCAAGCTTATGTTATATTGTATACAAATACGCGTTAGTTTGGGAATTTAAATATTATAATAGATTGACCTTAACGTGATTTAATCGGTTTTTACAAAATGTATGGCGGCGCTAGATTAACTCCTCTTAAACCAGTCCACGTTGACTGAGCTATGTCAAAATTTGGGTGAAGGTGCATTTACAGATCATTTTCATTGTACGTTTATTTAGTTTATGGTATAATCAGTACCTCAAGTCTTTGTTTTTTCGTTTTTGGGATTTGAATTTCTGTGTTCCGAGCCCGGGTTTTGTATGGAGCCACGAGAGTTCCCAGCACGCCCGATAGCAACAAAACTCGGACTTGAGGTACAATATTACTATATTTGTATCATTTTGTGCATTCGATTATATATTTCTGAAAATCATTGCCATCGTTAGTTTTAAAGAGATAGGCTTGATGCTTTCTTAAAATCATCTGATTCTGTCAATCGAAAATCTATAAACTTCTATCTCTAAATTACAATCTATCACTAAATTCATTACTTAGCACACGCTACGTAAATATGCGCGCGTGAACGAAGCCACAGACTGCGTGTTGTTGTAATAAAATGTCTCACTGAGTCCGACTTTTTCTGAAAATATGTTTTATTGCTAACTTCACTCGCGCAACTACGTAGCGCGTACGATAAGTTCATTTCAAATAAACCCATAATCATTTTATTATAGTTGTTAAAAAGATAAGTTCACATGTCATTTAGAAAGATATAATTTTAATTGCAAATTGGACCCAATGTCCTATATTATTTATGTATGTAGTACTACTTGTATAATAATTTTAGATGCCTTTAACTTTGACTGTAATCGTCACGTTTTGAAAATGAATCGCATTCCATGGATATATTTGACAGATGGAAACAATATTCGTATACCCCAACAGCCTTGTCGATCAGTCATTTTGTATCAAGTTTTTTTGATTTGCTAATACGATCGGCGAGTTTTAGAAATTATCTACCGAAATCGTAAACTACATTGAGTTTTTGACAGTTTGTATTGAGAAGTGTCTAAAATATATATTTCTCTCTCGTTTGTCTTAAATATGGTTTCAAAATATGGGCTTCGAAAGGTAATCGGTTGGTTGATAATTTTTTTAAACACCGTTATTTGTTAATGAATGAAAATCGTCTAATGCTCTTGGGATATACGTCAGCCATCTTCATAAGGCACTGGCTAGTAGCATTGCTGAAATATTATTTGCGCATTTGTACAAGTCTGATTGTGAAGACTGCTTTACCTAGGTGCTGTTGGTCAGTGTCTGTCATACCTGTAGCAATCCACTCCATATCCATAAGGACCGATGTCCACCAAAGCAATGATGAAAAGCTGGGCGTTCAAAGTGCGAAACTGTGGACAGTTTTATCATAGAAGATCTATTGCGTCTATAATTGACCGCCGTTTTGGTGTATTCGTTTAAATGTACGCTGTGCTTTGGCTGACACCGGTCCTGAGATGTGATGGCATTCGTAAATTAGTTAATTTTAAAAGCTTACGTCACTTTCTCTTAGCCTAATTTTTATTTATCGAGCGATATGAAACGTGTAACATCCGAATGAAATGAAACTTTGTCGGGACGCTTTCAAACACGTATTTTACAAACATCGAGATTTATTAAATCATTTTTTTTTGTTATTGTATTGATAACAGGATTTACGTTATACCTTTGTTATAACTTTTCTTTTTGTTACGAAATTTTGTATCGTCTGCCGCTGGGGTGCAATCTTATATCGCATGTCCTTTTCCTATGACAAAGTTATGTGTACCTTTGTAGTTTCAATTTCCTACTACTTAAATCTCTTTTGCCATCGATAAACGTAGCCTGCCTATTGGAATCTTTCGATAGATGTTGTCATCTATGGTATTATGTCGATCGTTGAAGAGAGCCTTAGAATAATCGTGTCGAAACAGATTCATACTACTTGGCTGTTTGTTAGAATCACATTACGCCACGCTAGCGAAAGGACGCCGAACAAGGTCATATTGTATGTTTTTGTATTGTGTAAATATTTTGGATTTATTAAGATTATTATATTGAATAAAAAAATATTGTAAATTTTCAGGAGTTTGATTTTTATATATCATTTCGAAACCAATACAATACGCCCTCTTTCTATTCTAGCTCTCTTGTGATTGGTGGGTTATAAAATTAAAAATAGTTTTACAATAAATAATTTATTTTTCGAGATAACACTTTTAAAATAATCCTTTTATTTTGATTTAATAACTGTTACAGGAAGTTTAATTTGTATGGCACTTATAATATACTTAATATAGTTTTTTTTTATAATTATTGCTCAATCGTGTAGATTTCAATAAATTGCATTACTAATTACTCTGTTAATATATAAACTTTGTATATTATTTTTATTTATAAACTAGTTACACACACACACACAGAGTAAATATATTAAAATAACAGAAATATTGATTTCACCTTTTTAATAAATCTAATCTCATAATTTTCAAGTACAATCTGTAAGTGGCCTAATTTCTAAGTAACAAATCATGAATATACTCGATAAAATGACTAGGCTACGTATTATAACATAAACTTGTGCTAAAATGAAACAAATACTGAACAGCTATGCGTCTTTCTACGCAAGATAAAGATGAAATCGTCGTAGACTTAAATGATATTTTTCCACTACAAGGATTTTCTATCTACAGGATATCCTATAGTTATATCAGTTCTTTCCTAATTCCTATCAACATAAATTGTGCACAAATAGGAGCCGATATGAGCTGAATATTTTCTAAAACATTGATCCTTATACTATAGGTCACGTGGCCTCTTTTGAGTTACAAATGCATACTCAGTGGCCCAAGTAAGGTGACTCAATAATGTTAGCAAAGGCTTAGACTTTCCTTCTGTCACACAGTTTGTTTAAAAACCTTCAACGACTCATTTTATTGTTTCTTATATTTTTTATACGACTTGCTGATAGAACCAGTAAATGGCCCACCTGATGTTAAGTGGTAACCAACACCTTTCACCTTCTTTTCGTGTCACTAGTTCTTTCGAAACAGTGTGTTGAAAGGATTTTTAAGTGTGCCTCAAAGAGGCTCCACGGCTCTTCGGTTTATTTTGGCTTAGTAGGCTTGTTTTATAATTTACAATGTGCTTTTATACGGTCTTATTGCGATTGGCGCGTTACTGTAGGCCACAAGAGGCTCCTAGTACTAACGGTAAAATAGGATTTACATACTACAAACAGCAAAATTAACAGATTCATAAAATTGACAAGACGAACTCAGAAATGCATGATTTTGTTAGTTACAAGCTTTGGGATAGTTCTTATATGAGGAAGTTGACAAAACATTTACTATTGTGTCCCGGCATACTAGTGGTTGAGGTTAACATACCTACAAATCCCTAGATCTTCGAGGTTGTAGTCAGGCACTTCGTTAGACTGATTACGTAAGTAGCGACAACAGCGTACAGCAGCGACAGATCAGTCGGAAATCTCATACTAAGGCGGCTTTCGCCTGTTTTCAGTCATGTAAATTTGAAGACACTTATCAATATGTGTCTTAAAACGGCTTTACTGAAAACATGATCTACGATGGCTTCATGTGGTTCCCATTATGTGAAACCAGAGATACAGTGAAGGGTAGAGGCTGCAGCCTAAACATACGCGTCCATTGACCACCGCCGGACGCACCGCACGCACGGCACGCAAAGGATTCAACGGATTTGCCGATGGCATGCGTCCACTGTATGCGGATTTTTTGTTTAGTTTCGTGTGTTTCCTTCGTGAGTTGACGTATTCTGTCATGGAGATTGACGAAGATAATATTATAATTATTAGTTAAACAAAACACGTGCGGCAGTGGGCGATGTCAGCGGCGAACTGATTTGTGTGACGTCACCGGCACGCAACGCATTTTTTGTTCATAAATGCCGGCTTTCGATGCAGGCGGCGCGGATAGTGGACGCAGCGCTATGTAAAATCATACAAAGCAAACTCAAATCCGTTGCGTGCTGTGCGTACGGCGCTGGTCAATGGACGCGTACCTTTATTGTCTAACTATACTAAATATACTAAGTATATACACAGTAAAGTTAGACAATAAGGCTACCGCTTACGAAAATCTGTGCTGAGCTGATAATTATCAAATTCTTCTATAGTGAGAGTGCCAACTGCTCTTCTTTCGACCTTTATGAATGCAGACGCGTTTACAGGCGCTTCTGGGCGCCTGCGAGGCACCACGACAATTTATATGTATTTAAGTATGGGCGTTCATATTCTACTGTGCCATATAAAAATAAATTTATAAATAAATTCATCTGCCGTCGCGAGATACGTAACCGGGGTGCGTCGACTACTGAGCGCAGCCTACAGTTCGTCTTCAAAGTGGTCCCTCATGAGGTCGTTGCCGTAGTCTGTGACGTCACTGCCCACGAACGCGTCGTGATGGTCCACCACCTCCTCGAAGCTGAGCAGGTCGTCGTGATCCTCGTCTGCCGCCACAAACAGGTGCCCCACCTCGTCAAGGGCGATCTCTCTGCGGAAGACAAGTCGACGTCAAAACTCATACTTGGGTATATATAATAATATAATATATATAATAATACAGTACCCCACCCAAGTAGCATTCGGGGTTCTATATAAGATGTCTAGTCGTTCACATGTACTCCACAAGCTGTGTAAGTCAGCTGTATAAGAGCTGTATAGCTTGCTATAATGCTCTTATAGAACCAGTTTGGGCACAAATTAGACAGCCTTAAGTTCACTATGGCTGTACATTAGCAGTATAATAGCATTATAATAGCAGTTTTAGTAGTAACATCGGACTTAAGGCTGACTTACGGCACTATATGGGACGCAGTGTGAACCATACAACGTACATGAGTGTAATAAAGAGTAACAAGTGGCCTAAATACACAGCCTTCACAGTTATAAAATCCGACAGAAGTACTCCAGTGCTACCTAAAATTCACGTGTGTCCTAAATTATTTCTTTATTTTAATTATTCCTCATAGTTTGGTTTTGTGTGTGATCCATAAACACGCAACTCCGGCGGATATCAATAATTGAATAAAAATTTATGATAACACTCGGAAAGTACCTGTTTTTAATACTTAATAATGTTAAATGCCATGGGAATGCAACTTTATCGTGAAATGTATACATATTTACAGCTAAAATATTCACGCGCCTCTGTAAAATCGTGGTTTTCATTTTAAAATATTTAAAACTGGCTGAGAGGAAACCTACAATTTTCAGTTTTTGATATTATATTGGCATTATAAATAAACTACGGTAATTAATTATAACATGAAACCAAAACTGAATCGCTCTATCTGCGTATTTTGTGATAAATCTGCATGATAATTTTGGAGATTTATTTGGTAAATTTTTAGGTACCTAGAACAAAATGGTGGAAATGAAATACGGCTATGTGAACTGTTATAACTCTAATTTAATGCGGTGAGCGTATATAGGTTCACATGTGTTATGTTAGAATGCTGTTATCTGTAAGAAGTCCCACATTTGTACCACTACAGAGCCAATGTATATAAATGTATTCTGATGTGAACTTATGTACAGCTTTAAGCTGTAGTTCAGGTCAATTGTGTATTATCGTTTAATCTTTCATATACTGAAATTTTAGAGATCCGCAATAATAATTATTGTCCGTTAAATCGCCTAGCCCAGGTACTTAGTCAAGTATTAATACCTAAATACATATTTTGTACAACACAAACAAACTAACAAAAATAACTTTTTGTTTCACAAATTTTTGCACGCTAACATAATTAACACAGCTTGTAGGATAAGTGTAATAGAATATCACATTCTCATTCATGTTCAGCTTACAGAAAATAAGAGTAGTACTTGTGGACAAATAAACTGCTATTGATGTTAATGGACAACACATATAGTCCTTTTAACAGCGTGCAGTGCACATGCGAACCATTTAAACACTTCTGTACAGATAGTAAAAAAAGGTTATTTTAATGATCACAAACAAATCCTACTACAGCTACTAGCTGTATAACAGTCTAAAACAAGTAAACATAACAGCCTTTGGCTTTATAAATGACCACGTGTGTTCTATTAAAATGCTAGCTCTATAACATGGAGTAAAATGCTACTTGGGCAAGTATGAGTTGATGTTTACCATATTTGGTTTTTCGTTCTTGTTCCGTGTTCATTCCGTATCGGTATCTCTATCGCGTTTTCATACAAAACCCGCAATGAACACGGAACAAAAACGAAAAACCAAGGTATTCAGTACCCCAAGTATGAGTTGTGTTTACCATATTTGGTTTTTCGTTCTTGTTCCGTGTTCATTGCGGGTTTTGAATGATGCCGCGATAGAGATACCGATACGGTACTTTATGTTGCAAGTATGATGAAAATTAGTAGTAGAACATGAAGTTCCGTATCGGTATCTCTATCGCGTTTTCATAGAAAACCCGCAATGAACACGAAACAACAATGAAAAACTAAATATGGTAAACACAACTCATACTTGGGGTACAGTTAGTAGTAGAGCTCTTTGTGAAGGGCTCGTCCGGGGAAGTACCATGCTTACTTCTGCAATCAGCGTTGCTGTGTTTATAACACAAATGTTTGTTCTGTGGAGATTGAGCCCACGCGGTCTCGGCCACAGCGCAGAAGGCAGAGCTACTACTGACTGAGCTGTGACGGCTGTATAGTGTATACTGGTGGTCGCGCAAAGTTTTGCTTAGGCTAAATAAAACTAGCCAAGTGCGAGTCGGATTCGCGCACGAAGGGTTCCGTACCATTATCTATAAAAACGAGCACTAAAATCGCGTTTGTTGTATGGGGAGCCCCCTTAAATATTTATTTTGTAGTTTTTTAGTATTTATTGTTATGGCGGCAACAGAAATACATCATCTGTGAAAATTTCAACATGAACCGTGATAGTTATCACGGTTCATGAGTCTGGTGATAGACGGACGTACAGACTGCAGACAGACAGACGGACAGCGGAGTCTTAGTAATAGGGTCCCGTTTTACCCTTTGGGTACGGAACCCTAAAAACTTTCGAATTTATACTTTTATATAGTACTCACTCGCTGTCTGGTATGATCCATGCGCGGACCTCAGAGTCGTCCAGCTTGCCATCTTCATTGAGGTCGAGCTCGAGGTCAAACTTGTGCTTCTCCGCGATCAGCCAACTCTTGTCCTGCTGCACACCTGGATATAATAGGACATTGTGATTAATTGTTTAACCCTTGTCAATGTCAAATTCAAAAGCCGTGCTTTAGGCTTTTTAATATAGGCAGTGGGTTCGATCCCCACCGAGAACAAGCATTTGTGTGATGAACATAGATGTTTGTTCTCTGTCTGGGTGTTATATATAATATTATAAGTATGTATTTACAAAATGGTTTCCATATTACAAGCTTTGGCTTAGTTTGGGGCTAGATAGTGCTGTGTGTAAAGTCGACCAATATTTATTTATTTATAAAAGGTATTTATTTAATAAAATCACAAGGATCACTTTGAAACGTCTTAAGAGCTAGGTGAATCTACTGATACTAGAGATTCCTAGATTCACCTAGCTTTTATGACGTTTCAACGTAAGAGGCTTCAATAAAATATGTGTACGTTATAAATTACATTAAAATGTTATTTTAACAGCGTACAATGTATTCAATAAATTTCATTTCAAAATTTCATTTATTTACACCAGGCGGGCCATCAGCTTGTTCCACAAGCAAGATATATATAAAAAAATCTATAATAGAAATACAAAACACAGAAGAACTACGTATTCAGATCTGCAGACAAAATGTCAATCCTAATAAATGCGCATATTTAGTTCAAGATCACTCCCGTAACCCGTTCTCATTCAAATTGTTATAATTGATATGCGTACGCACGCGTCATTCAATAGCATTGGAATGCTTAAAGGAATCATCCTAATTGAATCTCATGCTTATAGTCAATTATCATTATCAGCCGGTAGATGCTAATGGTGTTATTCATATCGATCTCGATATCGTTTTTGATCGTGAGGATCTTTAGAAACGGCGTTTTAAAATGTCTTACTTAGAGCTGATTTCACCATACTCTGTTAGTTACTGATAAAGGATTAACAGGCCGTTAAATCTAACCTTAGATGTCAAACGCGTACATTTTGACATATTTAACGGCCCTTTAATCCTTTGTTAATCTAACACAGCATGATGAAATCAGAGCTTAGTAGCATAAAAACCGGAAATGAAGTCTTTGACAGAGTGGCAAACAAAGATTTTTCAGATACCTTGATATATACATTTAACGGAGAGGCCGTTAAGTGAGTACCTAGATGCTTTTGCGATACGCCTCCATTCGGCTCTATAAGTGGCATTGCGGAAACATGCAGTTTTGTTGCAATGTGTTGTTGTGCTCGATAGGAGCCGAGTTTTAAGAGTAATAGAGCTCTTTGTGAAGGACTCGTCCGGGGAAGTACTACCACCATGCCTTTTTCTGCCGCCAAGCAGCAACGCTGTGTTTCGGTTTGAAGAGTGTGGTTGCCGGTGAAATTACAGGCACATGCGAAGCTTAACATCTGTATGCCTCAAGTTGATGGACGCAGAGCAGTGCATCGTAGGGCACGTTCCTATCGTGCATGACTTGCAAGGCAATGCTTTGTTATAGGTGATGGTTACCACTTAACATCAGTTGGGCCATCTGCTGGTTCCATCAGCAAATTGTATAAAAAAAAGCGCTATTAAAATCTTTTCACCACACTGTTTCTATAATAACTGGTGACACGACAAGAAGAACTTTTAGTAATATTCAAGACAAGAGTGAACAAGTGGAATAAAGCTAAGCGTGCTCCACCTTAGACTGCATCTTCACTTTCCATCAGGTGAGATGGCAGTCAAACGTCTAGCTATCAAACAATAAAAAAAAATCAGGTACAGATGAGTTCGGTATGATATCGAATACGCCCATAGTTTTCGACAAAACGCAGATACTAAAGTATGTATACAGGGTGTCCCAGAAATCAACGTCAAGCCGAAAACGGGCAATGAGCCAAGTCATGATAGTTATCAGAAAAATATAAAAAAAAATATTTGTCATGTACCTTTTGAATTATGAGTATTACAAAAAATAACAGAAAAACTGACACCCTGTGATGATCTTTTAAGTCCTGTGACTACAAATATTAACTTTTCGTGAAACTTTTTTCTGTAATGTAACCATGGATAACCCTTCTGTAAAATACAAATCAAAATTAAATCATAACTGCCTCAGTTTTAAATAAAATGTTAGATGTTTGGCCAACATTTAATTTAAAATAATTACATCACCCAACTTTAACCGACTGTACCGTAAAAAAAATGTACTACACTATTTTGGCAAGTAACTTTAAAAGATGGCGCATTTAGTCAGGATTCTAAAATGGTAAGATACTTGCTAGAGTACTCCTTAATTTTGGAAGAAAAATATTTTTTTTGAACTAAACCGGATTTCATGACAATTTTATTTGATTAGATAAAATGTTTGTAACCTTTAAATTGTGGACTTAAAAATGCCTATGGTGCGTTTTTAAGTCGCTCACAATTCACAGATATTACATTGTCGAAATGGTATGTACTTGTACCTGTGAATTGTGAGCGACTTAAAAACGCACCATAGGCATTTTTAAGTCCACAATTTAAAGGTTACAAACATTTTATCTAATCAAATAAAATTGTCATGAAATCCGGTTTAGTTCAAAAAAAATATTTTTCTTCCAAAATTAAGGAGTACTCTAGCAAATATCATACCATTTTAGAATCCTGACTAAATGCGCCATCTTTTAAAGTTACTTGCCAAAATAGTGTAGTACATTTTTTTTACGGTACAGTCGGTTAAAGTTGGGTGATGTAATTATTTTAAATTAAATGTTGGCCAAACATCTAACATCTTATTTAAAACTGAGGCAGTTATGATTTAATTTTGATTTGTATTTTACAGAAGGGTTATCCATGGTTACATTACAGAAAAAAGTTTCACGAAAAGTTAATATTTGTAGTCACAGGACTTAAAAGATCATCACAGGGTGTCAGTTTTTCTGTTATTTTTTGTAATACTCATAATTCAAAAGGTACATGACAAATATTTTTTTTTATATTTTTCTGATAACTGTCATGACTTGGCCCATCGCCCGTTTTCGGCTTGACGTTGATTTCTGGGACACCCTGTATATTTACGTAGATATACTTTTTATCGTGCATTTTATTGTTTTCGTCGTTGTGGGCATCGTAAATATCTGAGCCGATCACGATTTCGATAAACTGAACACATAAATGCACACGCAGCACGATTTTACTAAAATACAGCCTTCACAGCTCAGTTGGTAGTAGCTCTGCCTTCTGCGCCGTAGGCCGTGTGTTCGATCCCCACCGAGAACAAACATTTGTGTGCTGAACATTGATGTTTGTTCTCTATCTGGGTGTCATATAATATTATAAGTATAATGTATTTACAAAAAAAGTATATATGTAGGTATATATGTAAGTGTATATGTATATATGTAAGTGTATATGTATATATCTGTTTCCCATATTACAAGCTTTGGCTTAGTTTGGAGCTAGATAGTGCTGTGTGGAAAGTCCATCAACATCTTATCAACATTAATTAAAAAAAAAAATGTTTTTAATTGGTCCTATATAAGAATTAGTTTTTGGCCTTATTTTTTTTTGTGATGTTGGTTATTTATATGAATCTAAATCGTCTTTGGGCGAAAGTCTCGAATATCAGCACAGCACAGAGGCTTTCACTTTCAAAACGGTATTTATTCAGTACAATCACAAGGATCACTTTGAAACGTCACATACAGGACATACAGGGTGGCCCATTTAGATCGGTCAGTATGGGCAAGTCTGTAACTATAAGACATACAAAGATCTGTTCTTAGGAACCATGCCATCGATTTTAGTGACAATTAAAACTACATACATAGATTTAACAAAAACTTGTACTTTGTTCGGGAATCGAACCCGGTCGTATTGAAAAATAAAACTTACATTATTTCTATTTGGATATCGATTGGTAGGTCATGTATGTCATACAGTTACAGATTATATTAAGCAAATCTACCGCCAGTTCCTCGCGACCAAAATAATATTTCAGCTGGAAATGTAACTAGGGATCACATCTGTGCGTTGCCTAAATAAAATCAAAATAAATTTATTTCGGAACTAAAACAAGGCACAATATAATGCACAAAACGATAGCATAGGTGATTTGTTCCTTACCTCTATCTCCCACGAATTCATTGAAGTCGATCGTGCCGTCCTTATTGGTATCCTTCTCTCTGATCAACTGCCTCACCAGGAACGGATGCATCTTCGCGTGCTCTTCTGGGTTTGAGAACATCTGGAAATAACCATCATAAGTTGGGCTGACTCCCATCAAAGTACATTTCGCTCGCACATCTCAACATTTTGAAAGATCACTGAACTTGTTTCTGAAAAATATCTCTGTGATAACCGGACTCTTAACGAGACTGGGGGAATCATGGAAGCCCATGCATAAAAGGTATAAGGCATAGGTTGAATAAGTTTTTAATAGGAAAAGCATATTATAGTATTAAAGAATTTCTGATTGACGAATTCGAGTAGGAAACATTTTATTGATTATAAATTATGATAATTATGTTGACATTTTAAAGCTGTTGCATTGTAAAATCTAAAATAATTTTTTGCATCGTTAATTATGAAATATTTTTTTAATGCTTTTAAGTAGAACATGGCTGAACTTACTTAAATTATATTTGTCACCTTTTTATAACCTGTGATTCGCAAATAAATGATTATTGTATTGTATTGTAAAACACACACTAACCTATTACTGTACGATGTAAGTTTATTACCATTTTTTATATGAATAATTTGTATGTACTGTTTATTTTCAACATAATTGTAACTTATTTTATAACAGAACACTCCACACTTATAAATTTCTCACAAGGTTTATTGGCTGAAGGTCTCTGCAGAATAACAGCGCCTATCTACTACAATAGTGGTGAGGCATACGCTGAGTCGAGACCCTTTTGCTGCTGCAGCACACAAACACCTACATACCAACAAAGTACTGCAATATCTATCTGTTTAGCCATTTCCTTTCTTTTATTGTTTTGTATGTGTATGTGTGTTTTTTTAGCAAATAAATGTCTGTCTATGTCTATATCTTTCCAATGTTTGGTAACTTTTTGGTAGGAAAACTTGTTTGTTCTTTTCACATGTATTTTTAGTAATAATCAAGTAAATTTCAGAGTTCTGATGATACTGAATTATAGAGGAAGGGAATATATTTACCTGAAACTCTGTAATGTCTAGTTTTCCATCGCCATCTACGTCACAAGCGGCCCACATCTCCTTTTCATCTCGAATCATCTGTAAGAAACATCACTCGTTGAGTCTTCGACTTTTCGTCACGCGACTTTTGAATTTATTTATTTATTTAACCAGAACGGCATCAGCCAATTACACCAATTAAAAACAATGAACAACAAATTCAAATTAAAAATAAAAATACTGAGATACAAACAACTAAGGGATCAAGACAATGTCAAAAACGAAAAACAGTAGGTATTTAAAATATAACAATAAAGGGAATAATAAAAACATGAAACACAATGTCAAAATACTAGAAAAATAACTAAGTATATGATACACTAGCGGCCTGTCCCAGCTTCGCATGGGTGGTCATAACATTTTTGAACATTTTAGGATAAACTTAGACCGTGGGTTCGAGCCTCGCGTCTACTTATTTCATACATTTGCACGCGCTTCTCCTTGAGTGATTGAAATCGCATCCCGCGCGTGACCCGTGGACCCGTTAACATTTTTAATTTCGTCATATCTTTTGAATGGAATGTCCGATTTGAAAAATTTAAGAAGTAATCTATAGGTATTGAAACCGTCTTAATTATGAAATGATTTATTTGGATAAGGATTAATACCAAGGTACAAATAAAGACCCTTTTCTAGCGGAGGCATTTCAATCAATTTTTTATAATAAAAGAACACTTATTGTGACATAACTATAATAGTTAGACATATGCTGTCGCGACATTTTTTGTAGATGATGACGTGTTCTACAAAATCGTAGTACATTATTTTGTTCTATCTTCAATCGTTTTCGCAGCGTACGCGATGTAAGGTTTTTGTTTTCCACCTTGGGTTACATTATTGAAGTTTTAGTAAGGATCCCTGATTTTTTTGAAAATATAATATAGCCTATGTTACTCAGGGATAATGTAGCATTCTAATGGTGAAAGAATTTTTGAAATCGGACCAGTAGTTTTTGAGCCTATTCGTTACAGACAAAAATACAAATGTTTCCTCTTTATAATATTAGTGTAGATGTAGATTAATTACACAGAAATAAAATAAAACAAAAGCAAAAAGATTAAAATGTCAAAAAGATTAAAAAAAAAGTCATATGTAACGCTGTCTTGCTTATGGAACATGACCCACCTGATGTTAAATGGTAACCATCACCTAAAACAAAGGATTGCCTCGCAAGTCACGCACGCCCTACGATGCACTGCCCTGCGTCCATCAACTTGAGGCATACAGATGTTAAGCCTCATGTGCCTGTAATTACACCGGCAACCACACTCTTCAAACCGAAACACGGCATTGCTGCTTGGCGGCAGAAAAATGCGTGGTGGTCGTACTTCCCCTGACGAGGCTTTACAAAGAGCTACTACTCTTACAAATATAGGCGAATAGGGTCACTACACATAGTCGTATTTGGGAAGATAAGAAGAATACCTCAAGTTGATGGACGCAGGGCCGTGTATCGTAGGGCACGTTCCTATCGTGCGTGACTTACGAGGCAACGCTTTGTTTACCATCAGGTGGGCCATCTGCTTGTTCCATGAGCTAGTTGTATAAAAAAAACGCAAACACGAATAGCCATGTGAAGTATCATCATTAAACCTACTTTTCTAAGACAATGCAGGAAGGTAAGTACTGTTCTCAATTGAAAGCCACGTTTGTCCTATTTTCTTTGTTACTCAACAGCTGTTAGTCACGCGAGATGCTATTAGTTAAGCAGGCTTGTGTGGACCGTTTGTTTACAACGCAATGGATTGACCAATTGTTTTATTCCTTGCCTTATTGTACTACATACTGAAAAAGTTATGATGGAAGTAAGGAAATAGGTAACTAATATTTCGAACACAGGTATTTTTCGTAGATAGATAGATGGAAAAGTCTGAATATTTAACAAATCAAAAACCAACAAGTTCAATAGTTATACTGAAGTATAATGGGCAGTCCTATCGCTGAGAGAGATCTCTTCCAAACAACCGTTGGGTTTACTTGAAAATTTCACAATGGTGTCATAAAGACAGACTACTCGAGTTTGTATATGGTAGCAAATAACAATTTATATAAATTTGGCATTCCTAATAGACATGAGTCGGATATATCAAAACGTAACTTATATCGGATATGGGTTAGATATCATACCATATCGATATTCATATCAACATATCCGATATCATAAAAACTATTCAAAACCTCAACTGTTACCTAATAAAGACACGAACAAAACGAAAACTTCACAAACCAAACGATATGAAACAAACACCAATTGATATTCGCTACCTCCCTTTCTAAGAATGAATTGTTTTACTGGTAAAAAAGAGATGAAGCGAATATGACGTAACCATAGCCAAATAGTTTGCGTTTGTCGTTTCGTTGTTAGTTTGCCATAACTAAATATCATGTTAACGTTTGCAACCCATACGGCTGATATCGATATCAGAAAACCGTTTTCTATATCGATATGCAAACTGTATATCGGTTAGATAACCGTTTGCGGGAAAAAACGAAAACGCCCATGTCTAATTCCTAACATGTTTATATGGCAGCTGGGGATTATTGATTATTAAATATAATTTGCTGTGTGAAAACACATATTGTAATTTTGAATTGATTCGAAATAAACACAAGAGTAGAAGGGCTCTTTGTGAAGGGCGCAGTGACGCCCGCAGTAGGGTGTATTGTGCATTATCCCCCTGCTAACCTCACCCCAGCCAGCCCAACTCCTTAAAGTAGCGGAGCAGGACTTTGGGTGAAGGGCTCGTTCGGGTAAGTTAAGTACCTACTACAATGCCTTTTTCTGCCGCCAAACAGCGTTGCTGTGTTTCAGTTTGGAGAGTGTGGTTGCCGGTGTAATTAAGGGCACATGAGGCTTAACATCTGTATGCCTCAAGTTGATGGACGCAGGGCAGTGCATCATAGGGCACGTTCCTAACGTCCGTGACTTACGAGACAATGCTTTGATGGTGCTAGGTGATGGTTACCACTTAACATCAGGTGGGCCATATACATGTTCCACCAGCAAGATTCATCAAAAAAAATGCTTCCACAACACTAATACACTTACCATGTTCAACAACACTTATATACATGCAATTTTTTTTTTAAACAGCTTATGTCACAAGTCCTTACCGATCCACTCTCGTTCTGTTCCTCAGGGTTCACGTCGTCTTCCGAATCGACTCCGAAGGCGTCCATTAGGTACTCCGTCCACGAGACGCCGCCGTCGTGGTTGTCGTCTGCTTCTTGCATACGATCTACCATCTCTTCTTTTGACAGTTTCCTAAACAATAACAATCACTTGAGACTATGCTCATTTACATCAGAGTGAAAGTGAAATAACATAAAATAAATGATGCATTCAGACATCATTTCCACCACTCTCTCACATACAAAAAATCCCCCATATTATGCATATATAAATGGCACTTAAATATAAACATCTAATTGCTTAAAATATGCTCTTTAACTACTTATTACCCACTGGCAGAGAGATGGACCCAATAGATGGCAATACTGTATTTTGACAGAGTTTTAATTTTACAAAAGTTTTACAAAGTGTTACTTACTCATACATTCTGAAAATATCCAAAATTCCAAAGTTCAGTCCGTTTAAAATAATAGAGCTGATTTCACCATGCTCTGTTAGTTACTTATCAAGGATTACAGGCTGTTAAATCAAACCTTAGGTGTCATTAATTTTATTACTACCACCAATATTAAATAGGTAAGTATTTTAATCTTGAAGTAAAATGTGTCTTTCGACATAGGCCTCCTCTAATGCCTTCCATTTGCCACATTCCTTAGCTAATGCTCTCCAGTTGTCCCCTGCAACTATTTTTTATATCATCTTCCCATCTTTTGTTCTGTCTACCCCTCTTCCTGTTCTTGTCATGTTTACAGAGTGGTACCCACTCGTTAAACATGCATAATATTGGTACTCGCCTATGTACAGTATATTTTATTTGTGCATTAAAGAATTTTCTATCTATCCTTTGTCAAGTCTGCACTGCTCATTTCTCATCCACAAAATGAATAAGGCATACCAACTATATTAACTACTTATTTGTTTATTTAAACATAGGTACCTTACAATACCATCCTTAGCTAATGCTCTCCAGTTGTCCCCTGCAACTATTTTTTATATCATCTTCCCATCTTTTGTTCTGTCTACCCCTCTTCCTGTTCTTGTCATGTTTACAGAGTGGTACCCACTCGTTAAACATGCATAATATTGGTACTCGCCTATGTACAGTATATTTTATTTGTGCATTAAAGAATTTTCTATCTATCCTTTGTCAAGTCTGCACTGCTCATTTCTCATCCACAAAATGAATAAGGCATACCAACTATATTAACTACTTATTTGTTTATTTAAACATAGGTACCTTACAATACAATTTGTTATATCTAAAATAATGATAAGTTAAAGAAATATGAGTAGCTATAAATAATAACAACTGTGTAATAATAGCAGCTATTCCTTCAGATCTCATCAATTGGATATAAAGTTTTCTATTAGATAAGTTTATCTAAATTATTATTTTAACACTATAACCAGTCAAGCTACAATATCTTCAAAATATTAAGATAAGCTTATCTCATCCATTATAGATTAGCAGCACACATACCCACACAAAAGAGTACGGAAGCTAGGTTAATGCCCTGTTTCTCAACAGTTACATTAAGTTTCTGTACTCTTGCAAAGAAAGATTTTTCCCTTCAATATTGCATTCGATGCTACTTTGAATCTGGATGCTAAACTTTTATTTGTATATTTTTATCATATTTTATAATAGAAAATAACAGTGTTTTAGTCATCTATTTTTGATTAGGATTCCAATCCATACAGAAAGTACCAAAAATAAATATTCAGAAGATAATGAAATGTTTTCGACACTTACTCAAACGAGCTCAGAATCCACTTCTTAAGCTCCAGCCGGTCTATATGCTTGTCTCCGTCGAGGTCCATCTTTGGTAGTAGCAGCGCCAGCCGCCGCTTTGCCTCCTCAGGAGACAGCTTGTCAAACTCCGCTGCATCTTTCACACTCCCTATAGAGTAGTAATATGTTACAACCAGGACCAATGGTGCGAGAAAAAACAGGGCGCGCTGCACCGACATCCCTCGTATCGCGCGTCTTATCAACAACTAAAAAGAACATTGCAATACACAAGCGACGACGCGCCATAAAAAGAAAAGGTATAAAACACCGGGCACCTAAAATGGCTTCATGGTCGAACTCGAACTGATGTTCGCCGTCGCTATCGTAGTGGTCGCTGTCTCGCGGACGGAAGCTGCCGTCCAGCTCACGTTCCTTGGAGTCCACGCTGTGCACGTGAACCGCAGCAGAGGCACATAGCACCAGAAAGTTGTGCGTACAAAGCAACGATAGAAAATACTTTATTAGAACCATTTTAGAACACACACGATGCAAATAATCAATTAAATTCTTGCCTCACCGCCTCAATAGCTTTAGTGTGCAAATTCCAATAATGTTTTTCAATTTGTTTATTTTCAGAAGTAAAGAAAGAAAGAATGCGGATGGTTATGTATGTATGTGTGAATGACTGACTGACAGAAGTGAGAGGCAGACAGACAGAGCGGCAGTTTGACAGATGAGCAGGCGGATGTTAAGACTATTCTCGATGCACTACTAAAGTTTATTTCCTAAACCTGTCATTGGACACGAGTTAAACTACCAAAAGTTATCAACCTATCAAAAAAGTTAACGTTGCCAGAACTTAGAACTGAGGATTTGGCCACCAACGAAAACATTGTTCCTTTCCTATTTTAGGGTTTCTTTGTTCGCTAAAACTCCAGAGCTTTTAAGCCAGGTTACTAGTATTCTCATATCTGTGGCCAGGTTCACCACCACCACCACTAAAAATACTCGACGTGATATTTTTACACCATAAAAACTGTTGAAGTTTTATGGTGGGGCGGTATCCACAGAATACTACCTACTTATACTACATACACTACTACCACTGACGTTTTAAATTACCTACGTCATCTAAATTACATCACTTGAGTAAGATTTCTTTGTAGTACCTACTTTATGGGAGATAAGAGTAATTTTGTAAGTATTTACTTTTATTATACTTACTCCTATTACTTCCTATTTGTTATTCATTGTTATTACCACAGAAATGTACTCTGTTCCGTGGTTATTACCATGTTAGTAGGTATAGGTATAACAGCGTTGCCAGACGTCCCGATTTTGGCGTCAAATTTTTAAATCAAAATTAAAAGTCCCGCGCGGGACAGGCTCCGTTCGGCTTTTCGGGGATAACTCGACGTAGGTTTTATTAAAATACATTTTCTATGGCTATTTTTGCTATCGTAAAAGTTATTTGAACTCAAATAAAAAGACAAATATTCTAAAACTTCTGATTGTATACGTTTCCTGCTATGTTTCGCTTATTTCACTCAAAAAGTTCCGAAATCCCGACTTGGCAAAAAAAATATCTGGCAACGCTGGTAGGTATACATATAAGTACCTAATGTTAAAAGATTGTAAATAATGTGAACTATGTTATCGTTTTGGCTATAAAGCTGTTATGTTAATTAAAGGTATATGGTACTTAAATAAATACTAGTAGTTCGCCCCGAACTGAGATCTCGTGATGCGACCCGACGAACGCATCAAAACTTTGAGTACGTAGTAGTCAGAGGCAAGTCCAAACATTATCTTTGGACTTTTTTCTGACTACCGCCTACTAACTTGGTATGGTTACCAAGTTTCAACTCCATTGGCCTATTTATTGAAGAGTTCCGTTGAACAGACCTTAGCTCCATCATCAGACCTGGTCGTCGTCACCATTTTATGAGAACTGAGTACCTCCTTAATTTATTTCAAGAAAAAAAAATAAGAAAAAGCAAAGGAACTGGCCGACCAGTAGAAAAACCATGATGCCAACGAAACTCTTAGAAATGGGAGCTCTTGGATCGCTGGTTATCTTAATTTAACTTTTATTATTTTATCTCAAAAACCGAGCGTCCAAAAAAAAAGTAAAAATTGTTTTGGGATGTCCAAACAAAGCCCTTTCATATGACATATAACTTGATTTTTTTTATGTAACTTTTTTTATTTTTGCCCCCTCAAAAAACCCCATATCTCAAAAACCCTTCATCCGATTTTACTCATATACTTACCAGTAAATTTCACAAGTACAATCAAATCGACATATCAAATTTCATGCAGATCGGATCAACGGTTCTAAAGTTATCGCCAGACAAACATACATACATACATACATACATACATACATACATACATACATACATCTACATCTACATCTACACTTCTACACTAATCTACATCTACACTTCTACACTAATATTATAAAGAGGTAAACTTTGTATTTTTGTATTTTTGTATTTTTGTATTTTTGTATGTAACGAATAGGCTCAAAAACTACTGGTCCGATTTCAAAAATTCTTTCACCATTAGAATGCTACATTATCCCTGAGTAACATAGGCTATATTATATTTTCAAAAAAATCAGGGATCCTTACTAAAACTTCAATAATGTAACCCAAGGTGGAAAACAAAAAACCTTACATCGCGTGCGCTGCGAAAACTATTGAAGACAGAACAAAATAATGTACTACGATTTTGTAGAACACGTTATCATCTACAAAAAATGTCGCGACAGCATATGTCTAACTATTATAGTTATGTCACAATAAGTGTTCTTTTATTATAAAAAAATAATTGAAATGCCTCCGCTAGAAAAGGGTCTTTATTTGTACCTTGGTATTAATCCTTATCCAAATAAATCATTTCATAATTAAGACGGTTTCAATACCTATAGATTACTTCTTAAATTTTTCAAATCGGACATTCCATTCAAAAGATATGACGAAATTAAAAATGTTTACGGGTCCACGTTTCACGCGCGGGGTGCGATTTCACTCACTCAAGGAGAAGCGCGTGCAAATGTATGAAATAAGTAGATGCGAGACTCGAACCCACGGTCTAAGTTTATCCTAAAATGTTCAAAAAATTTATGACCACCCATGCGAAGCTGGGACAGGCCGCTAGTACATGGGGTGCTAGGTCGGGTAACCTCCTCGTGGTGCACCCTGGTAACACCATGAAACACGCCTGCAGAGTACTGCGGACGTGTTTCATGGTGGCTAATAACCCGACACGGTGGGCCTCTCCGCGTGTCCCTCTGTCTAGCAGAGGGCACAGCGTGATGAGGCAGGGTAGACCTACGGGTCTACCCAGGCGGTTGAGCGCGCGCGAGAGACGCGGAACTTCTCGCGCCGCTCATGGTGGTGAATAGCGGGAGAAGACCTGGAGGGGCCTTCTCCCGCATTGCACTTATTCACCACCCCGTCGGGCGGGAACGGCCGGGCACTCACGGTCGTTCCCGGGTCCCTCCCTGCAAAGGGGGGGGCGTGCGGGCCCCGCCGTAAAGGCGGGGGCGTTGCGGGGGCCCCGCTGTCATGGCGGGCCAATCGCCGGCGGGGGACTGGATGAAAAGGCTCTGCCAGTTTCCCAGTTCCCCTCCATATAGGCGACGCGGGAGTGTCGCTGGGTTGTTTAGTGGGTATACCGGGAGCGGAAAACCGGGGAGTCCCACATATCCCCTCCATCCTCCAATGGGGGGGAATGCGTAACGCATTTTTCCCAGCGTCAAAAAAAAAAAAAAAAAAAAAAGGCCGCTAGTACATACATAAAATGCCAAATCGCCCAAGTTGAAACTAAGATCTTCGTTCGCTTCGCTCACTCGATCAAAAAAATACCTACAAACAGCTTTCGTGGCATTTTCTAGGTCACAAAGTGACACAGAGAGAGAGGCAAGGATTGCAAGTCACTCCATTAATATTTTGCAGCTTTTGCATTCTTCTTCATCTTGTCATGCCACTATTTCTTTCGAAATAGCTTTTGTATTGATAGGTAAACAAAATAGGTACCTAGGTATTTTCTGAAACTTTTATTTATGAAAGAAAAACTAAAATCGAAAAACTCAACAAAAAAAAAACAGGGCAAGCTAAATAAAACCGTTTCGAAATCGGTAGGTACCTAGGTAGGCCTAGGTAGCTACTTATCGTTATTTCAACAAGTTATCAGCAGCCATAATAATCAAAGACACTCGTCTGCTGGCTACGTGGCTGGGGTATGCAGCGAGGAACTTCGAGAGATGCTTGCGCACTTCGCTAACGACCAGCGGGAGATGCGAGCGGGTCGCCGGATTCGAAGGGTCCAAGTTGATGATGGCATCTTCCAGATATCTGGAAGCAGAGATAAATTTTTATACCAACCACTATCATCCTACTCATTCTGAGTGCGGGATTTATTTTGTGCCAATGGGTAGGCACAATCATTAAACTTACATACCTACCTAAATATCTATTACCTAGGTATATCAGAAATGTTTGTCAGTCCTTCTGACTTATTGATACACGATGTTTTATAAGACTAGGTATATCTGAGAAAGACTGTAGAGTAGAATTATAAACACCCTGTATAATAATGTCGTCTTAATACTAGCAAAGCACAGACGCAGCGGACGTAGACTTAGGAGGTCAGGGTATATTTGTTGTGGTGCGTCAAAATGTACTAAGGATTTCTCAAGATAGTCTTCTTAGGAGTTTAGAAGGGATTGAATAGTATGAAAATAGATCACACGAACGAGGTCGCGAGAGATTCCAATAGCATAAGTTGGGTAGTAATTTGAAGTAAAATCCGTGGTGACCTTGTAGGAAACCGTCGTGATTTGTAAAACTAAGTAGGTATTTATAAAAATCTAGTGTTAGGTAAGTAAGTCAAAGTCGAAAAGGTTTATTCAATAAAATCACAAGGATCACTTTGAAACCTACCCACTTCACTTCATTTTGGTACCTGCACTTGAGCGAAGTGTCATGCAGCATATCAGTGCTGAGCTGTTGCAGCAACGCGAGCAGCACGTGTGGCTGCAAGAGGCACCGCGGCGTGAACACGCTGCCGCGCGCCGCGCGACTCGCCGTCATCACGAGGGACAGGTCGGAAGCGCTGAGCGCGCGCTCAAACGCACCGTTCACGTCACCGCGCTCGATCTGTTTCGATATTTCAACGGCTACCATCTAGGACGATAAAAGTTTTTTTATACAACTGGATGATGAAACAAGCATATCGCCCACCTGACGTTAAGTGGTAACCGTCACCTTTAACAAAGCATTGCTTCGTAAGTCACGCACGATAGGAAGGAACGTGCCCTACGATGGACCACTGATCTGCGATACAGATGTTAAGACTTGTAGTTGCTCCTACAGCCTCATGTGCCGGCAACCACACTCTTCAAAGAAAAAAAAGAGGCATGATGGTATGCCACTTTGGAGAGAACATTAGGTAGAATGTTGCAAAATTATAGCAACAGGTAATTTTAAGGTAGTGACGTTCCGAGACATCGATAAAAAAAAACAAACAAAAAAAAAAACCATTAGGTAGAAAAAAATACTAAGTAGGGTGCAGAAGAGAAACGTTACGTCTGTTCTCAAGAGTATTAAGTAGGTAACTAACAGACGTTGAACAATATTTTTGTACGGTTAGCGAACGCTTAGAGGTACCAATTGGTCAATGATATTTCTTTCAGGGTCTGCCGGCTGCGCGGGGCTGGCAGGCGCGTAGTCCAAGTTAGGTGGCTCCGGCAACTCCTCAGTCGGCTCTGGTATGGAAGTGAAGGTGTCCATCACCTTCTGCCGCCATAGTTTCAGCTCTTTACTCAGTAACCTATTTAAAACGGTAAGTTCGTATAAGCTAGTGGACAGCCTTGGTCAAGGCTGCTGTTAATTGAGTTTTGGTGGAGACAAGTCGTGTTCCAGGGTTTAAATCCACCCATGACATAACTGGATATCATAATATCTATCAGTCTGGATCTGGTTTATGAGATGTAACTGCGAGATATGACGTGCTGATAAAGCTACAAAACTTACTCCTCAACGGTGCACCTAAGCGTGTTCACGAGGTTCTTCTGAGGGTCGGAAGCGGCCTCCAGCAGTGACCTGTGCCGCTCGATAGCGCGGTGCAGGGACTTTGATATCTTGTACACAGACTTGGACAAGCAGCTAGAATATTCTTCCACTGAAACAATAATTATCTCAAGTGCTGTTCCGTATATAACATTCACCCAAGTTACCGCAGAACCCGTATAAACATTCAATTTGGCATTCTGTAATAATTTCACTATCGCTAGCGCCACCCGCGTGAGTTTTTTGGCGAATTTTGGAAATGCCAATCAACGTGAGTGAGGATGAGTGAAGCGAGGCTCCGTTATCAAAGTAAGCGCGGATCCACTAGGTGAAACGCCCCTGATTTTCTTGTTTAGAGAATTGACACCCTGAGCTGAGGAAAGTCTTGTGCTTTTTTTACCAGACCTTGCTTCTGCCAGCTGTTTTCAAGGCAGCTAAACCTTGTAACACGGACGGATGGTTGCTATACCTATGCCACTATGTTATTTCAACAAAAACATAACTCCAGATAAAAATAAAAACGTCCTTCACCTAACACCTATTTCCACGCACCACACCGGGAATTATAGTGGACTGTTGCACTGTTGGCATGGCCTGGATAGACGCTTTAGACACTCACGTTCTTTGAAAGCCTCTTCAACGACTCGTGCGACGTGCCGCAGCAGTCGCCGGTGGGAGTGTTCCAGGATTGGCAGATAGAGCGCCGAGACGTCACGGGATAGGCAGCTCCCGATCACATCCTTGACAGATTCTGCAGTTGCTTGCACCATCCGCTCTTTTAACTCCTAAAGAATAGGTGAAATAGAAATATCGTTACAGCAACGGCACCGACTGACTGTGATGCGAAAGGGTGGGTTCGATTCCTGTGGGTAGCGGGACAAATGTTTGCACGATCCATATCCATAATATTTTTGTTCCGGCGGCGATGGGTCTTGTTAATGAAAGGATAGGCACAGAAATGTATTCTCTGTTCCGTGGGTCTAGGTAGGTAGAGGTAGGTACCTATCTAACCTTTAACATTCAGATCCAGAACTATGTGTATGTAAATACCTACTGTGGTTATTTCGGTAGGTATAATAGTAGGTACTTATGAATTCTGTATGTACTTATTCAATTAAGTATCAAGTGTTTTATTGTAGACATTCTATGAAGTCTCTGACTCTTTAACTAGGTAGGTACCTACGACGACCTTCACAGATTTATAGATTACAGAAATTATAGTTTTGTTCTGAAGACGAAGAGTCTTCTCCAATTTTGTTTTAACAGTAGGTAGAGATAATCAGAACTAAGAATCGTATCTGTTATTATCAATGTTCAGTGATATCTAGCCTAAGGTTCTCCGATAAGGAGAAATAGAGGCGAAAGAGAGACATGCCTACCTCACTCTGTAGAAAGCCGACGAGAATGTCTCGTATCTCGCTGTCGACGGAGCCCCGACTGGATTCGATGGCATCTAGCAGGCACTTGGCACGGCTGTTCTCGCCTGTAACTTCCGGCACCACGACGCTGTTGTGGCATGAAGTAATGTAGATAATCGATATTTTTTAAGATAGGTAATTAAGTTTATTGTCTAAGCAATTGTTATTGGCAGCAATTCTTAACAAGGATATGACTTAGGTATTTAAGAAGTACAATTTAAATTTAACCAGGTAGGTAAACCCGTTTTGCGAGTTATAATATGGTAAGATTGAATTGAATGTCGTGCTCATAGTAAAGGTTCGATCATGGAAACACACCTCTGATGTCCAATAGCTTTCTTCACGAGTTCGTTTATGATATCGTTTTGCTCCAACTCAGCTTTTTCTACAATTAGCCTGGAGTTCCGAATCTCCTCCTTCATGGTCGTCAGTAAGCGGCACTGCTCCAAAAACATGTCTAGAAGAAAGTAAAACCCAAGTTAGTAGAGCTCTTTGTGAAGGGTTCGTCCGGGGAAGTACTACCACCACGCCTTTTTCTGCCGCCAAGCAGCGTTGCTGTGTTTCGGTTTGAAGAGTGTGGTTGCCGGTGTAATTAATATGAGGCTTAACATCTGTTAAGCCTCATGTGATTGTAATTACACCGGCATAAAGTTGATTGGATGCAGGGCAGTGCATCGTAGGGCAAGTTCCTATCGTGCGTGACTTGCGAGGCAATGCTTTGTTATAGGTGATGGTGGGCCATCTGCTTGTTCCATCAGCAAGTTGCTTTAAAAAAAAAACTGGCAAAGGCATGGTTTGGTGGAGTTTATCTAGTTAACTTCACTTTAAATAAATCGATCAAAATAAAATAAATAGGTAGGTACTTTGGCGCTTATCTCATAAACGTTAAGTGCCTACAGAAATTGAAATAGGTATTACCGTATTACCTGATATTATATCCTTGTCTAGTAGTCACAATTTTATTTAGCATCAATTTTAAGATAAAACCAGCCGCTGCTTTTGTGAAATTATTAGTCAATATAAACTAACCGCTAAGTCTGTCGATCTTCTGCTCAAGCACGTGCAGTTCTCCATCGAAGGTCCTATCACAGATGCCGCTGTCTTGCTTCCCTCGGTCTTCCGCATCAGAGTCGGAGACTGCTGTGATCTCCATCGAGGAATCGCTAGAGTTAGGTAGACTTAATAAAGTCGGTTGAAAGTTTTGTATACTATGTAATAGTCATTTGCGTACGGGCCAACTTTTGACTCATGTTTCCGAACATGTCACTCGATCACTTACGGAATGCAGTAGTTAGTAGGGCCCGGGATACGGTTTTAGATGAAGTAGGATTGCCCAGAACCTATAAATCTTCTGAGCTTAGTCGGCCTAATTCACGGTGAATTTTCACCGTAAAAACATGGACAAACATGCGGAGCTGGCAAAACTAAAGCTTTTCCTAGGTGGGTAGGTACTTATGGTGTTGCGTTCGTTGCACAAATGATCGAATAGAAAAATCCACTACAGATTCCTTAGTGATTAAGTAAATCCAGCCCGTGACCTTAGGATCGGTAAGCTGGGTTTATTTCACTGCATCACTGCTGCACCTCCGTCCGTGGAGAACGGGTTGAAGTTAGAATGAAAATAGGCAGACTAAATAGCACGAGATCCAACTTGAATTAGTTAGACATCACTAAACTAAAAAATCACTAGGTAGGTATAGTTTGTAACACAAAATCGGTAATTACCTGGATCTGAAATAGTTATCCCGTGTCTGTGCAGAGAAGTCACCCGGCATGTTATCACTCAAGGCACACAACGATTGGCACCTTTTCAAGGGTTTATTGGCATTTGTTTTCGGATAACTCATTGTCGACAACACCAACCAACAACACGCAATCGACATAAGATTAACCTATATTGAGGGTAGATCGAAAAATATCAAAGTGGAATTTTTTAGCCGCTTTCAGTTTTCGTCAACCCTCTTGTCTTGTCGTACCAAATGCAAATAGGTACCTATGCATAAAATAATAAATAAGTACTTACTTATTCACCTCGTACTACCTATTTTATTGTGAAACTACTTTTTTATTGTACTAGAAATTATAAATACTCAGTGGCTCAGCATTAAAGTAAAAGAATCTCCTGATATCTTCGATCAACAATTGATCGAAGCCTGATATAGAAAATCTTAAGACCGTATTAGCAAACTAGGTACAATCAGTTTTTAAATATGACTGAGGTATTAAATAAAACATGACAATTCAATCAGATGACTATGTTTATTTCAAATATTTCAGTATGTAGTGAAATAATTAAATTCGCTTGAAATTAAATTTCTACACATAAATTTAATGAAAGTTAAAAATAATAAAAGTACTACTTACTACGAATAAAGCAAAAAATGTAAGCGAAACAAATAATTTTCCGTTCTTTTAGAGTAAACAGCAATGCCAACTCCACAATTTTCAAAATATTAACTAGTAGGTACCTACCAATTTCTTTTTATTTGTAATAATAGCGACTTGGCAGTGATTGGATCTATAAAATTGTCTCTTAAAAACCATACCTTCAGCTACAAAAGTATTCATATTTAATTTATACGTTCAAAAACTCGCATAGGTTATCGCGTAGACTCGTATAGGATTAATTACTTTATTTTCAAGCACAATAAATAGTGTCTTCTAATTTAATTTGACAACGATAGCTAGACTTAATAGTTATAATAGTATTTTCAGAGGTAGGTATCCAATTAAATTAGTTTTTTTTAAATATCTCACCATGTTCTAATCGTAATATTTGGACGTGCGTCTGACCACCCCGTAATCCTCAGGGAGTCTTGTTTGAGGAGTACAATGGAATCTTAGGGGATATCCACCGTGCCTGGAATACAGTCTTGACTCGTAGGCCTATCTATATTTTATTGACTTAAAAGTACCTCTGCATTTTATTGCAGCATTGCAAGTAAATCTAATATTTAATACCTACCTAATCTATGTTCAATGATGAAATGCGATGAGAGTGAGCTACAGTACCCCAAGTATGAGTTGTGTTTACCATATTTGGTTTTTCGTTTTTGTTCCGTGTTCATTGCGGGTTTTGTATGAAGACGCGATAGAGATACCGATACGGAACTTTATGTTCTACTACTAATTTTCATCATACTTGCAACATAAAGTTCCGTATCGGTATCTCTATCGCGTCTTCATACAAAACCCGCAATGATCACGGAACAAGAACGAAAAACGAGAAACCAAATATGGTAAACACAACTCCTACTTAGGGTGCAGCTCGGCGAAAAGTTGAGAAACGATTTAACGAGTAGATAATTATGGTAATATCTCAAATTGAAAGACACTGACTTCTTTTGCATCTTTTTACACAAATACAGTCTTGCTGTATATCGCAATCATCATACTAAAGGATTTAATCCCCAATGCATAGCTAATAACTAAGTAGTCTACCTAACCGCTTAAATAGGGTTACATCTTACAAAAAAGAACTAGAGGCTGTAGAGACGAGCATGGGCCTCAGATCATGTGAAAGGGGCCTATATAGGAGTAATTACGTGAATGATTGTATATTTGTGACCTACTAATCACTCACTTTGTCGTGTCACTAGTTTCTTTCGAAACAGTGTGGTGTCAAGAACCTCCTTTCGAGCACTTGACACATGTTATAGAACTTTTTAGATTCTACGACATGCCGGTTTCCTCACGATGTTTTCCTTCACCGGTTGAGAGTACTGGCATTGTGCACATAAATTTTTGAACTGAAAAACTCATTGGTGCACGACCGGTTTCGAACCCACGTCCTTAGGAACGGAAGGCGGGGCCGCTACCACTAGACCACCAGTGCTTTTAGAGAGAGAGAGAGAACCATTCTACCATCTTGAACAAAATAAGGAGTTTGTAAAATAACACTAACCAACCCTCACAGTTTGGTAGTTGGCTCTGCCTGTTGCATTGTAAGATGTGGGTTCGACCCCTACTAAAGAAAAACATTTGTGCGATGAATATAGTTATTTGTTGTTTTGGTATTATTATGAATCTATATATGTTTAAAAAAAAAGATATTACAACATTGCTTGCTTGCATTGCCAAAGTATGTGAAATAAAATGCTTAACTGGGTATTATGAAATCAATGTACATTAGATATCAGTCATTGATATATTAAATACATTTTTATTCTTCACGTCATAAAATAACATATACACAAATTGGTTGGATATAAATTACCATGTTACTGTGCCACTTTGTAGTATATTGATGTTATTAGAAGTGATTATAATCATATTAGGACATTTTCCTCCTTTAATTAAGTAGAATGGCTAACAAACAACTGGCGCTTTTTTTTTTAATTGTAAAAGGTGTAAACATAACACAATCAACTTTCGTCCAGCAATGTTGTCTGTTAAGACACAGATAACAATCAAATTCTCGTATGCACATTACAATATTTTTGAAGATATAAGTTCACTGAATGTAGTTGTGTAAAATCGCAAACAATGTTTCGGAGAATAACATTACAAAGAGACAACAATCAACATTCTATGCCTTGCAAAATGACAACATTGCAGTCTTGGGTTATAGAAAGGTAATTAATTGGAACTAGCAACTATAATCAGTGGGTCTACTATGAGTTTTCCCAGACTAGCTAGCGACTGCAGTAATAACACGTATGAAAAAAGTTTTCGTACATATTTTTACGCAGTCGCTAGCGCGTATAGTCTAGGTAAACTTACGGTAGACCCAAATACAGCGCAGGAATCTAAATAATTCAATAATTAAATGGCATTTACGAGTACATCTTATAGAGCACACTAAACAAGCTAGAATCAAGAATAACGTTAATGGAGATGGACTTACTCTCCATTTTCAGTATTTGTGGGTCCATTAGTTACCAAAGCTATCATCTAATTCTGCAGCTTGATAATTGGATACGTAATTGCTGTATTTTTTTAATTAAAAAAAGCCGAAAACATATAAACAACAAAGAGTCACATTGAATTGAATCGCTTTAGCTCAATATTTTTTGAGGCACATTGATAATTATAAAATTGAGATTAACGAAAACGGATAATGCGCACGTACAGATCTGTTAAGGCCGGTTTACACAAGTATAAGTACAGTAGCAAGATAAATATAATATATTTTCAACATTTAAATAACATTGTTCGGCAACGACGACTCGACTGAACTTCTGTATTATGAAAAAACGGTAGAAACTAAGCCAGAACTTTCTTGCCTATTCTTCTAGGTTTGATTGCGTAAAACGGACGTCTATTCACCTTGCCTATAGACATTTCAAAGTAATTCTTAGGACTGTAATGAATACATGCCCTTTGACTGTAATTTAACTACTGTACTTATTAAAGTGTAAACCGGCCATCTGTCATATAAATCGGTCACTTCACTTTACAAAACACTTCACTATCATGTCACTTTTTTTAGTCTGTGTCCAGTGCGCTGGACTGTGCCTAGGCCTCCACAATCACGGCGCCGCCCCCTTCACCAGGGACTCGGTAGCCATGAGGAGCATCCGGAACTGCCTGGCGAGGGCGTGCTGCGGATGTGTGGAGAGGAACGCCACTATTTGCTTCTGCAGCTCTCGGATGACGGCGGGCAGGTGCTCGCGGGTCACGGGGTTTGAGGTGTCGAGGTTCATAACGGCTTCCTCGAGGTATCTGGGGAGAGAAGGTAATAAATAATACATGTGATCGTAAGAGAGGAATATATCGTCAATATGATTATTGATTTGGATTGATCATGGAATCATTAAAAATACTCATTGTAATAGTAAACACAGGCTGTTCAGCTTGTTTTCGAGATTGCTAAGTGGCGAAGTGCAATGCAAGAGGAAGTGAGACAGATATATGGCAACGCCATGGTACTTTAGCCTATCTATGCTTTGTGTTCACAGTCAAAAGGTATTTATTCAATAAAATCACAAGGATCACTTTGAAACGTCTTAAAAGTAGGTAAATCTAGGTGCCAGTTCCACGCGACCAAAGTCAGTCAGAAGAACAGGCAACAAAGTTACGGCTCAGTCAATCAAGTTACCTATGCTTGAGCACGGTATCCCGCGGCATGTCAGCGCCTAGTTGCTGCACCAGCGACAGCAGAACGTGCTGCTTCAGCTTGCAGGGCGGACCGAACACTTGCGGCGGGTCGGCGGCGCGGCAGGCGCACATCACCAGCGCCAGGTCGGACGCGTTCAGCGCCAGCTGGAACGCGCCGTTCATGTCGCCCGCGCCGAGGAGGGACTGGATCTGGGCGACTTGCATCTGAACGATGAACGGGATGAGCACTGGATTAGAACGAGAACTGGTGGTCTGGTGGTCTGGCGATCTTAGGATCGAAAGGCGGGGTAAATCTAAGGTTGTGGGTCGTGCACCTGTGAGTTTTTCCGTTCAAGAATGTGTGTGCAGCCATGCAGCCAGTACTCTCAAACCGTGAAGGAAAACATCGTGAGTAACCGACATGTCGTAGAACTTAAAAAGCTCGAAAACACGTGTGAAGTGCTCGAAATTAGCCTCTTTGAGGCGCACTTGAAATCCTTTCACCACACTGCTCACAATTTTTTTTTAATGATTTATTTTAAAGGCGAATATAAGTTCAAGCTATGTGGAAAGAGGGGGTGAGGGCCCGTTTCTTTCTCTATGCACCGGGGCCCTTGTCCACCTAGCTACGCCACTGCCCGAGGTACGTTATTAACGAGGCAAGGAGATAATCACGAGATAATTCAACTTCTATGACGGCCACTATAAAACTTGGTGAACTACATTATAAATTAATAGTACAGCAATGAGAATATTACTGCTGGAAATAGGTACGGTGGTAGAACTTCATCAAATAAACTCTTTCGCTAAGAGCACTACTACTACTTGATATAAATGTATGATATGTTGTATTGTATGTTCAATTTCGATACGATTTCTAAGTGAAACTAGAAATAATATAGTTATTACAAAAGGATTGTTTGTACTTGTATGAGAAAGGGCAAAGATTCTTGAATACAATTCCTTGGAACATTACGGTGAGGTCTCTGAAAAGAAGCGAGAATTTACTAGACCTTGTTGTTTTTTGTCAAGTTTTGTAAAATTTTAGGGTATTTAATTCTGAACAGAAGTCTCGATTAATTTGTCATTCTTATAAGTTTTCAATAGAAACTAAATTGGTTCAGTCAGGTGCGGCATAGAAAGTTGTTTTCGTAACAAGGTTCGTAAATAGTTCCAAATGACTCGATTTTTTTTTTTTAGATAGATCGCCTTTTTTACTAGCGCCATCTGTCGAGTCGTTTGGTGCTAGTTTTTTCAATCTTGGAGCGAAAACCAACCAATCCGGTATTGTACACCTCGCTCTTATTGTCGGAGTAGCAGGTAAGGGCCTCGGGTGAGTGACCCATCGCCCTGGCTTCTACTCGCAGGGACGAGCTGTTTGGTGCCTTTGTTTTGAGTGATAACCATTAGTTAAGTCGCAAACGTCAGAGCTTGGAGAAAAGTCAGATGTGTACCGGTCTGTCAGCAACAGATGGCGTGGAGGGAGAATGCGCCCGCGACATCTGTACGGCGATCGAGCGCGCTTGTTCACGCCACCATGTCATTTCCTTCTCCAGCACACTGCGGAATAAAATAATTACAGCTTTTAAGACGCATATTAGGATGTTATCATAATCATAATAACTTTATTGACAACCTTCATAGATCAGTTGGCAGTAGTTTGGCCTTTGCGCCGTAGGTGTGCTGCGAAAACAAACGTTGGGTTGGCTATAGCAATCCGGTATCTGGATTTAACTATGATTATCACTTGGGGGTCTTGTTAGGGTTCAGCATAAACCTTTTGAGAAATTTTTAGATCCAGGAGATGCATTTCGAAATATTACGGCAAAAACAATATAACCAAAAACATGTACCGAGACGCGTCGCAAGGTGAATTGTCAAAAACATGTAAGAAATGCGTGAAATGAAGGGCTACGTCGTGATCTTAGCGAAAATCGTACGTTAAAATAAAAGCTATGAATTTTTTTTCTTTATCAGAGTAAGATTTACAGTACAAGATGACATAAGAGACTTAATAGGGCGGATTCGACGTTTGGACATATAAACAACACACGAGGCGAGGGTAAAGGGTAAAAGGTTTTTTTTATTTAGACTAATCTCTGAATTATATCTTACAAGACGAGGCATTGTTTTGGACAGTTCTAATGGATTCCAATCAAGCTGTACATTTATGTCCTGTATTTTACTGGTTGTACAATAACAGGACCCTGAGATGTGTATTGTATTGGAAAATTTGGAGTCCCTTCATAAATTCAGCTAAAAAATAGAAAAAATAAAATCTCCTGGACTAAAGGACTCGAGGGAAGTACTTCCCATCTGCCCCCAATTGCGACCCTCCTATCCCCAACCCTCAACCTAGATACCGGATTGCTATAGTTTAACCCAAACGTTTGTTTAATAACCGCGGCGAGCGCCTCCGCGTGCCGGTCCAGCGCCGCGCGCAGCGACGCCGTGCCGCCGCGCTGCGCTGCTAGAATGTAGCCGTGCAGTGTACGTACCTGTGCGCTATGTCCCTGAGCGCGGCGGTGACGTGCTGCGTGTGCAGGGGCTGCGCGCGCGCGGCCGCGGCGAGCGCCTCCGCGTGCCGGTCCAGCGCCGCGCGCAGTGACGCCGTGCCGCCGCGCTGCGCTGCTAGAATGTAGCCGTGCAGTGTACGTACCTGTGCGCTATGTCCCTGAGCGCGGCGGTGACGTGCTGCGTGTGCAGGGGCTGCGCGCGCGCGGCCGCGGCGAGCGCCTCCGCGTGCCGGTCCAGCGCCGCGCGCAGCGACGCCGTGCCGCCGCGCTGCGCTGCTAGAATGTAGCCGTGCAGTGTACGTACCTGTGCGCTATGTCCCTGAGCGCGGCGGTGACGTGCTGCGTGTGCAGGGGCTGCGCGCGCGCGGCCGCGGCGAGCGCCTCCGCGTGCCGGTCCAGCGCCGCGCGCAGCGACGCCGTGCCGCCGCGCTGCGCTGCTAGAATGTAGCCGTGCAGTGTACGTACCTGTGCGCTATGTCCCTGAGCGCGGCGGTGACGTGCTGCGTGTGCAGGGGCTGCGCGCGCGCGGCCGCGGCGAGCGCCTCCGCGTGCCGGTCCAGCGCCGCGCGCAGCGACGCGGTGCCGCCGCGCTGCGCTGCTAGAATGTAGCCGTGCAGTGTACGTACCTGTGCGCTATGTCCCTGAGCGCGGCGGTGACGTGCTGCGTGTGCAGGGGCTGCGCGCGCGCGGCCGCGGCGAGCGCCTCCGCGTGCCGGTCCAGCGCCGCGCGCAGCGACGCCGTGCCGCCGCGCTGCGCTGCTAGAATGTAGCCGTGCAGTGTACGTACCTGTGCGCTATGTCCCTGAGCGCGGCGGTGACGTGCTGCGTGTGCAGGGGCTGCGCGCGCGCGGCCGCGGCGAGCGCCTCCGCGTGCCGGTCCAGCGCCGCGCGCAGCGACGCCGTGCCGCCGCGCTGCGCTGCTAGAATGTAGCCGTGCAGTGTACGTACCTGTGCGCTATGTCCCTGAGCGCGGCGGTGACGTGCTGCGTGTGCAGGGGCTGCGCGCGCGCGGCCGCGGCGAGCGCCTCCGCGTGCCGGTCCAGCGCCGCGCGCAGCGACGCGGTGCCGGCGGCGCCGCCGCGCTCGGCCGCCGCGCGCGCCGCCGCCTCCGTGTTCGCGGCAACTGCGCAACGACGCAATTCATACAAGCCCGGCTAATTTACGACCAAGTATTACACAGCCCGAGAATGTACAACCAGGAAAGCACGGGCAGGAAAACGCAGCCAGGAATTCATGTACAAAATATACATGAAATCCGGGCCGTGTTTTCCAGGCTGTGCTTTCCCAGCACAGTCGGGATTGTACAGCCAGGATTACACGACCATGGATTTTGTGACCATTGCTCTGATTAGTCGAAAGCCTATGCTCTGTTTAGATGCACTACACAGTAAGTATTGTACTATCCCATTCTTAATTAGGCAAGTAGCACAGATTAAAAATAATGTAAAAATATATAATATAAGAGAATCATTCAGAGAAGAAAAAAAAAAATTTTAGCACTTCGGCGGCCACTGCCGCGGCTCGCTCGCCTCTTGCGTAATTTATATGTTTTAACATAACCTAACCAATCCGAGTCGGATCAACAAGTGAGTGAGTAAGTAATTGACGTGTAAACAAAGCCTAAGTTTTGGCATCAAAATTTTGGCTGCGTTTTATCGGGTTGTGTTTTCCAAAGGTGTGCTGAATTTGTACAGCTTGGAATGTACACCCTTTGATTACACAGCCATTGAATTCGCGACCAAATTGTACATCAATTCCGGGCTGTGTTTTCCACGGCTGTACAATCCATGGTTGTAAATTATTGGCACCCAATTCATACAATACATGACTCGGCAAAAGGACTTGTTCCAGCGCCAGAAAAAAAAACTTGATAAGGTTAGGTTGCTGTATAAGTTAGACTTACATTCCTTGGTGCCGTTCTGGAAGGCGTGGTTGACCTGGCGGAAGATCTGCGCGTGCGCCTTCTCCATGACGGGCACCACGCTCTCCAGCAGCGCCGCGCGGAACGACTCCTTCACCATCTCCGATACGGACTTCGCTATCGACGTGCTGAGCCGTTCCGTTACCGTCTGTTACACATACATTCATATAATTATTTTGATTAAAAGTCGCTGATGGAACAACCTGGTGGTTATCTATTATTGGTACTACATATTTGTTTTAGTTAATTTATATTACCTACTTCATTACAAATCATTTATTTACAAAGAAAATTTGAATGGATGTACAAATACGTTTCTTGTGTAAGTATTTTATACATTTTGTATTTTACATTTTATACATATAAGTGAAAACTAATAAGGCTAGTTTGTACCTATTACCTCTTTAACTACAGATACTTAAGAAGCTATTTTTTTTCCTAAAATAAATTAATAAAAAGTTGAGCTATCTGTAGACATTTAATTATATTTATCTTCCAGTTATTTGCGCAGTTTTGAATAAACTTAAAGGTGCACATACTTCTAAGATAGTGCAGTTTTCTACATAAAATATATTTAAATCAGGATGAATGTGTTCTTGGGAAGGCAGTCGTAGATGTTTGTGCGTGGTACCTTGCTGTTGGCGAGTTTCTCGATGTTATCCCGGAGCAGATGGTCGGTGGCCGTCAGCTTGGCCGCCAGCTCGTGCTGCAGCGCGGCCGCCAGCGGCTCCAGCGCGCGCGCCGCGCCCACGCCGGCCGCCGACGCCGCGCGCGCGCTGGCCGCCTCGCCCACGCGCCCGATGCGCTCCCACCTGTACACCCGACACTATCACTAACACGTCGACAGCGGCTCCAGCGCGCGCGCCGCGCCCACGCCGGCCGCCGACGCCGCGCGCGCGCTGGCCGCCTCGCCCACGCGCCCGATGCGCTCCCACCTGTACACCCGACACTATCACTAACACGTCGACAGCGGCTCCAGCGCGCGCGCCGCGCCCACGCCGGCCGCCGACGCCGCGCGCGCGCTGGCCGCCTCGCCCACGCGCCCGATGCGCTCCCATCTGTACACCCGACACTATCACTAACACGTCGACAGCGGCTCCAGCGCGCGCGCCGCGCCCACGCCGGCCGCCGACGCCGCGCGCGCGCTGGCCGCCTCGCCCACGCGCCCGATGCGCTCCCACCTGTACACCCGACACTATCACTAACACGTCGACAGCGGCTCCAGCGCGCGCGCCGCGCCCACGCCGGCCGCCGACGCCGCGCGCGCGCTGGCCGCCTCGCCCACGCGCCCGATGCGCTCCCACCTGTACACCCGACACTATCACTAACACGTCGACAGCGGCTCCAGCGCGCGCGCCGCGCCCACGCCGGCCGCCGACGCCGCGCGCGCGCTGGCCGCCTCGCCCACGCGCCCGATGCGCTCCCATCTGTACACCCGACACTATCACTAACACGTCGACAGCGGCTCCAGCGCGCGCGCCGCGCCCACGCCGGCCGCCGACGCCGCGCGCGCGCTGGCCGCCTCGCCCACGCGCCCGATGCGCTCCCACCTGTACACCCGACACTATCACTAACACGTCGACAGCGGCTCCAGCGCGCGCGCCGCGCCCACGCCGGCCGCCGACGCCGCGCGCGCGCTGGCCGCCTCGCCCACGCGCCCGATGCGCTCCCACCTGTACACCCGACACTATCACTAACACGTCGACAGCGGCTCCAGCGCGCGCGCCGCGCCCACGCCGGCCGCCGACGCCGCGCGCGCGCTGGCCGCCTCGCCCACGCGCCCGATGCGCTCCCACCTGTACACCCGACACTATCACTAACACGTCGACAGCGGCTCCAGCGCGCGCGCCGCGCCCACGCCGGCCGCCGACGCCGCGCGCGCGCTGGCCGCCTCGCCCACGCGCCCGATGCGCTCCCACCTGTACACCCGACACTATCACTAACACGTCGACAGCGGCTCCAGCGCGCGCGCCGCGCCCACGCCGGCCGCCGACGCCGCGCGCGCGCTGGCCGCCTCGCCCACGCGCCCGATGCGCTCCCACCTGTACACCCGACACTATCACTAACACGTCGACAGCGGCTCCAGCGCGCGCGCCGCGCCCACGCCGGCCGCCGACGCCGCGCGCGCGCTGGCCGCCTCGCCCACGCGCCCGATGCGCTCCCACCTGTACACCCGACACTATCACTAACACGTCGACAGCGGCTCCAGCGCGCGCGCCGCGCCCACGCCGGCCGCCGACGCCGCGCGCGCGCTGGCCGCCTCGCCCACGCGCCCGATGCGCTCCCACCTGTACACCCGACACTATCACTAACACGTCGACAGCGGCTCCAGCGCGCGCGCCGCGCCCACGCCGGCCGCCGACGCCGCGCGCGCGCTGGCCGCCTCGCCCACGCGCCCGATGCGCTCCCACCTGTACACCCGACACTATCACTAACACGTCGACAGCGGCTCCAGCGCGCGCGCCGCGCCCACGCCGGCCGCCGACGCCGCGCGCGCGCTGGCCGCCTCGCCCACGCGCCCGATGCGCTCCCACCTGTACACCCGACACTATCACTAACACGTCGACAGCGGCTCCAGCGCGCGCGCCGCGCCCACGCCGGCCGCCGACGCCGCGCGCGCGCTGGCCGCCTCGCCCACGCGCCCGATGCGCTCCCACCTGCGCACGCACACAACATTATCACTAACACGTCGAAAGCAGGGCTCCCGAGGCAGTGGCTAGCTATCGTAGGCACCAGGGCCCAGGAGCTCAGGGGGTCTTCTAACCTGAGCTTTGTCAGCCAGCTCCCGAAGCTAGAAAACTGTGAGCCTGCTTACAAAACTCTCTCTATGCACCGGGGCCCTTGTCCACCTAGCTACGCCACTGTCGCAAGGCTAGACCCGCAGTAGGCAGCCTGGCTGCGGTAGCCTAAAAATTGAGAAGCCGGTTTAAAGCGGCCGATCGACGTCAGGAGTTCGTCAGCCATCGGTCGGTCGTGCGTCGAAACTCATTTCGAATATTTTTGGAGAAAAAATACGTGTGGCTGCTACGGCGAGTGCGCGGAGACTAGAGGCATACATCTGCCTTGTCCAGCTCGGGCTGCGCGCAGCCAATTCGCTACCGTGCGATCATGCAGGTTCTGATGGATCTACTCTGGGCGTTTTATTTCAAAGATGATAGAATCAGTAATGAGGAAATCCGTAAAAGGTACAAACGTATGCTGCTATAGCATTTATGCTGAGTAACGGCCAATTTGTGTCACTTATTTGCTTTTAATGTCAATTCTTGTATTCTTTTATTAACTGTGTATGTGTGGCATGAATAAATGGTTTTGTATTGTATTGTATAAAGTCTAAGCCTAAATGGCAATCAGCAGTGTCTATTCTGACTTTTGACAACTTGTATTTCGAATCTAGTATTTAAAAACCGATGAAATGGGTATTTTAAAACAACAACCCTATGGAATGTACCAACCGGAAAGAGAAGAAAAGGTAGACCGCAGGAAAGATGGCAGGACGACATAGTCGAGTTAGCGGGCAAAGAATGGGCGAAGAAAGCGAAGGAAAGGAAAGATCGGAAGCTGTTGGAGGAGGCCTATACCCGACAAGGGGTTCTTAGTTAATTAGATTTGTGTTACTGTAAAAAAATTGTAAAAGAACAAAGTAAAGAAGAAGTCATCTTCAGGATGAATGATAATGTAAAAGTAAGACTTACCCGACTTGCAAAGCAGTTTCTATAGCCTTCGTGGTGGTGACCGTGTGCTGGTGCAACGCCATGTCCACCATGTTGCGCGGGCTGAGGGTAGCTTCGCGCAGCGATCGGATCTCCATGCTGTGGTCCTCCAGCATATCTGTGCAATGCAAATACTTTTATTTTCAATGAACTTTACAATCAAGACAATTTTTCTGATGGCAAAGCACACACACACACAAGAACATACAATTTATGTTTACCTAAACATAAACATACAATTTATGTTTACCTAAACATAAATTGTACAATTTATGTTTACCTAAACATAAATTGTATGTTCTTGTCATGCCACTAGTTTCTTTCGAAACAGTGTGGTGAAAGGATTATAAGTGCGCTTCAAAGAGGCTCCTTTCGAGCACTTGACTGAATGTGATCAGAGTGAATGAAGCGAAAGAGGTATGACAGGATCGTAGCAAGTGGAAATCCAAGGTCTCTGCCTAGCCCATTCCCATAGGAAACAGGCGTTTTTATGTATGTATGATAATTAATTTCGTGACAAATCATATTCATACAATCTATGTTATTTGACTCACCACACAGCCTGTCCAGCTTCTTCTCTATCATATCTAGCCTCGCACGTTCAACTCTAGGCTCCTCGCTGAGTCTCTCATGGACCGCGTCGACCAAAGTCGCCGATGTAGACGTGTTGAGCGACTGGTTGCCCGACTTGTCGCTCGACGCTTTGCGCTGGTTCGCCTCGGTAATCTGCTCGATTGATATCTGCGGCCATGTCGTTTCACTGGCAACTGGAGCTTAAAAAAAATATTATTAATTTTGTTGCCCTTAATCTACTTCACTACGAACATTTTTCTCTCCACTCTTCTCTATCAGCCGTCATCTTAGTAGTCAATCTTTTTTAACCCATGTCGGGTTAGGATTGACTACTGAGATGACGGCTGATAGGAAGGGAAGAATGTCATGTATCAAGAAGAATGCTAGACATTAATGTGGGTGGATATAGGAGTAGAGGTAGGCCAAAGAAAAGATGGATGGACTATGAAAGATGACTTGAGTAAGAAAGAAATATTTTAAGAGTAGTAGAGCTCTTTGTGTGGCTCGTCCGGGGAAGTACTACCACCACGCCTTTTTCTGACGCCAAGCAGCAACGCTGCGTTTCGGTTTGAAGAGTGTGGTTGCCGGTGCAATTACAGGCACATGAGGTTTAACATCTGTTGTTGCCTCAAGTTGATGGACGCAGGGCACATTCCTATCGTGCGTGACTTACGAGGCAATGCTTTGTTTGTGGGCTATCTGCTTGTCTCACCAGCTAGTTGTATAAAAAAAAAAAAAAAGAGCACCGAGATGATGATAGAGAGTGGAAAAAGAAAACCTGTTGTGCCGACCCCAATAAGTGTGGGATACTTGTACCACGCTGATGATGGTATTTTTTATGAAGGAAAGTTGTTAAGTTCTTAGTTACCTGTGTGCGTGACTTTCTGTGTGACGGCTGTAGCGGCTTCAGCGAACAAGTCCGCTTGGAACAACGGCTCGCCGTTCGGCAACGGCGGCGGGACCGGCTTAGGCTCCAGTACTGGCTCGTCGCACACTAGAACTTCGTCCTACAATACAATAAATAAATAAATATTGGTGGACTTTCCTCACAGCACTATTTAACCCACGTAAAAATCTCATGTGAGGTTTGGGGTGGTGAAGGTGGTCGAGCAAAATCTCACGGTATCTCACCAAGGAATGAGTCCTTGGTGAGATGCCGTGAGATTTTGCCAGGGGTCGAATATTCATTAAAATCACCTCACGTAATTAATGGATGCCGACTTCAAATACCTACACTGTCATTAAACCAAGCTTTTGGTTAATCTTTTCTCCAAAAGCTACCACATACCAAAACGTCATATGTGTTTTTTTTCACGTACAGTCAAAGTCAAAGTCTTAAAGCTAGGTGACTCTAGGTGCCAGTTCAACGCGACCAAAGCCTAGAAGAACGCAACAAACTTACGGCTTGGTTCCTACCGTTCTTTTGTATGATCCTTTTACAATGTAATATAATATATTATTGAAGTTTAGTGAGACGTAGGCATACAGAAAAAGGTAAACATAATCAAATTTATAAGACAGCAGTCGAATTGATAGCATCCTCCTTCGTTGAATCTAACTATAAAAATAACAACGAACCATGTGATCCTTGTAGAAGTCATCTTCGTCATTGTGCGACATGATTTCCTGCACCTCCCGGCTCGGGCTCGAGCCGCCGGACGTCGGCTTGACGCCCGCTGTACTCTCCTCACACATGGCTGGAACAAAGTAGGTTTAGAGACATTTATTCTCATTAAAAACAATACATAGTTCACTTACAATTTAACAAAAGTACCTATCAAGTAGAAGCTACGAAAGACAACCCGAAACAGCTTCACTACTTCAAAGTCAAAAGGTATTTATTCAATAAAATAACAAGGATCACTTTGAAACGTCTTAAAGCTAGGTGACTCTAGGTGCCAGTTCCACGCGACCAAAGCCAAGAAGAACAGGCAACAAACTTACGGCTTGGTTCCTACCGTTTTTTGTATTATGATCCTTGTTACAATGTATTATAATACAATATTGAAGCTCCACTTCTTTCCTCAGACACGATAAATATCCTGTCAGATCTCTAGCCTAGTAACAAGTTTAGATCGCGTCATAGAAGCAAAGCAGCAAAAGAAAAAGAACGCAGCTAGAAGAAAGCGGAGGGTGAAACTCTCTTTTAGCGTTCTTTTTACAAGACGCGACCCATATCAACTTAATATCAGGATGTCAAAGGGACCTTAGACACCCTTAAGTAATCTTGAGTCAGAGATAACTCCAAATTCTACATTTAGCACCTAAATACGTCCGTCGCTGTGCGATGATACTATTGATATATCATGTGAGGACGGTAAGAGCCCTCGCATAGTGTACCTACTATCAACCGATTGAAAGTACACACATATAATAGTTTTTTCATAGATAGTTTGGTCGGGTTGGGCGTCTTCTTCTTGTCCTGTCGCTAGTTCTTTCAAAACAGAGTGGTGAAAGGATTTTATGTGCATCTCAAAGAGTCTCCTTTCGATCACTTGACACATGTTTTCGAGCTTTTTAGGTTCTACGGCATGCCGGTTTCCTCACGATGTTTTCCTTCACCGTTTGAGAGTACTGGCACATAACTTTTTAACAACTTTGATCAGTGACTAAAAGCCGACAACGGCGGCTATTCGTCTTGTTTGTATAAAATAGGCAAATAGAGTCACTTCACTTTGCGTATGTGGGAAAAGAAGACGAATAGCCTTTACAGCTCAGTTGGTAGTCGCTCTGCCTTCTACGCCGTAGGCCGTGGGTTCGATCCCCATCGAGAACAAACATTTGTGAGTTGAACATAGATGTTTGTTCTCTGTCGGGGTGTTATTATATATGTTAAGTATGTATTTACAAAAAAAAAGTATATATGTATTATATCAGCTATCTGGTTCCCATATTACAAGCTTTGGCTTTGTTTGGGGCTAGATAGTGCTGTGTGGAAAGTCCAGCAATAGTTATTAATTTATTTTAATACGCCAACACAAATATCGTAAATATAACATAACATGTAAATCGATATTTCACATTCACATCACAAAAAATATCATATCAGTTTATTTTACACATTAAAAATGCAGTCGCTTCCTTGTGTTAAATAAAGACTACTTATAATAGCGTGACGACCTCGGTACACCCCACTAACAGGTCGGAAGTGGCGGACCAACGAATAACACTGAAGAAAGGTCAGGTGGGCCAACTGATTCTATTAGAAAATAGGATAAGAACATATGGGTAAGATTTTTACCCTGCAACGGGCAACCCAGAGGGAAAGTTTCCAAAGTTATTAGTAAGATTTTCTGACAATTTCAATATTTGTAGCATAATAATAAGCTACGTGTTAAATGGCTCGGGGTAAGGACAGACCAACCAGAATAGTGGAATTTATAGTTCATTCTTGAACTTCAAAATCAAAATCATAAAACGTTTACTTTGTATCACAAAAACGTAAACAAAGAGCAATGGTAAATATCCCGTTTTAAATGAAAATTATGTTCATAACCATGATAGTTTCAAAAATTATAATGTTGAATAGGTTAACAAAAACGGCGGTCACTCAGCTTTGTGCTATAATAGTGTTCGATGCACTCTTAAAATGCTGGTCTTCAGTGACGCCGGTCTTTTTTCGGAACCCTTTGCTTATTAATAAGGTACGGCAAGGTCGATCAAGAAAACGGAGAGATCTTTCGAGAAAAGATCTGTGAAGCACAGATATGTTTTAATTTCGAGACCGGTGGGGGAATTAATAAAATAAGAAAATTATAGTAATAGTCCCGCTGCGGCAAGTGAACCCGCACCTCTTGCGTGCCAGCCGGGTCGCCAGCTGCGCCACAGAGGTCGTAATGTACTGTCGATACCTGAGGTGGAACTTCGCGACTTGGCGCCGATGTCTGGCGTCATCACTAACGGCGGCTCATCGTCTTCGCGCTTGCCGGGGGAACTGTGGACACAACGTTCAACATCAGGTGGGCCGTCTGCTAGTTCAACATTGACAGTCGTCATAGCTCAGTTGATAGTAGCTCTGTATTCTGCGCCGTCGTAGGCCGTGGTTCGTTCCCCACCGAGAACAAACATTTGTGTGAAAAATTTTTGTTCTGTCTGGGTGTTATATAATATTATAAGTATGTATTTAAAAAAAAAGTATATATGTATTATATCATCTGGTTCCCATATTACAAGCTTTGGCTTAGTTCGAGACTAGATGGTGCTGTGTGGAAAGTCCACCAATATTTATTATTCTGACATTATGGGAAGCAACATAGCAATTTCATTTTAATTGTTTTTCTATTGTTATTTTAAGTTCTGTTGTGTTATTTCGGTGGTATTTAAACCAACATTACTTTTGATTTTAGCACAGAGTGTAAGCATTTGAATGAAAGTGAATTATATCTTGATTTGACCGAAAAAGTTTCGAATGTTTTGAAGTAAACTGCCACCATTTTCTTCAAAACAAATGACGGCCTCCTTGACTATGGACTGACTTGACTATAAAGTATTTAATACAATTCACTTGACACTGGCAAGATTGTCTGTCGAATGATGGAGAGGAGCCTTAAACGGAGAGAAGAAGCTTTGTTTTCTGCGCTGTAGGCCATGGGTTCGTTCACACAGAACAAACATTTGTGTGATAAACATAGATGTTTGTTCTGTCTGGGTGTAAATATATCATAAGTATTATATCAGCTATCTGGCTCCCATAATACAAGCTTAGCTAAGTTCGGGGCTAGATAGTATTGTGTGGAAAGTCCACCAATATTCTCTATTCAATTTGTTCTCTACTCTCTAACTACGTTTAGTTTAACACAGCACGAAGAAAGTATTTACCTAAAAGCATCGGGCGTCATAAGATTGAGTTGCGGCGCGCTCGGCGGAGACTCGGGCCGCGGGACTAGCATACTGCTGGCTTGTGGCTGGAAAAACAACAAATTATACAACATAATACCCCTATAAGCAGGGAACAGGGTATTCTACAGGTCATAGCAAACAACTTCAGTTCTACGACTTTTGAAATTACGCAGGTTTTGATTCCTGAAATGCCTCTTCAACTTTGTAATGAAACTATATGAAACTAAACACATCATGAGGCAGCCCTATTCACAGCTCTTGGTCTTTGGCCTTATAGGCGTATTATGTTACACGTTATAATATTAATTTATAGTTTACACAGACAAAAATTACATAGACATAGTCTCGACAGAATACCAGCGCATAACTTCCTTCTTTGCTAGGCATTATGCTGAGTCGAGGCCTTTTCGCTACTTATGAGCTAAAATATTATGTAGTTACAAGGATAATACAAAAGAACGATAGGAACCAAGCCAATGATATCTTTGACATCTCTCTTTCAAATTTAAACTCGACATAAGCGAGCAACTCTTAATTTTATTGTGTCCGATTTGTAGTATGTCTTCTTTATGTTTGTTTTTATTTACATGTTCAATAATTTTAAACATTCGTTCAACTTAATAGTAGAAACTTTGTTGGTTTTTATTTTTTATTTTTTTTATTGTTATTAATCTGTGTGTGTTTAACATTGACTTACCTGTGCCCTGAGCAGCAGATTCTTGAGCTGCTGCGTCTGTTGCTGCAGTATGCTGGAGGCGAGCGCCGGGGACTCATCCGAGGTACTCGTGTTAGTGTCCTCCAGCGCACAATCAGACATAGCTGAACATAAAGCAAACAATAATTATTATACACTGTTTTGTGATGTGATAGTAGATTGTTTACCTAGGGAGCAAACAACTATTTTAAAGGCGAGAGTGTTAATTTCAATTTAGAGCGGAGCGATGTACACACACAAATGGCAATATTTAAATTGTTGTAAAATTTAAATTCAAATATAGGTGAATATAGTCACTACAGTCGTGGTGGCACTTTACATGGATATTCGCACCTACAGACATATCTACTTATGTTTTTTTTTATACAACTAGCTGATGGAACAAGCAGATAGCCCACCTGATGTTAAGTAGTAACCATCACCTATAACAAAGCATTACCTCGTAAGTCATGCACGATAGGAATGTGCCCCACGCTGCACTGCCCTGCGTCCATCAACTTGAGGCATACAGATGTTAAGCCTCATGTGCCTGTAATTAGACCGGCAACCACACTCTTCAAACCGACGCACAGCGTTGCTGCTTGGCGGCAGAAAAAGGCGTGGTGGTAGTACTTCCCCGGACGAGCCCTTCACAAAGAGCTCTACTACTCTTATGGTAAATAAAAATAAAAAAATAATATTGGTGGACATTTGACACAGCACTATCTAGCCCCAAACTAAGCCAAAGCTTGTGATATGGGAACCAGATAGCTGATATACTACTTATATACTTTTTTTTTTGTAAATACATACTTATAATATTATATAACACCCAGACAGAGAACAAACATCTATGTTCATCACACAAATGTTTGTTCTCGGTGGAGATCGAACCCACGGCCTACGGCACAGAAGGCAGAGCTACTACCAACTGAGCTGTGAAGGCTGTCGATGGTGTGTATGTTGTTACCGTGTATAAGTTGTGAGTGCGGCGCGGGCGGCGTGTACACGAGCGAGCCCTCCTGCAAGCCCTTCGGCTGCACTATGAACAGCTGCACGTGCACCCGTCTGCCGCCCACAGGGCTGCCGGACGCGCCCGAACCGTTCTCCTGGGGGCACACAGGCTTACTATTAGCAGACTATTCGTTCTTCGTTCGGAAGGTCGACTCATCTACACTAATATTATAAAGAGGAAACATTTGTATTTTTGTATTTTTGTATGTAACGAATAGGCTCAAAAACTACTGGTCCGATTTCAAAAATTCTTTCACCATTAGAATGCTACATTATCCCTGAGTAACATAGGCTATATTATATTTTCAAAAAAATCAGGGATCCTTACTAAAACTTCAATAATGTAACCCAAGGTGGAAAACAAAAACCTTACATCGCGTGCGCTGCGAAAACTATTGAAGATAGAACAAAATAATGTACTACGATTTTGTAGAACACGTCATCATCTACGAAAAATGTCGCGACAGCATATGTCTAACTATTATAGTTATGTCACAATAAGTGTTCTACTATTATAAAAAAATAATTGAAATGCCTCCGCTAGAAAAGGGTCTTTATTTGTAACTTGGTATTAATCCTTATACAAATAAATCATTTCATAATTAAGACGGTTTCAATACCTATAGATTACTTCTTAAATTTTTCAAATCGGACATTCCATTCAAAAGATATGACGAAATTAAAAATGTTAACGGGTCCACGGGTCACGCGCGGGGTGCGATTTCACTCACTCAAGGAGAAGCGCGTGCAAATGTATGAAATAAGTAGACGCGAGGCTCGAACCCACGGTCTAAGTTTATCCTAAAATTTTCAAAAAATTTATGACCACCCATGCGAAGCTGGGACAGGCCGCTAGTAATAAATAATTTAGTATGCATGTGAAGCCGTGTGCGGTAGTTATACATACATTGTGATGCGACTCGAAGTCCTCCGGCGAGCCGGCCGCGTCCGCAGCGGACCCGTTCCGATGGAAGGGATCGTCGCATGACGACTCGCACTTCACTTGCCGCTCCTCTGCGGATTAAACCTTTTATTACTTTACAAAGTCAAAGGAAACGTATAAAACCTCTGTCTTCTTGTCGTGTCTACTAGTGGAGTCACTGATTCTTTCGAAACAGTGTGGTGAAAGAGTTTTAAGTGCGCCTCAATGAGGCTCCTTTCGAGAACTTCTAAAGTTACCCACATGCATAACTACGCTGCATACAATACAGAGTAGGGAAGGAAAGAGACAGCGCGATGGCAGGCGGCGCGTTCGTGAGGCGAACGAAATAACAACAACATCGCACCCTCTCGCATGATTCGCAGCGTTCAACTTCAAACATACAGTCCAAACAAGGTAGTATCATGTACTGTGTGTACAATGTAGACACTAACCTTAACAGAAAATCGGCACGTCGAAGAACCTAAAGTTCTAAAACATGTGCCAAGTGCTCGAAAGGAGTCTCCTTGAAGCGAACTTAAAATCCTTTCACCACACTTTCGAAAGAACCTAGCGACTCTTGAAGAACAAGAGAAATATTATACAAGTGAGTCTTACCCGCGTCAACGATACAGAAGCTCAGAACCGGATAAGGCAGTAAAAACTCTGATATACTCTTGCAGTACGCCATCGTATCCGCTTCATCGCGAGCCATGCTTAGCACGTAACTGTAAGTACAAATACATTTATTTACCAAATGCTTCTATCTAAACTTAACATAGTCCTTCAGGGTGGTCAACATTTCACTGCAGGACGTCCCAAGCTTCTTAAGCCTTCTATACCAAAAGCTAAGGGTTATTACAATGGTCACCAGTAGTCCCCGCACTACGACTAGCCTGTCGACTCACTTAGTTAAAACCCGACTTCAAATACAATGAAAAACATAATACAAAACTTTTGCTACAAACCAAAACGTAATTTAATTTTGTGCTATAAGTACTTTTTTTTAATATAATTTATATGGGACCAGCTCTGAACTATAACCTACCAAAGAATAATAGAATCATCAAAATGTATTCATAATTTGCGGAGTTATCGGGTGGATCGTGGCTTGTATGGAAGAATGTAACGAGAAGAATGCTAGGGAGTGATTTTTGAGATGACGGCTGATAGAGGAGAGTGAAGGGTAAAAACCTGTTGTGCCGACCCCAGTTGAAGTGGGATAAGGACAGAAAAATTATAAATGAATAGAGAACCTACTATATTTTTGCAGTCAGTTATAAACTCACAGGCTCATGAACGATGAATATTAAATAAAGTAAGGAATAAAATGATAATTTGAAATGGAAGGAAAAGATAAAATAGTTAAATGTTGTTGCAATTATACCAACAGGGTTATTTTAAGATGTGGCAATTCAATTCAATATTTTTATTTCAGACCACACAATAAGTCCATAAAATAAGCAAAAACACAACAAGCAACATAATAAAAAACAGAATACACTTATTTAATACAACACTGCTCAATTTGGAGATGCCAAAAAAGTAACTCACAGGCTCCGCGACTTGAAGTCTGACAGCAGCAGGTAGGTGGCGCTGCGGTCCAGCATGGCCTTGAGGCCCAGGCTGGCGGCGCCCGGGCCCGGCGCCGGCGTGAACGTCACGCTCTGTATGCAGTGCCACGACTTGCACGACCACACCTTTATGCTGGTGTTGTTGTCCGCGCCGGTCACCGCGAACTTCCAGAACTGCACGCTGCAATGGAAACTCAGCTCATTTTAATAAATACACATTTGTGGACGTAAAGCAATATCTTGCTTTAAATTTAGCAAAGCTTGAACCATGGAAACTAAAAGTATGTATCTAATAGAACCCAAAGAGTAGTTTTAAGAGTAGTAGAGCTCTTTGTGAAGGGTTCGTCCGGGGAAGTACTACCACCACGCCTTTTTCTGCCGCCAAGCAGCAACGCTGTGTTTCGGTTTGAAGAGTGTGGTTGCCGGTGTAATTACAGGCACATGAGGCTTAATATCTGTATGCCTCAAGTTGATGGACGCAGGGCAGTGCATCGTAGGGCAAGTTCCTATCGTGCGTGACTTACGAGGCAATGCTTTGTTATAGGTGATGGTTACCACTTAACATCAGGTGGGCCATCTGCTTGTTTCATCAACTAGTTGTATAAAAAAAAAAAAACCCAAAGAGCACTACTTCTCTTAAAAGTTATTTATGTAGATGACAATAATTTATGTAGGCTATTGTATCTGTAGGGCGCTGCAAATTATATGTAGATATAATAAGGTAGGTACAATTCATATTACTATGGGTACAATAATAGGTAAGCTCATTGATAAATGTACAGGGTACGTGTACTCGCCTATTAGCTACCTTAGACCTAAGATATATAACTGATGTATGTACATGTTGGTAATAAATAAATCTGAAATCTTACAACGAAAATAAACGCTGCATCAACACAAATGTAACAACATAAATAAATTCTTACTCACTCAGCATTATAGTTATTGTGGTTATCGAGGAAGAACAGACAAGACAGCGGTTTGCCCTCATGTGGTTGCCACTTGTGCAGACAACGGGGGCTACTGTCATTGTGCATGTAGACCTGAAAAGAGACCTTGTTTTAGTACTATTCATGGTTTCTGTAGAGTTACTTATTTGGAAGTTTCTGAGAGCTGCAGACAAGGGAAGCTTATGTATTATTTGCTCAAACTTTGATATTTCTACTGATGCTGAAAGTTTTTATAAGACTGAACTAAACATTATCCACAAGATCCAAGAACCACTTTCTGTTGCAGAAAGATAAATTGTATGAACGGAGGGATGAATTGTATTGTATTAGCTTGACAGATGCTCACGTCGAACGAATGTTCTTTTTACACAATTTATGCTTAAAACTCATGGTAGACCTACTGGTGATGAGTAAAGAAAGTATGGGTAGAGTAGGGTAAAGTAACTTAAGTAAGTAATACTTAAGTAAAGTAAGTAAGGGTAACTTTAGAGAAGGGAAGAGTAGGGTAGAAAATAATCTCTAATACTATAAGAATCAAAGTCCTGACTGACTGACTGACTGACTGACATATAGACAACGCACAGCCTAAACCGCTGGTCCTAGAGACTTGAAATTTGAGGAGTACATAGGTCTTATGGCGTAGAGGTGTACTAAGAAAGGATTTTTGGAAATTCAACCCCTAAGGGTATAAAAAGGGTTGAAAACGTTTGTATGAAAAATTGTATTCCTTGAACCTACAAACTTGAAACTTGGAGTACATGTACTCCGAGGCTAAAAAATAGGAAAGTCATTTTTAGTTTTTTAAAACTACCCTTAATAAGCGTGCAAAGGGATGTCAAAGTTTGTATGGGAGTTTTTAGACGCATGGTGCGATTGACTTAAAACTTGGGGTAAATAAACCCCACAATAAATCATTAAGAATCACGATTTCAATATTTGAAAACTAACCCTGCAAAAGGTGCAATAGGCGGCTCACGGCTCACCACTTTAACGCGTGCGAAGCCGCGAGAAGCTGCTAGTAAAGTATAGTAGGGAAGTATAGAGTAGGGAAGGATAGAGTATGTAGATAGTAGGGTAGGGTAAGGTAGGGTGGGGTAGGGTATGGTGGAGTAGGATAGAGTAGAGTATATATATTATAGTACAGTATTGCATACCTGAAAGAACATGACGTATCCGTCGGCGGCGGCGGTGGCGAGCGCGGTGCCGTCGGGTGAGAAGGCGGCGGCCACCACGCGCGCCGCGTGCTCGGCCGCCACGCGCACGCCGGGCCCGCCGCCCAGCGCCGCCGCCCAGCCCACGCCGGCGCACGCGCTCACCATGCCACCTATTATGCGCATGTTCCAGATGCGGGCTGCACACACACACACATATAAGCACTCGTGCATTTTAATTTCAGTATCCGAAGTGAGTTTTATTTTTCGTTTTCTCTGTATTCGTGAAGGCAAATATAGGCGAATAGAGTCACTAGGGAGGAAAGGTCATTTGAATTTGGATATTGAGTAAAAGTTCATTTACCGAAAAGATCACGAACACTGTATGAACAAGCGGGCTTTATGATAAAAAAAGCGCCTGACCTAAATAAAAAAAAACACGCGAAACGCGCTTTCCGCCTTTGTTTACTTAAATTCAGATTTTACTTCGTTTTATGAAAATAAATAAAAGTACAATGAATACATGATTCGAATTGATGCGATAAAAAAAATACATTATAACACCTAGAAGCAGAACAAACATCTGTTCAGAAATGATCCTGCTCAGAGGCTTGAAGGACTAGTATAATCCCTGCACATTACAATGATATTTGCTATGGGACCGTTCAATCATCCAAATGTTTATCCTGGGTGGAAATCAGACCCTGAACTGACTTGCCGTTAGTAGTGTACCAGCTGTAAGCAACTCGTGTTGTTTTAATGTACTTTTTACAGATTATTCTTTAATCTTCATAAATTTATGGGCATACCAATATTTCCATGTGTAGTGAGAAGCAGCTTCGCCACATCTTCATCTGGCGTCTCGTCATCCTCATCCGGTATGTAAGGGCACCAGACTACACGGTGCCCTATGTCCGTCAACCCTGAGTCATCACGGATCTCTGCTAATAGAGTTACCCTGTAAATAACATTCATTTAAAATATTATGTACCTAGAGTACCGATGGTCTAGTGGGTGTGAACCCGTCTTCCGATCGTGAAGTCGTAGGTTCGAATCCGGTCGTGCACCAATGGTTTTTTCCCATCGAAAAACGAATGTGCGCAATGGCAGTGCTCTTAAACGGTGAAGGAAAACATCGTGAGGAAACGAGTTAGTTTTCTAACAGATCTAATGGAGTTAGTACTCAGAGCATTGGTATCTAGTGGTAGCGGCCCCGCCTTCCGATCCTAAGGTCGTGGGTTCGAAACCGGTTGTGCAACAATGAGTTATCTGTTCAAAAAGGTATGTGCTCAATGCCAGTACTCTCAAACGGTGAAGGAAAACATCGTGAGGCAACCGGCATGTCGTAGAACCTAAAAAGTTCTATAACATGTGTCACAAGTGCTCGAAAGGTGCCTCTTGAGGCGCACTTAAAATCCTTTCACCACACTGTTTCGAAAGAAACTAGTGGCACGACAAGAGAGAGACTAGGAGATCTGAGGAGATATCTACCGGGCCTAGGGATCGAAGTCGTGAAGCTTTTTCGGTTTTCAGTTTATATTGTACCTAAGTAACCATCTGACTTGGTTCTTTTTATTTCTGCTAATACTATTAATGCAAATATTTGTTTGCTCTTTTTATATATATTTTCAACGATAAGGCCGCCCATTGTACTTTATTAAGTCATGCCTATATTTATGATTTATCCTTGATCCATCTATCATTTTATAGATATATCAACAAATTTTTATTTGGTTACTACGAGAACTATGGCACAGATACCTGATCCTTTGTATTCTTATATAGTATTCTGCTTAATCTATTTTTTATTTAAGAATTGACTTTATTTTTGAGTTTGTTTAAATTCTAGTGTATTGGAGAATTGCAGCAGAAAGTTCTCACCTCAATCCAGAGTCAGTGACTTCAATCTCATGGACATAAAAATTGCCCTGCTCGTCAATTATGGCTAGTATCACTTGGTTCTGGATGTGGGCAAATGCTAAGTCTTGAACCTGAAACAACATCATCATAATTTGTACTATTATTATTATCAGCCTTTTATCTATGCGCAAATAAATGAGGCAAGCCCAAATTCTTTTGTTTCATTTCTGGGCAGGGGTCTCTCCTAAAGCCTTTACCAGGTGCAATCTATTGATACAATATCCTGCCAATTCTCTTCAATGTCAAGATTGTATAGCTAACTCTTTAGCTCATACAAAATAAATAAGCTCATGACTGTAACCTTTCATCAGCATGTGTCTCCCTCAGACCTCTTTCTATTCAAAGGAAATCGGAAGTAGTTTTTGCTTCAACAAACACATTACCTGTTTAAACTTTCATCTTTAATTAGGCTGTTTACTATAGGCAAGACTAGGGCACTACATGGCAGACCCATTAAATCCTGATATTTAATTAATCACGAACACACAAACAAAGATAGACCTATGCTCAGAAGCAGGTTAAGTTAGTCTGTGGATGATATCACAGCATGAGCCTATCATCATGTTTTTAATATCTCACCTCTCCTTTCATCCCTTTTATAAGAGACCTCAAATTGGATCCCTTTGTCGGCAAATCAGGATTGTGAACTACTCTCACCATACCTGTCCATGACCCGGGGTTTGTGGGATTAGGAGCTGGAAATAACAACTGATTAGAAGAGCTGCTAGCTTGTGATCATAATAGGCTGTAGGGAACAAATGAAGATATTGCTTTTGTACACCTAAAAAATAAACTTCTTAACACAACAGTTGATATAGTAGTTGTGATCAACAATAATACACTCTATGAAATATACATATAGATGGTCTTCATCATCAAAACTACATTTTACATTCAAGGTGGATAGATTGATAACAAACCTTTAATACAATAAGCTAAATAATTCCCACTCAAATGAATAGCGAGCAGTTGTCCATGATAAAACTTAGGCTCCCAGTTATAATCCACCAGGTTGGTAAGCTTGACTTTAGAGCTGCCGTGGTCATGATTACCAGCATTTGTGGTGACCACCACATTAGTGGCAAACACCTCGGAGCTACAGACTCCATCACCTTCAGAAAAAGATCTGCAACATAAAATAAACAAGATTAGTTTCATGGAGATAGATATTGCTGAATCATTCAGATATTATTTATTGTTTATATTCAGTAGAAATCGAAAGGAAGTAGATTGCTTTGTAAGCTGGTTGACATCATGATAATTTTAGGCGAATGGAAGCGCGATAAATTCTTACGCAGGGCTTACAAAATAACCGATCCATATGCAGCAAAGACGTAATCAGATATTTCTTCACATTTTTCTAGAAATCGTGAATTTAAACCGAAAGGAAACTATGAAAAATGAGAACCTTGGTACTTACATTGTTTGAGTTTCGTCTGTTAGTTTTGGAAGCATTTTTGATGGTTGCATTACTTCTCAAACTTGCACTTTCCACATGAATTTCCAAGGCACTTAAAGCAATTGGCGAATTCAGTGTAATTCTATTGTAATTGCAAAGTGAAGGATGAAAAAATTACAAACGCGGCCTGCGGATGCCGACCGACATTTAAACTTGCGTTTGGTTAGTGTTGTTTATCAACTTTAATTTAAGCAATACAATCCTAACTCAAATAGGTTCTACATTAGATCTATTATATGCAAACTTATACGACGTAATCTTGTGAATAAAAAAAATATTAATTAGCCATCTTGATAAACCAAATGAAATTACAATACTTGTTTTTTATATCTGTATTGTTTTATAGCTAGTTCATCAAACATGAAAACGAAACGCAAAGAAAGAAAGTTTTAAGTCCGTTCTCAATTATCAAATGTTCAATGTCATGTTTGTTTTAATGTCATTTCTTCTTACGAATTTACGAATTTTTTACTTTACAAATAAAATAAATATCTATTTTTGTTTTTAACATAAAAAAATATTCCCTTATAAATAAATCATGCGTACCATAATAGCGATTCTTCACTTAAAATATTTTTTGAGGTATAATTTAACTTTAGGTAAGTATTGTTTGTTCTTTGTCTGGGTGTTATATAATATTATAAGTATGTATTTACAAAAAAAAAGTATTTAAGTAGTATATCAGCTATCTGGTTCCCA